>KE747817.1:980566-1057422 GCA_000465215.2 Pyrenophora seminiperda CCB06 | reverse complement strand
AGAAGGAGAAGGAGATGGAAGCTCGGATTCAAAAGGAGCTAGAAGCCCAGAAAGAAAGGGAGACGGAAGCTCAGGAACAAACCAAGTTCGAAGCCCAGGAACAGAATGACAGAGACCAACAGATGCTGAAAGAGCCAGAAGAGCAAACAAAATACCATGAACCAATGGAAAATGAGAATGAAAGGGAGCGGGAGCGGGAGGAGCAGGAACTGAAGGCAGGGAGACAGGAAGGGGAGGAACCGCTCAGTTTTGGTCTCCGAAGACACGCATGGAACGTCGCACATGTGAAGGCAGCTAGTTTGAGACGGAAGGGTAAGCCGTCTCATATTTTTGCCCTCTTTCAAGAACAATTAGCGGAGATAATTGTTAGACGGAGAACAGGCAACAAGAAATGCGAACGACGTGCAAAACTGCGGGAGCAACGCAAGATAAAGTGGGCTGAGGACACACCGGAAGACTCACTGGAAGAATCGCCGAAAGATTCATCTCCAGCAACCGCTCAAGAAGAGACTACGACAGCTTCTGGAACGCCTCGTGAAGAGGAAATAGTAGCAGTCTCAGTACCGACACAAGAACAAGCGGAGCTTGTAGAAGCACGGGAACCCGCAAAGAGCGACTCGTCAGCCCATAATGAAAGCAGCCCAGCGGTCAGAAAAAGCATCAAGCAAATAGAAACTGAGCTTATTCAAGAGCACCAACATGCATGGGCAACCGCTGGTACTGGTAGATCGGAATTTCAATCCGTACGACGTCCGCTGAATATTGTCAGAACCCAACGGCGTATGCTCGCCGCGAGTATCGAAAAGTTGAAAGATAAAGATATTTCGACGCCAAGCGAAGAAGACAATTCTTACCAGTCTGAAGTACATGCATTGTCGGCCACAGAATCGGAACAAGCCACTGCCCCATCATCTGCAGTGAGTGAGGTTGTTGTAGGGGTCGCTATGAGGGCCGACATGATGCATGAGGAAAGAGCGAATCACCAGTCATGATTCACTGCTATTATGTTTTCTTTTAGTTGTGCTGTCAGAGCATTGGGACTGTGTATGAATATAGTACGATCTGTATGATAAGTCGTTGACACATGGAGGACATAGCTGGAAGCGCACTATATGGAAAAGACCGGCTTCCATCATGTATAAGAGCCGTCCAACGATTTGATTTTGCGAGCGATTGATTCATGTAAAGGTTTATGTGGCTTATAAATAACATCTCATTCATATTGTAGTATTTTATTCGACATCAAAACATCACTCATCGCGGTCGTAAAATGGAGACACGCTCAAAACACTACAAGAATCATATCAGCACCGCAGCACACGTAGTGATTATGGTAGCAACACTACTAACAACATATTTCCATGTATTCTTCCTCGCCTATATCTGCACAATGACCTTGGTATCCACCCTCCCCGCCCACCTCCCTGCCTCGTCAATTGCAGTATCCCAATCTTTCCTACTTCCGCTCCCCTCCAGTGGAAACCCCTCCTCTCGCAATTACTCTTGTGCTTTGCACTTCCCTACGCCATTCACCCGAGCTCCATATACAATTTGGAACAATATACATAACCGTCGCTGATGTTGACGTAAGAAAAAGAAGGAAAACAGGCGAGCAGCGTGTACTCAACGCGTCGGAGAGGATCATCGGTGCTTTGTAGGTGGATGTAAATTGGTGGGCTTGGATTCAATGCTGTAGGGTGAGTTCGGGTGAGGCGTGCCTTCATAGGGGCGGCATGGCGACATGGGTGTAGGCGAATATGAAGCCTGGGGTGTCTTTGTTGATTTTGACATTTTATCTGTGTTGGTTGAGACGTCAGTAGTTCGGGACCTGTGGAAGTATAAGTATGTATGAGTGATGTCGATGCTTATCAGTGGATGTTCACATCGCGGTCTGGTAGCATCAATACACAAAAGCAGTCAGGGTACTTACTCAACCCGTTATACTTGTTAAAATATAATTTTCATTCGTTACCTACGTATATGGCTAATTGTGACCGTTGCGGTTGTGCGGAAGATGGAGAGAGTTGTGTTACCCATTGTGTCTGGCCACTTGCGATCTGGTATTCAACACAAAGGTAAGAGATGAACAGTTGCTGATACCGTGTAATTGAGAAAGTCATGGGTTCTTGTCTTTGTCTGCACTTAACCTATATGTGACTGATGTTTGGTGCTAATCAAGATGCTTCATCTCAGACGACCAAAAAGGTTATCAAGAAAATGTGACCCCCAAGCACCTCGTCATCTTACGGGATGAAGAAGGATATGCTGTACATGTCACCTGATTTCATGTGAGCTCTATCTACCTCATATTCGTCGACTGGTTGATAATAGTACACCATTTATACATGTCCATACCTAACACTCTTTATGTAATTTCACAACTGCTCTAACAATGCCAGAACCTCGGCCCTCAGTTCCCTTAGCTCGACATGTTTCTTTACTCCCAATCTTCGACATTGTACTTCCACTCTTCTATTATCTTTCCACCCCCTCCCCAGCACAGTGACCACGGGATATCCAATCAAATCCGCATCTTTCAGCTTCCAACCTAGGCTTTTTCCTGCCCGATCGTCAAGCAATATGTCAACCTCACCATACTTTCCTTCTCCGTGAAGCGCGTCGTATACTTCTACAGTATCCTTCTCCTCTGTGTTCGGATCACAGAGGATGATGGCTTCATAGGGGGCGATGACTCTTGGCCAATTAAGGCCCTTGGTATCGGAGAGGAGTGACGCTACTGCGCCAATGATGCGTGAGACGCCGATGCCATGACACCCCATATGAATTGGAGAAGAAAGATTCTGATCTGGTAGTGCGATGACTGCGTTGAGGGGTACACTGTATCGGGTGCCAAGGTGGAAAGTGTGACCCACTTCGATGGCTTTTTGGATGTTCAGTTTGCCTGTAGAGCAGCGGGGGCATGGGTCGCCGGGTTTGGTGAGCGTGATGTCTACTGTAGAGGTGGGTGGAGCGTTTGGGTGGGTAGGATCGTATACATCCACTGTGTTGGTGGTTTTTGGAAGCAGAGATAAGAGGGTCCTGGTTTCGATGCCTGTATCGATGTCGATGTCTTCGGGTAATACTTTCTTGACAGCGTGCAAGTTGACAAAAGCAGAGACACCGTCCCACAATATCCTGGAGTCTCCTATTCCAAAAGGGGTTGGAATGTGAATGTTGATGGCTGTCTTCTTGTCAACGCTTATGCCTGTGATAACAAGCGAGTCGCCAGTTTTCCGTGCTACAGTGTCGGTCTTTTTCTCTACAAGTTCCTCGTTTGCAATGTACTCGCAGGATTGGCAAGAAAATACGTAATCTTCACCCTTTGGTGACGCAAAGTGATACTCGTGGCTCAACTTTCCCCCCATATTGCCGGAGTCCGCGTCCGCTACAAGATAAGGTAGTTTAAGCTCGTTGAAGATATTTTTGTATGCTTCTCGTACTGATTTGTATGTTTCGAGTGCGGCTTCTGGTGATGAATCGAATGTGTAAAGATCTTTCATCATAAACTCCTTTGCTCGTAATAGCCCACCTCTAGGCCGCCGTTCGTCACGATACTTGCGGCCAATTTGGTACAACCGCAACGGTAGATCCTTGTACGAATGTACCATACTGGCTAAAAGAGCTGTGATCTCTTCTTCGTGGGTCGGCGACAGTAGGAAGCCAGATTCTCTTCTGTCTTTGATGCGGAGAAGTTCTGAATTCGCAGAATAGCGACCTGACTGCCGCCATAACGCCTCCGTGGTGATGGAAGAGAGGGAGACTTTCGAGGCGCTGATAGAGTTCATGTGTCTATCTATGAGCCCTTCAAGCTTGTTTTGTATGCGTAGGCCGAGTGGTAAGAGGTGAAAAATCCCTGAGTGTGCCTACACGCGATGAGTTGGAAGGTTTCGAAAGTAAAAGGGCACCTGGTGAGTACCTGACGAAGAAAACCACCTCTGACGAGAAGAGAGTGAGAGTCATCTAAAGAGCTATGAGTAAAATTATTGTAGATGACATGACATACTTGCCTTGTTCTCCATCTTGTGGTGATACGCCTCCTGTCGGTGCCCAGAATTTGGATAATCGATTCCTGGAGTCTGTCTTCATCGAAAGTCAGAGAAACGATACCTGATGGGTTCTATAAGCGAATGCTCTTACACTCATGCATTTAGTGATTCGGAAGTCATGATACGATGTCCGTGATATTCGCGGTTGCCATGCAGCTCTGCAGATACGAGCCGCCATGCGCGCACCACTACGACGGTAGTCGATTCAATTCGATGTCGAGACTCAGAATAGAGCGCTAGGTTCAAGTATCCGGAACGAAAGACCAATTAGTATGTTGGTTGTTTGGTGGGTTGCGACACCGGGACATGTCCTGTATGTAAAAGTCCGAGCACAGACCAGGCTTGAATCTCAAGCGCATGGAAATATTTGGAGACAGAGATGCGACCCTATGCCGCAATTGCGACGCAACCACATCTCACGTGAGTCTTTCTGTTGCGCATATGAGAGACATTGCCGTTTCGGGACATTGATACGACTATAGAATGCCGCCACGGATACGTATACGGCCACGGGCCCTCTGCGCCTGTACCCCACGCCCAAGGCATGCCACTTCTCTACCTGCAATTGCAAACTACGCGACCGTGGCAACCAGCTCAGCAACCACGCCCGTACCCCCCGTCCTGCGATATCCGCCCACCCAACCACCTTCGCACAAGCCGGCAGAGGTGCGCAAAACACAGCTGCATCGACAATACCAATCGCTACTGCGCTCCTCGCCCTTGCTCCTGATATTCCAGCACAACAACGTCAAAGCAGTAGAATGGATGAGCATACGAAGAGAGCTCGCCATCGCATTACGGAAGCTAGATGATCAGCGACTGAAGAACGGGCAGGAGACGCTAGCAGAGGAAATCAAGATGCAAGTCATACAGACCAACATCTTTGCCAGTGCCCTACGAATCGTAGAGTTCTTCAACCCTGAGGCTTCGACGCTGCATCACGCACAACACCCCACCGATCCCCGGACGCCTACTAGCGCGCAGATACCGCAGACGAGCAACAATGCAGAAGACGAGCGCTTCGCCCACGGACTGTCGAGACGTGCGTACGAGATTGCGAATAACAGAAAATTGAAGCTGGAATTGGAGCCGCTGTTATCGGGGCCTTTGGCCGTCGTTGCATTTCCCAGTGTAGCGCCACTGTACCTCAAGACTGTTCTGTCTATCCTCGCGCCTTCGAAGCCAAATTTCCCCGCGCCAAGCCGCAAGGCAAATCCAGATTACTACGAGCCTTCTGTGCAGGTTGGCCTGCAGAAGTTGATGCTTCTGGGTGCGAGGGTAGAGGGCAAGGTATTTGATGTTGAGGGGACTAAATGGGTTGGTGGCATCGAGGGCGGTATCGATGGTCTCCGTGCTCAGCTTGTGCATATGTTGCAAGGCGTTGGTGGTAGTCTTACCAGTGCCTTGGAAGGCGCAAGCAAGAGTCTGTACTTTACTGTAGAAGCAAGGAGAATGGATATTGAGGACAAGGAAAAGGGCCCCGAAGAGAAGACGGAATAGATGGGTCTTGACATGTATTGATAGAGTGCCTACACTCCATGCATGTGTTGGCCTTTACTCATCTCGGCCTACGGAATACTGTGCACCAAATACAGCGTGTTTAGAGTTTACGATTCGATTTCATTTTATATAGGCCCACGTATGCTGAGTGGTATCCTAAGGGTATCATGAGGCTTCTGCCGCCCAAATATGCACATTTCGAAATAGTTGCTGTTCAAAAGACTCCCTCCCTCGTCGCGCAAATCAGAAAACAATGTCCCTGGCGCCCCAATCTGGTTTCCCATGTATATAGTAGGTAGGAATATCATGGTCGTCATACCGCCCGCTCGTTCCCGCTGCGCATTATGCCAACAATAAATGATGTGGTGATGGTGATTTGTGGTGGTGATAGAGGTCAAGTGTTCGCATCCCGAGCAGGCCCCAAGGCCGCTGCCGTTGCTTTCGTGACCAAATTTTCCCCGTAAACGCCGATGATGGAGAGAGCCGAAAACGGAATGCAGTCAAAGAAATAGTCGACGTCGCTATCGTCGTGCACCGCCAACTTCCACAGAGTGCGATGTTCGTTCAAATTGGAGCTTCCGCCTCTTGTTCGCCATACCGCCTGGCGTGTCTTCTCCACCTGTCGAGTCTGGGTAGTCATCGTTGAAGCCTTCGCCGTACCCTTGGAATGCAGCGTCTGTGTAGGCGCGTTTTGATCCTGATCGTTCTGGTCTCACACCTCCCCTATTGCCGTGGTTCGTCGGCGTAGGTGCCGAGGAGGTGAAGGGCGTCGTCCGTTGCGGTGGTGCATCTTGAGTCTTGGGTTTTACGGCGTCATCAGTGCCTAGGTATGCTTTGTACTTGGTAGCATCGGAGCTGGGAAGAGATCCTGCAGCCATGCCTGCGAAGGCGCTATCGAGGAGGGCGCTGAAATCCGGAAGCAATGCTGTACCATCCGGCGTCAAGGCAGTCTTGGCCGGCTCCCTATTCTGCACATGATTGGGCTGCCAGATTTCGTCTGGTATAGCTAGCAGATTGCGGAACACGCCGTCCATCTTGGTTGCTTTTGGCTTACCGGCAATCTGCATCTGCTTTATATGGCCCTCGTAGGACTTGCGAAGCTTGTTAATCTTCTCGCCTGTTACCGGGTCATTGCGTGCTACGGAGCTGGCGAGCGGTTCCAGCCGGTAGAGTCTAATGAAATTTTGCGTTGGATGCGGCCGTGAGGTTTCGATATTTTTCTTGTCGACGTTGAACAATTGGGAGCCGTTGATGCCCTGAGCAGCTCGTAATCGACCATCTTTTGTGTATGCAGATGCGTCTCGCCGGTTATGGTTGGACAGTCTATGATGAGCTAGCGAGCCGGTGTCATCGTCGGCGCTTTCCTCCATCGTCGCATCACCGTCGCTGTCGACGGTGGCGCTGGACATGAAGCCTGCAGTGCTTGCGGGGGTTGGAAGGGGTGCTGATTGGATGCCGATGTCGCCGACTGAGAGTGAGAATAGGACATGGGCAGCGAGGCTTGGGGGGACCTATCCGACGACACCGTGGTGTTGGTCGTAGCGAATCCTCCATTGGACATGGGATTCATCGAGGAGTAGGGTGGCGAGGTGGGCGTCCGGGGCTGGACGAGTGTCTTTGTCGTCTGGCTGCTCGCCTTGGCAGCGACGTCAAAGGGCGGGCTGGCGGGTGAGAATCTTCCGATCGAGTCCAGGCGTTGGCGTTTTGCGCTGTGATCCGACATAGAGGCCGTCTGCAGAGGTATCGGGGCGGTGGGCGGAGCTGGTGGGCGGGCGGTGGGCGTGCAGCCTGCGTGACAGAAAGGGCTCGCAATGGAGCGCTTGGCGTCCTCCGCGCGGGTCGACCGCGGCAGAAAGGGTGGGCGCTCTATTCGACAGTGCGCATTCGAGGGAGGAGGCGGTATTGATCGCGGGCGCCGGGTGCGGGCGATGTGCGGGCCGATGTACGGGTGGTGGTGGTGGTCGAGGGCGCGAGCGGGCCGTGGGCGGGTGAGGTTGTGAAGATGCGAAGGAGATGATGGGGTTGACCGGCGGTTTGGGCTCAGCGCTGTCTCGATCGCGCACGTGACCGGGCTGGAGGCCACCCCTGCTAAAACCGCGCCTTTATCGTTAGGGTGTGTCAACAGCCCATCGACGGATACGAAACACAACAAGACACCAAAGCGCCGCCTGCAATTAAATGCCGGCACCGCCCGAACCTGGCTAGCTCTAATGGATGACAGTCGGACTGGTGCTGGCCCTGGTGCTGCTGCTAATGCTACTACAAGTGCAGGTGCACAAAGGGCGAGCAATGCGCCTGCGAATGCGCCTGCGCCTGCGCCCCCCAAGGTCCAGCAGCCGAAACCCCAGGCCTTGCCATCGCGCTCCGGCCCCAACTCCATACTGGTCTCGCCGCGACAAAAGGGCAACCCCATTCTGAACAATGTGCGCTCCGTCGCGTGGGAGTACTCAGACATCCCAGCCGACTACGTCGTCGGTGCCACGACATGTGCCCTCTTCCTGTCGCTCAAGTACCACCGTCTGCATCCTGAGTACATCTACAATCGCATTCGAGACCTCAAGGGCCAGTACAATCTGCGCATCCTGCTGACTATGGTCGACATCGAAAACCATGAAGACCCGCTGCGCGAGCTGTCCAAAATGTCCCTGATCAACAACGTCACCGTCATGCTATGCTGGAGCGCACAAGAGGCTGGTCGCTACCTTGAGCTTTTCAAGACGTTTGAGAATGCGGCGCCGACCAGCATCCGTGCTCAGCAGGCAGGAACCTACGCAGAGAACATGGTCGATTTCATTACTGTGCCCCGCAGCATCAACAAGACGGACGCCGTTGGCTTAGTCTCCAACTTTGGCAGTATCCGCACTGCCATCAACGCCGGGCCCGAAGAGATTGGCTTGATTGCAGGCTGGGGTGACAAGAAGGTTCAACGGTGGTGCAACGCCGTCCGAGAACCGTTCAGGGTTCAGAAGGCCGCCAGACGGGTCGGTCAAGATAGCAGGCCAGCGACCACGGCGAGAGTTGTTGACGAAACAGCACAACAAGGAGTCGACGATGCTGTACCTCTTGCGAGGGAACTAGCGAGATCTGCTCCTTTTGCAGACAAGCGACCCGACCATAGTCCCGCTGAACATGTGGAAGACGAGGATACAATACACGAGGCAGAGATGAGTAGCGCAGCTGACGCTAACCAGACGCTGCCAGCGGCTTCAAAAGCGCCAAAGCGGAAACAAGCAGAGGAGCATGTGAGCGAGGGCGTCATGGCAGCGCTCGACAAGCTGAGGAAGCAGTAAAGAATTCTCTGTGGAACTTTTGGCTGATGATATTCAGCTTGTATAGCCATCTTGAGTCTCCAATGCTCTGGAATACAAGTTGATAATCGTACCCCAGTCCAACATGTGACGATTGCTCAACTAGGATACTCTCGTCGTTAGCTATACCCTAGCACCCTAGTAGTGCGTAATCCCCAAACCCCCCACGTATGCCATGTTGACCACATGTCTCAAATGCAGTCGACTACGCACACATTCAACGTGCAGCCCTCATGCTGTTTGACAGTGTGTGTGCGTGCGTCCAGTGTGCCCAGACCCATGGTCGTTGGCTCTTGCCTTATTGGTGATGCCTTCAGTGCCTCTTGCCCTGCAGCCTAGCTCCACTTCCCCTCATGCACACCTTACCTGTGTTACCCTGAATCGACTTGTTATTTCTCTCTCACCGTCGCCTCCATTGCGTCAGCGTTGCTCTCGATCCAACCGCAAATGAATCGCTATAGTTGTATCGACCTTCTCCTACAACTAGACGCTTTTCAACATGGCCCATTTCACTGCCTTGCCTGCCGAGCTGCAAATCGACATCTTCAACTATCTCCAGCCCGTCCATGTCAAGGCTGCCAGAGCCGTAAGTAGAATCTTTCGAGACAACGCTACACCGGCACTGTTTCGCAGCATTGTTGCCTGTCCAAGATATCAGGCTCTTGGTGCTTTTCAAAACATCTCATTGCATTCGATATATTCTGCATATCCAAGAGAAATTGTCTTCGATGGCACCCTTTACGATGACCGTGTAGCATTGAGCGATCGCATATATTATTCTCTCGAACGCAGGTACCCTGGGACTGCGGCAAGCGCGGGATCGCATTGGGCCCGGCGAAACAGGTATGTATAGTACAAAGTAGAAAGATAGGCGTTACGCTATTCGCCAGCACACCTAACTTTTTTGCAGATGGAAGCGTTTCCAAGCATTGTATAAGGAACAACAAATGATGAGAGATGATGGCGTCCTTTTCCAGTCACTTGCACGGGGTCTGGAAAACATGCAAAACATCTCCTCCATTGTATATTCGCCTCGTCAACATCATATTCCCGTTGAGCGCAAAATCTTGTGCGATCTGCTCCCGAGAGGAGCCGCTCGTGGAGCCTCCTCCGAGAGTCGCTACTCTATGGGTCGCTTCACTCCTCCAGATCATCCGTTCCGCCAACTTATCAGCGCCATCTTCTTAACAGGACATACCGGAATTCGGCAACTCACAGTCAAAACACAGTCTGAGGACGACGAGGACGCCCATTTCTGCCCCGCCGTGTTCTCTCTGGCCATGTTCACATTTCCGGGTCCGAAAGACCTGCTCGCTGGGAAGCATCTCTTTCTACGTCTGGCCAGAGTAGACTTGAGCGTACATCTCAATATGTCAATGCACGGGGTAGATTATGCTCAATTACAGCAGCTTGAAAATCTTGCCAAGCTTCTCGAAACGGCCAAAGACCTAACACACCTTTCACTTACGATTCTTGACTTGCACAGTAGCGTCTTTGCGAGAGAACATGTTCTTTTCGGCTCACTTGGTCTTCAAGCATTATGGCCGAGGCTTCGGTCATTGAGTGTAGAAGGTATATCTGCCAACAAACAGGATGTCTTGGACATGATCGCTCGACACAAAGACACGCTCAGAGCGCTACATTTGGCCGATATCATTTTGTGCACTGGTGCCTGGGAAGATATCGTGAATGAGGTCGTCTTTAATGCACCTGCGATCAGCACATTTACTTTGCACCGAGTCTACGAGGGTTTCACGACGTTCGGTAATATGCCGTCTACAAACAGGGATGATTGGAAATGCGAGGGTCACTTGAGAGTGGGAGAAGACGGAGAACGTCATTTTGTATGTATAAGCTCTGTTGATGGTAGGTCTACTGTTTACTAACATCTCCAGGTCGACGACAATCCCGACAAAAAGTCTGTATATTCAGACCGGACTTTGTAGGCGGGTGAGGCGATGACATGATTGCAGGCATTAAATTCTTTGGTATGATGTTCATCTATATGAGTACTTGTAAGCGTACTTGCGTCTCAAGCTGGACTGAAGCTAGTAATTTGAGCAGCTGTTGTTACCATACCAGCGGCTTTCATGATCCTTCAAAAATTACACCGTCCTACTTGTGCATGTCCGCCTTCCCCTACTCAAACTTTCTCGGCTGCTTATTCTTCTCCCTCTCCCTCTCCCTCTCCCTCTCCCTCTCCCTCTCCCTCTCTCTGTTTTGCGCGGAGAAATCAATCACAACACCTCCATTCCAACTTGTATCGATTTTTCCTATCTCTGCCTCACCATGCACCAACTGCTGCTCATGTACAGCTTCCCAGGTAGCCCTTGTACCCGGCGCGCAATATTGCGTTACATCATCGTCCCTGTGGTGCACTCTTGCTGAAAATGTATGCCCGCGCTTACGAAACGATTGCCTTGAGGAAAGCGGTGCTGTCGCTCCCGGTACAAAAGTCGGGACACTTGAGGGAGCTGGCACATTGGTTGTAGGTTCATGCGGCATTCGTTGTGGCTGGGCTGCAGGAGCTGGACTTTGAGGCGCTGGCCGTCCTTGAAGAAGATCTTTCAAGGCTTTGGATTTAATACGCGGTGTGGTGGTAGTGGGGTGACGGCGTAGTAGTAGTGATGAATCGGGATCTCGAGCGAGGCCTTGAGAGAGGAGATGAACCGGGTTGGGGGCAGGGGAGGGGACGTGTTGTAGGGTTGTGACTGCATGGTCTGTTTTCAGATCCGTATAATCTGCTGGCTGTGGCATATTTGTGTCCTTTCTCTTTTCTGTAGATGCTGGGCGCTTGGGTGTGACGGGGTAGATATATGGTCGTGACTGAGAATTGCACATTTGAACGTGAGGAGTGAAAGTGCGGTGGCAAGATTAAATTGAAGCTGTACATTATGAGAAACTACCAGAAGTAATAGTAGCGAGACTACAAACCCTGGAAACAGGCAATGTCATGAAAGAATTGTGATTGAGACCTTGGTACACTACTTTTGTAAGCATCGTGGTTAACAATGCATCGCGCAATACCACTACCAGTCGCGGACCTTTTTCTTAGGAATAACACACACACATGCCCACTACTACACGTTTATTTAAGTGTGCTGCATTATCATTACGCATAAACCATTACTCAACCCATGCTACAACAATATGGAGCGTTAGGCCTTCTCAACTCCCTTGTTCTCAGGATCAGCCGAGATACTCATATGCCTCGCCGGATCCTTGTGATCAATAGCCGCACCCTCCACAACGTGGTTCGCACCACCAAAGACGGCATCCATCTCTTCAAGGCTAACCTTCTTTGTCTCAGGAACGAAGAACCAGACAAAAGCCGCTAAAAGCATATTGATAGCCGCAAACATGTAAAAAGCGTAGAAGCCTTCGTTCTTGAGGAAGAGAGGGAAGAATTGCTGGACGATGGAGTTTACAACGTTTTGGGTCTGCGAGCACATGCCAACGGCTTGGGCGCGGATATTCATTGAGAAGATCTCGGCAGTGAAGATCCATACTGTTGCGCCCCAGGAGGGTTTGTCTGTGAATGAGGTGTTAGTCATAGGTCTGGTGGTCTGGTGCGAACTAGGGTTGAACTTACAGAAAAGGGCGAACAAGAACATGATGAACACAATTGCAATACCGACAGATTGCGTCTTGGCTCCGTCTGGTAGGGAAGGAGTCTGCGTCTCCACAGTGGCCGCGATGAGCATGCAAATGCCCATACCGATGCCACCAACGATGAACAAGAACTTGCGACCGAATCTATCGACAGTCCAGGTGGCGTTGAGTGTGAAGAGAATGCTAAAGGTAGCGTTGAGAGCATTGATCAGAGAGATAGTGTCCGCGTTGGTGAAGACCTTCTTGTAGATGATGGAGCTGTAAGAGTTGAGTGTTCCCTGCCCTGTAATCTGCTGGCCACCATTGATAATCATCGCAATATACATGCGCTTCCGGACAGACTTGTCCTTCCATAGAGCAGAATAGCCAGATGAAATTGCCTCTGCTTCAAACTCAATGGCCTCGCGGATCGTGGTGATCTCATCTTCGACGTCCTGCTCGGTGTCACGGACGCGCCGAAGTGATTGGCGAGCCCTGTCATAGTTGCGGCTCTTCTGCACGTACCAACGGGGAGATTCCGGGATGAAGAAGACCTGAGACAAAATCATAATAGGTACCATCATCTGGAAAATGACGACCATTTTCCAGTCCCACTCACCCAGTTTCTGGGGGTGCTTGGAGGTTCCGAAGCTGATCCAGTAGGCGATGAAAGAGCCAACGGAATAGAACATTTGCCAGAAGGACATGATCTTCCCGCGAATTTCGGGAGGAGATAACTCTCCTATGTAGATAGAACCTGCCGTTAATGCAAGTCCTTGTCCTATACCAATCAGAACTCGACCGGCAATGAAGATGGCGATCTGTCCGCGAGGCGCGAATGTCTGCATTAGAGTCGCAATGATGACACAGATAGACCCAGCCGCCATACCGACGCGTCGACCAGCGAAATCAGCGAGCGGCCCGCCCTGCCAACAGGAATTCAGCGCATATTCTCCATGGGCAACAGAAGTCGAGGTTACATACCATGAAGAAACCGGCTACAACAGCACCTACTGTATAGGATGTGTTGATAGCTCCAACAATATTAGGCCCAGGATGGTTGTAATAGGCAACCCAATGCTTGGAGTTTTGGAGAGCGTTGAAAACGGAGGCATCGTAACCGTAGAGCACCATGCACGATGCTGCAACAAGTGAAATGTACCAGTTGTATGCTCTCGTCTTGGACACCATCTCGACGGTATTCTCTGGGACTTTCCTAGACACGATAGTAAAGAAGAAAATCGACTTGTTTACAGACTACCGATACTGCGACGGGCATATATATACTGTACATGCCATGTATGTGACGCGACCGGGGAGTGTCATCAGGGACTATGCCGCCCATGGGCTCGGGTCACATACCAGGCTCTACGGCAGTTCCCGGATTAGAGGCGACGCCATCGGCAAGACTTATCACCACGAATCAAATTACTTGAAGCGCCTTGAAAGCTTGCCCTGATGCCATGGAGCGCCTCTATCTACGACCTAAATCTCCATACTTTTTTAAATCTGGGGAAATAGTGCGAAACTCACACAGTCAATAGAGGGATTTGCTCCGCAAGAGCGTCGCGAGGATTTCCCACGAATGAGATAAGTGGAACCGAGTGTTGAGGCGCGCCGCCGTTTCTGGGGTGAGGCGACTCGGAGTGCAGCCGACATAGCGGTTAGTGTTGGGTATGTCTAGTCTGCTCTGCCAACGGCTAGGCTTTAGCGCAAATGCTGTCAGGAAAAGGAGATACCTGTGCGAGCCAACTTGGAAACAAGAGAGACGTGACCGAGAGAGGCTTCCGAGTGCCGTTTGGGGAGTTCTTGTCTATCTCTCTCTCTACAATTGCCCAGGCCTGTCGCGCCTGTAAGAACCCACGCTGCAAGCGCGACGTCATTTAAAGCAGTCTTCAAGCAGTCGTGAACTTGTACCATGAGAACAAACCGAGGTATACGATGCGATGATTACGAGTCACGACTCATGCAGAGAGCATCGTCTTAGTCTAATAACGAGCTGTGGAGTGCAGGTGGGTCGCGTGTCGGGAGATGGGCGGTGACCTGATAACGCACCTTTGTGTCGACGACTGGAGCCAGTATTGCTACATATACATATTGGCCAGAAAAAATCTAGACACTTGATGAGCTACGCGCGTAACTTGATAATTCCATTTCGTGCAAGCTTCAGCGATACTGGCACTACTGGCGACACTGACATGATGAAAGCCGACACGTGATGGTACCAGCCCATCACACCGGTGTGGCGGTGCACATGCCACTTTTCCTACCTAGCTTTCCTGCGGGACCTGAGACGCTCTCTCACCGCCCGCAACCACCGAACGTTTTTCTACGTCCCCCAGAAAAAGAAAGCTTTTTGAACCGAAGGTAGAAGACCCTTTGACAGGACAGTCGACATTTTCAAGATGCCTTCAGGACAAGGAGGTAAGCGCGACAGTCTTTGCGCAACCCGATGCGGGGTTCATAAGCAGAGTTGAAAGAAGAGAAGGCTGACGGAATACCACAGCTGGCACCAACCCCATCCACAACAAGAAGCCCAAAAAGAAGGCCAACGATCTCGACGAGGACGATATCGCCTACAAGAACAAGCTCGCTGCTGGTGCGTAACACCCGCCCCCCGCTTGCTAGACAGTATATACGTCAAGGCTTCGACACTACAATATGGACATGTTCGGAGGGGATGTGCTAACAGCGTGCAGAGAAGAAGGCGCGCGATGAACTAGCCAAGACCGTTGGCAAGGGCAAGGGACCACTCAACACGGGCTCTCAGGGTATCAAGAAGTCTGGCAAGAAATAAGCGCTACTCTCGAAAACGCGAAGAGCGAGAGGGCAACGGGCCACGCCGATGCGCCGATACGGCAGGACAGTATGATATGAAAGATACCACAGACGAGGAGTCATGATCTGGAAGGGCGCTCACCTACATGCAATGATGAATGCAAAGGAATCAGTTATGAATGACTCAAGTGCTAGGTGACTAGCTTGCGGCTGTTTCTGCTTCTGTTCATATTGACCTACGGCCCACGGCCCATGTGTACTTGAAAATACGAGCAGCCTTAAGTACGCCTACTCAGGCTTGTCGTCAACTGTCTTCCCTCCTTCGTACCACCCCCTTTCAGATTGAACAATGTCTCTGCGTTTATCCAAGCAACCCTCTCCCACTCAGTGTTTGTCAAAAACCCACTGTCCCTAAGTTCATTCATCAAGTCACTCCCCCGTTCCTCAAAAGGATAGTTACTCGCATACAGCACTCGGTCTACTGGTATCTGCTCCAATAGTGCCCGTAGACTCGACATGTCTTGTACGTCGGCGGTTGTGAGGTGGATGTTATGCTGCCAGACGTCTAGAAAACTGCGCTTTGGTTTGTCCGCAGCGGGTATCGAGTTGACGACGGCTTCGATTCGCGGAATGAGAGAAGGCAACGAACCGGGGTGTGCCAGGACGAGCCGGAGATTTGGGTAGTGATCAAAGATGGAGCTGAGATAGAGCTGTAAGAGCGGTAGTGGTGATGTGTTGTGGGCCGTGTAGAGTTGCGTCAAAACAGGCGCAAGAGTACTGTAAGGGAGGTTATGCTGGTAGTCCACCGTCTGCATCTTGTCAGCCCTGCCGATTCTGCATATCCGAGGGAACAATAATGATATCCTGTCATACCTCAAACGCTAATGGCCACATCTCTCTAAACATGATTGGAACACGAAGCCGCTCCGCTAGTCCCCAAAGTTGCTCCCATCCTTCCCCATCGATTCTTAGCCCCCTATTCAGCCCAATCACACCTCCCACAAACCGATATTTGCTCACGCACCTCGCCAACTCCCTGGCCGCTTCCACGCCATCTACAGGCAACACTGCCAGTGCAGCGAATTTATCAGGATTTGTCATCATGGCCGCATGTATCGCGTCGTTGAACTTGCGACATATCTGCAGTGGAGCAGCGACAGGGATATGACTGATGACTTGTCGAGAATGACCGAGCATACTCATGTCTTTTACACGGCCAGAGCCTAGATTGCGTAGCTTGGTGAGGGTTGCGGGCGGGATTAGATGCAGGATTGGTTGACTGGATGAGGTTGTGGGAGATGTAAACGCTAGGGTGGGTGTGAGGTGCGATTCGAGTGTTGCGATAAGGGTGGCGGGGGCTCTTGCGGTCATTTTCTTGATTGTTGATGAGTATAGGAGATATATAGAGGGGTTGTAGTAAATATAAGGTGTGAATGTTGGGGTATGGTGGTTATTAGCATAAAGTAAAGGTATGGCTATGAGGCATAGTAAGGCAAGTGCACAGTTGGCAACGGGCAACCGCAGATAACAATGTCAATTGCATGACATGGAACATCATACTGCCCAGAGCCGCACAGGTACCATACTCGTGAGATTAAATGTACAAAGTGCATATAGATGATTCTGGGGTAATGCAATCGTCTGATATATTATACAACATGACTTCGATGCTTTCGATAGACATGTTTGCTCTTTTAGCGGGTAGTATAGTAAACGTAGTTTTTCTCTCTAAAGATTTTCCCCTCGAACTACGTCAATAGTTCACCCACTCATGGACTTCCACCAACCATGACCCCTTGCGACCTTTTGGTAGTGGAGATGTAGTGCTCGTAGACTGTGAGGCTCGCCGCAGTGCGCTAGTGTGTTGTAATGATGACGTCCGGAAGCTGCTTCGGTTGTGGGCTGAGTGCGGGCGATATGGCTGGCGATATGGCTCATGGGCCTTCTGGGTATGGCAAAACTAGTCTCTTCCAACTCTTGGTCGAGACTGTCGAAATCATGTCGTGATGGCCGTGAAGGGTGTTTGTAAGAGGATTGTGGATGCTGGCATATCTGAACTGGACGCTTCACTCCTGGTCCACCTATGATGTTCGACGACCCTTCTTGCTCCCGATAGTGAAAGCTCTTTTGATCTTGCTTTCAGTCGTCGGCGATGTGGGTAATGCCGGCGTAGTTGAGCTGCTTCCAGATCGACGGGTCTCGAAGCCATCCGAAGATTGAGAAGAAGATCTCTTGCGGCCTTCTTCTGCGAGGATGTCGTCTAATGAAACGTTGAGATGAGGATGACTAATGGAAACCTCGTCCAAGTTTTCAACGAAACGCGAGGCCATTGTGTTGATTATGAGGTTGAAGTCTAGCTTGTTGTGTAGGTGGGGGCTAGAGGATGTGACTAGATAGGGGAAGGTTGTAGATGTATATAACTCGAGGGGCGTTATATAAGCGTGGATGTCCTATATGATGTTCCGTTGGGCGGAAATCTCCTCAGGCAATACGGCGGACGGTCCTCCTTATATTGGTCTAGATGTCTGCGGCGATGACCGGATATAATAGGCAAGAATAAGCACCGGAGGTAGAGATGCCAAGGCGTAGAAGGGTGAAGGATGGAAGCTATAGCGGAGGCAATACGGGATAGGAGCCCTGGGAACTGAAGGGCGGCGGATGCATTTTAAACCTACCCAGGGCCTATGTGGGACGAGCATGTGGACGATGTCTGTGTGTCACGGCAAGGGACCAGCGATTCAGGGTCTGCCGCCGTCGATCGAGAGGTCTCGATGCATAAAACGGTGGCGCTAAGGCCGGGGAATGACGTGCGGACTGGTTCTGGACGGCGTTCCGCTGACAGCCATCGGCTTTTCGTGCGGCCATGGCGAACCGCGTGCGACAATCGTGTGTCACGCAGAACTGTGGCCGAGCGCTACAGAAATAGCATTACTTGCAGAGCCGTCACAGATTCAAGGGGTTGCCAGCGTCTCCCGCACTTCACCGTGTTGTTGTTCTTCCCTCGGTTTCGCATCCTCTGTTGGAGGGGGAGGGCCGGAGGGGGTTGCGCATTCGCCCCGATACTGTCACCCAGTCATCCGCAATGGACAGCGGCAAACCTTGTTATTTTCGACAACACGCGCAATCTTTTTGCCACGAACTGACCAACGTCTGGCGAGCAATGCAGCAAGCTCCAGAGGGATATGCGTATGATGCGCGCCATGACTAGGCAACCGTACATAGGACAGTACCGTGGCGTGCGTGGCTTAGCACGGTATCCAAAGCGGACATGATAATATTGAAAACTGTGTCCGCAGTCCGCAACGGCAATTCGCATCTCGGCTCCGCTACCTCTTGTCGTGGAAGGGCACGAGGGCACGAGGGACGAAGGCATGCCCAGATTGCGCATGACGTATGACAAGGGCATTCCAATATTTCCTAGGCCACGACTTCCGAGTGTGCGCGTCCGGCTACACCTACGCTTGACAACAAAGGACTGCACTGATACATCCCAGGGCACTTGCGTGAGATAGATGTGCGGTGTATGTATTCCGTATGTACATACTCAGATTCGGCAACTATGTAGTCTACATCATCGCGCAGGGACTCTCCCTATAAAATCTTTAGCGCCCGGACCTTTGTGGGTCTTTGACAACGGCAACACTCCACCCTGAAGCGCTATCCGTCATGCTAATATGTGCGCGACGCCGACTTTTACGTTCACCAACCCGCACGAAGCGGATGCCCATACGCTAGCCGCGTGTGCTTTGTATTAGCCTTGGGCACCAATAACCATCGTCATGTACGCCTGCCGTCATGATCATGGAAGTGCATGCTGACTTTTCACATCGTATGCCGTGTCGCACGACCCTGAACAACGGACAAGCTTTATTATACCAAGGGATACTGACTGCTTCTTACTCGACACCCTGTGTAGAAATGTTGTCTCCATTGCGTTGAAGCCATCACCAGCTCCCTCGACCACGCCCGCCCCTCCCGCCCCGCCCACGACCTCTGTGACCGTAACCGTGACCGTGACTGCGACCACGCCCACCCCCTCTAGATCCACCTCCGCCTCTACCCCCGCCTCGGCTCGATCGTTCTTGTTCCGGCCTCGGACCATTCTGCGCCATGCGTGACCGCTCTTCATCTGAAGTGTGGAACACGTTTGGGATCTGCAGCAAATCGCAGAAAGTTTGGGTGTGTGGGTTACTATATTCCTGCGGGGGGTCACGGACATCAATGCCTAATGTAGCATCGTATACCGGCGCCGTTTGTGCAAAATTCTCCGGTATAGCCATGTTGCCTGTTTGGACAATGTACTTTTCAACCCATTCCATCTCTTCTTCCACAAGGGGCTGGTAGAAAGCATCACCCTTGTCAGTGGGTACTTGTGCATGCGGATCGCCAACCTGTAGATGATCGGCAAAGACACGTGTGATAGCAAGCCATTCTTTATCGTAATGCAATTGCAAAGGTCGTTGCAATTCAGCAGGTGCATGTGACTCGATCTCCAACAGCTGCAGGAAGTCTCGTTTGGGCAAACACTTGTCAAGTGCAAGAAACTTGGTTGTCTTGTTGGTTATATCTTTAGGGAATGGTAGCGTTGGTGGCAGTTCGAATTTCGGACGAGAGAATGACTCTGGTAAGAGATTCCGAATGTCCTGGGGAACTTCGGACGACGTATCGGTTGTTGTGGGCTTGGTAGGTTCCTTGATCTCAGCAGACACAGGTAAACCTTCAACTTCATCCATATCAAGATCGATCTCGGCGTCATTCCTGGGAGCCGCTGCAGGCTCACCATCTGATATATCTAGATCAATCTCGCCTTCATTAGTGGCCGTTGGGGCAACGTTCCCAGCATCGGTTCTCCGTAATGTGTCGTTTTGAGCCTCTACGTGTTCCCATACTGCCGGAAATTTGGCATGCATGTGTGCACTGAACCAGTACGGTGGCCGCAAGCGCTCCAACACTGTCTTTGCAGCAACGCTCCCGAGAGTACCATCTTTGGCTTCTTGCTCAAAGTCTCGCTTCCAAGTGAAAAGCTGTCGATAATTGCCCTTCCATTCCATACCGCGCGGCCAGTCATGGCTCAGGCCGATATCGACCTGGGTCCGTATCTGGAGCAACTTGCGCACATCCAGCTCCCGAACATGGTAGATACTTCGCACATCGTCGCTATTGTAAGGCAGTCGCTCGTAATGCGGCTTCTTGTAGTTGTAGCCTTTCCATATACCAGAAAGACCGGCGATTCGGAGGGGACCTAACTGTACCACATTCGCTGCACCCATGTAGTATATCTTTGGCGCAGCCCATCCTCCGTAGTAGAGCTCCCACATGTAGTTACTCGCTTCGTGATTACCGCCGATGAACAAGGTAAGATACGGGGCCATGCGCGCGCCTGAGTAGTACTCGTGGAAGTCGTGCATAGCGTAGTATTTGGAAGGCATCGAGACTGCTTTGAGGTCGGACGCATTTCGAACCGCCTACGAAAGTCAGCATCATGCGTTTAGCAATACGGCAAGCATGCATACCTGGAAGTCACCACCAATAATCAGAACATCTACGTCAGGCCAGCCTTTGACTTCGCAAGCTTTCGCGACAGATGCATAGATCTCATGCAATACTCCATGACCACAACCTTCTACTGCTATGCGCAGGCCTTGTTGTTGGACCAACTGTGGTGCTGCCATACTTTTTGAGTGTGCAAGCCTGGTAACTAATAATCTAGCCAACTAGCAGTATAGCCAAGGTAACTGCCAAGCCTTTGTGCATTGCATAAGCACAGCAAGTCGCGAGTAGGTTTGAGTATTAGAATAAGTCAATTGAACAATGTTGTGGAGGAAAGTACGGCCGAGCTCCACCGAGGGACCTGCAGCTCTAGCGCCGGAGGTCGGCATTATGATAAGCAACAGAGCACGTGCAGATAGTGAGAACGTGCAGGAAACTCGTCAAGATTATTCCGTATACAGAGTAGTCCTTCACCCATGGCTACTCTCAGGACCTGGATACGCAGGGTGCAGGCCGTAAATCTGACGCGCATACCATGTGGAGAGTTGTATTCGTGAATCAATAATCGTTGATTGTTCTCACCTTTTTGGTTGCATGGCGTAGCGGGAATAGACCTGCGTCCTGGCAATAGGTAGACTCACTTTCATAGACATTGCTATATAAGCTCCATAGATCGATAGGGCTAAATGAGACTATTAAAGTCGTAATAAGTCGGCTGTTGAGTGGTAACAAGGACTTGATTAGGTCACCAATGATGTGATCGTTTTCATAGGGCTGAGTGAATGCGCAGGGTCTGCAGAGCCTAGCGCGTTCACGAAACCCCGCTACCGCTAAACATGAAGGCGCGGGGCGGCTCAAAAAATTCGAGTTTCGTCATCGGAACTTGCAAAGTCAAAAACATCGACAGGAACATTTCGTCACTCTACAATTTGCCCACGACTACGTAACTCGGGTTTCAGAAATGGCGCAGCAGCAAAGTCTGGCGAAAGACCTCTTCGAGGATATGGGGCGCAAGGTTGCGGAGGCGAGTGCTCAGCAGAATGACGATGACACCAAAATCGTCGACGAGATTGAAAGCATGTGCATGAACTGCCATGAAGATGTATGTGTATTCACAAAGTCGTAACATATCTTGCTAAAACTTTTACAGGGCACTACTCGACTGCTTCTTACCAGAATACCGTTTTTCCGCGAAATCGTACTCATGTCGTTCTCATGCCCGCATTGCCACTTCAAGAACTCAGAGGTCCAACCTGCAGGCGAGATACAACAAAGAGGCATCAAGTTTGCGCTCAAGGTCGAAACAGCAGACGACCTGAGCCGGCAGATCATCAAGAGCGATACCGCAGTCTTTCGAGTTGAGGACATTGATTTGGAGATACCACGAGGGCGCGGACAGTTGACCAATGTGGAAGGTATTCTCACAATGGTTGCGCAAGACCTCGAGCAGAAGCAAGATGAGAGGAAGGAGGTTGTACCAGAGGTGTACGAGCAACTACAAGGAGTCATCAACAAGATCAAGGAGATGGCAAGCGGGCAGAAGCTGCCATTCAAGGTTACGATTGACGACCCTGCGGGAAACTCTTCGATCGAGCCTCCGAACGTACTGGGTGCTGGTAAATACTCTCGACAGGAATACCCACGAACTGCGGCGCAGAACGAAGCGCTAGGTCTAGGCGATACTACTGGCGAGGCACCAGCTACAGAGATTCGTCCAGAATACCAGGCTTCACATATGTACCCTGAGATGCCTTCGGCTAACGTTCCCATGGTTAACAACGTAGACGAGGATGACATCTTGGAGAATCAAGTTTACTCATTCCCTGCCAGCTGCCCCGGATGTGCCAGGCCATGCACGACGAACATGAAGATGGTCAACATTCCTCACTTCAAGCAGGTGGTGTTGATGAGCACAGTGTGCGACGACTGCGGATGTAAGTTTGTTTGGAGAAATGTTGTTTTGCCAACAGCTAATGGCTTGCAGACCGGAGTAATGAAGTCAAGACGGGAGGTGAAGTGCCTGAGAAGGGCCGACGGATCACAATTAGCGTGGATAGCAAGGAGGACCTATCGCGAGACATTCTCAAGGCTGAGTCATGCTCCATGTCTTGTCCTGAGCTTAACTTGAGCGTTGAGCCCGGTACACTGGGTGGTCGCTTTACTACGATCGAAGGTCTTCTTACACAAGTACGAGATGATCTGAAATCTTCCATCTTTGATACTGATGACGGCGGTGATTCGATGGAATCGGGGTCAAAGCAGAAGTGGAATACTTTCTTCTCCAGCCTAACGGCAGCCATCAATGGCGAAGACAGGTTTACGCTTGTGCTCGAAGATCCCCTTGCTAGCAGTTACGTTCAGAGCCTCACGGCACCAGAACCGGACCCGAAGATCAAGGTTGAGGACTACGAGCGGACCGAGGCTGAAGAGGAGGAGCTGGGCTTGAAGGATATGAAGACGGAGGGCTACGAGGAGGAGCATGCGGCGGCAAACGGTACGACTACCAAGGATGGGTAAGGTTCTGGACAGGTTGAACATGTAGATTTTCTTGACTCGTTTCTGTATTCGAGTCGGCGTTTCGAAGATACCAGGCCTTCGCCAGCCAGATGAGCATGACATGAGGACATATCCCGATCCTGTTGCTTGCACTGATGTTTTTGAAGTCTTTGCAGCCTTGTGACCATATGCCATACGGGTAGCTTGCAGTGGGCCAGGGGGAGGGCGTGAAATGTTGTACAATGTGGTCCTTTCTCTTGCGAATTACTGCATGCAGTACCACGTGCAAGCATTCGGGCGAATTCCATGTCGGTGTTACTGCCTAGTGATAGGCTTCTTCAGCCAGCCAGAGGGTTCGCATGGATGGTCACACTCTTAATTTCAATGCGCTCCTGCGGGCGTGACTTTTTATCAACGGCAACGTGCTCAATGTCGTCCAGCACCTCCCAACCCTCCAACACCTTGGCGAAGACGGTGTTTTTTCCATCGAGATGCGGGGCGGGTGCAAAGGTGATGAAGAACTGTGAGCCGTTTGAGTTTGGACCCTTGTTCGCCATGCTCACAATGCCGCGCGCATTGTGTCTCAGTGCAGGCCTGATTTCGTCCTCGAACAGCTGGTTGGGCGTGTCGTAGATGGACGTGGACGTTTTGGACTTTTGGTCCGAGGCGGGCGCGCCAGTCTGGACCATGAAGGAGGGAATCAGGCGGTGAAAGGGCGAGGCATTGTAGAAGCCAGAGGCGCAGAGGGCGAGGAAGTTCTCGGCCGTCTTGGGGACGGGTTCGCAGAAGACTTCCAGTTTGATGTCACCCTTGGTGGTATGTAGCTAGCAGCCGTCAGTCAGCAGAGACGCTGGGGCCGGCGGTTGATGGCAATGGCGACATACTGTGACAGACATGGCGGGCGACTGCAGATCAGCGTGGTGGGTGTTGATGGAGGAGGAGCACGAATCGGACCCCACAAGGCACAAGGGAAGTGGTGAGCACCGTGAGCACCGTGAGCTCACGTCAACCGTGTGCCGTCAACGTCGGCGTCGGTAGGCTCGCGGCGCCCAGACGACGCTGCGTGTGCCCCCCCGGACCTCTGCGTCTGCGTCTGCGTCTGCGTCTACACTGTGACCGGCTGCTGCAATCGTCGCACACTCACTGTCTGACCTCGCCATTTTTATCCTCCATCGCCATCGCCATTGTCTGTCGTCTCTCGGCCGACGTCCGTCTGCGCGCCGGCTGCACCAGGTCCCGTCTACTCGAGCGCCAGCCCTACGACCCTCGGGAGGCACTCCACTACTACCGCATTCCCGCCCTGCACCCACTACATCTGCCTACTTTTATACACAGCATACCGACCACGCCCTCGCACCACGGCCCGCCGCCCAGAGCCCCGCCGGTGCAAGCGTGTCGACGGCGACGGCGACTGCGACTGCGACACACACAACGCCAGCGCCAGCGCCAGCGCCTGCACCAGCACCAGCGACTGCAACTGCATCGCAACCCCCACAGTGCCCTGTCTGCACAGCTACCTAGCTCCACGCACCGCATCGCACCGCACTGCACGCAGCCTTCATTTCCCCGGCGCACCACGCCGCACCCTCGAGCCCGCCATCGGACACAGACGACCGCCGACGGAACCCCCCCATTCCACGCCCATGCAGCGCCGGCTGCCATCACAGGCCTGCGCTGTGAGAGACGAACATGTCCGCCTTCGTTCGCGTCTCAGGACCGCCAAATAGCAATTTCCTGGTTGGCTACCCGGGCATCTCAGCAACCCTCGTACGTGCCTCTCCAATTCACTGTTCAGCTGCTAGCTGCTACTGCTGCTCCTCCACCACGTCGATAGTCGGGGCCGCCATGTGACGCGTTCCACTGCTGACATGTCACAGCCTCGAATAGAAGGCAAGGTCGAGATCCGCCCCAAAGCTGGCATCTCCGCCCCCGTCAATGTCTCGCTCGTCACCATTGCATTGCACCGCCGCGAGACCATTCACCCCTCTGCCGACTCGGTTACCAAGAAGCACCTGGCTGCCCCGCGCAAGGAGATTACCGACCTTGTCGGCAAGGAGATGCTCCTGTACCGATGTTCGCCTGGACGAGAATACGAGAGCATACTATGCATGGACCTGCCATTTGTCATCTTCATACCCTACGGCCGCGGTGGCGAGGAGGTAGCCAGGAGGGTCCCCCCTGCCAGCTTACAGCTTCCGAGTCGAACAGCTGAGACCTTCTACGAACTCGTTGTGACGGTGCAACAGGGGCCCCAAGAGCAGAAGAAGCACCCATTTGCCGTGCCCATACAACGATACGATACCCTCTCCACTTTCGGCATGTACAATCGGCCAGAGAGCGCTGAACGGGTGACCGATCATCTTGTCACCCTTGGCATAAGCCTTCCACGCTGGAGCTATGGCCCTCTCGACCCAGTTTCCGTATACATCAAGCTGAGCCCGAACCCAGACTGGCTAAACAAGGCCAGAAAAGTCACGATCCAAAAAATTACCGTGGGTATAGACGAGGAGATCATCTTCAACCACGAGGGAGATGAGCCGACACGCAAGGTCAAAACACTAGCCAAGACAACGCAGGCAGTGGGCGTCAAGATGCCCGAAGCTGGCTACTTCACCAACCTTGGACTGGTCTTTCCCGCAAAAGACCTCCGAGATAACGCAGGTGTTATACCGCGAGGGCAAAAGGAGTTTCCCATGTATGCCGTCAATGGCTTCACCACAACTGGCACTCTGTACAAAATTGAGTATTACCTCACAGTAAAGGTAAGCTGAACTTGCATATTACTTTTCAGGCCTTATGCTGACAGTAAGCAGGCGCAAATGTCATCAGCAAGAGATATTCTGCTTCGCCAGCCTATCGTTGTATGTCCCTTCGACCACGCTGGCTGCAAAGAGGAAATGGAAGCCATCGAACAGGCCGCCAAGGACGCCGCACACGTCACACCCGACAACCCCATGCTACCCGCTAGTACTATTGTTCGATCTACTGACCCAGAAGGCCTACGCGCACTGGGCATGTCGATTGTGCAAGGCAAACGTAAACCGTTGATCGAGTGAGGCGCCGCATCTACAACGACCATTTCAATTGGAAAGAGCGCGAGTCCAGACAATTCCACGACCACAGTGGGATGCTAATCAGCAAGATTTTCACGTTACCAGGTAAACGTTGATCCAGGCACAGGAGGGTATTGCAGTAGGACGTTGGTATCCTTGAGTCCCCGTAGTGGGATTAATCTGATAGACTGTACGCAAGCTATACACCTGGACGCCTTATACATCGCTCGCCTGGTAGGTGAGCGTATACGGCACAGAGAAAGCTCATGTGCTATGTGAGCACTAGTCAGGAGCGACAAAGTACTCGGAAGCGATATAAGCCTATCTTGGATTTGCATTTACCACACTCAACACATGCACACATACGGCGCAAGGTTATAATACCCAGAGTAGTACCTGTAGTACACTTGTGCATCTGATTCTTTGACTTGTTTTTGTTCTAGTTTGGCGTTTTCTTTCCACCTGGTTTGGGAGCGGGAGGGCGAATGATGGGACGGACGGCTTGCTTATGATACCTTTGGTTTCATTCTTCTTCTTCGTCTTCTTCTTTTATCTGTTTCTGGATTTAATACGAGTGTCATAAGGTCGTGCAAAGCGAAGGAGAGAAGCTGAGCGATATGTAGGGGTGTGTGTGTGTGTGTGTGTGTAAAAGGAGAGACAAAGGAAAAGAAAGTGTGTGTATAGCAAAGGGAAACTTGCTGGCTGGTCGAGCATGTTCATGGCGGGCTGGCCAGGTAAGAAACGAAGAAGAAGTGGAGGACGATGGATAGGAGAACATGGGACGAGATAATACGAAATACTACTACTATATTATTGGAAACATGTATTCTTCTTACTAACCCCAGACTGCTTGTACCAATTGTTTCCATTTCTTCGCAACGCCTACCTATCCAGCGCCTTGCTTGCCCATGTTAATCCAAAATTACTGGAACAAAATACGCCAACGCCTCGAAACGATTATGCCTGCTTGCTCAATTATGCGGACAAGAACAAAGTGCAACAAATATGCTCAAACAGAGGCGACAAGCAAAAGAAGGAAGTCATGTACTATATCAATATCGATTCCCCTGTTAAACCACTCCGGCTACCAACCATCAGGCCTTCAGCCTCCTCTCCTCACACCTCACACAAACTGGATCCTCACTCTCGCCTCGCAAAAAGTACCGGCCGTCTTGAAAAGGACCAGAGCACACCTGAGCAGTTTTGGTTAGCTTATGTTTCTACTTTGCAAACACAATAGGATCTTGAGAAACTTACCACACAGACAAAGCACCCAACATGCCACTCTGCCCCGAGTGCTTTGACAACTGTATCCGTCACTGGCTTCCTACATCCCTTGCATTTTGTGCTGTACCGATGGGTATGGCAATTCACACACCACGCGTACCCGTCCTTCTCCACAAACGGCGTCGTGCTATCAAACGGATCACCGCACTGAGCGCAGAAGAAGTGCCCAGCATGCCACTCTGCACCACATGCTACAATCACCTCACCTTCGATGGGTGTCTTGCAACTCTTGCATCGAGGAGAAAAGAGCTCGTGGAAGTCGAGATGGCAGTAGAAACGCGGGGATTCGTCGGTGCCGTCATCGTGCTCGAGGCGAGCCATGTCGTCGGCTGTAGCATGCGAGGGGAGATAGGGTATGTCCTGGCCGGAGAGACGGACGCGTATCCGGTGGACACGCTCCGCGTGCTTGTTCGAGGGCTCAGGGTAGAAGGCTACACATTCAAGGTGCTCCCCACATTGATAGCAAGCAAAGCACTCGGGATGGAAGCGTGATCCTCCTGCAGAGACAATACGACCTGCAATTGGAAGGGCGCATTGTGTACATAGAGCGCCCGTACGAACTGTGGTTGGTGTCCAGTGACCACCACGACTAGCAGGGGTGCCGTTGAAGCTATGGGACTTGTTGTGAGCATTTGGGATTGGCAACGGTCGCGTAGAGGCGGCCGGTCCAAAGCCACTAGGTGTGTTTACGCTAATCGCTGGTGTGATGGAAACCGAAGGGGTATTGCTGTGCCGCCCCCGCGTTGGTGCTGGTGACTGGTTGACAGATATTGTTGGGACATCGGGGGTCACGTTGATGGAAGGTGCAGTCACGCCTCTTCTCAGTGTGGGTGTTTCGCTTATTGAGATGCTTGGAAGCGCAGGAGCACTACCTCTTACCCCTCGATTCACTGGCGACTCACCAATCGATATGCTTGGAATGGGCGGCGTAGCAACTGTTGACGGAGTATCGGACCTTCGGCTGCTTGGACCATTGACTGAAATTGAAGGTGTCTCAGAGACCGAAATGGACGGAATGGGTTGCGCTGGCATGGTCCGAGAACGCGCGGAAGAGGACTCAGAGACGTTAATGGTAGGTACTGGCGATGCAGAAGGACGAGTTGGTATATTGGATTTCCTAAGAGAACTGACGAGCGGTAGTGGTCTCGTTGGAGCTGGGGTTGGAGGATCCTCGTAGATGTTGATAACAGGCTTTGCTTGTCTGCCTATCCACGAAGTTGGAGCAGCATTGCGAGAAGATGGCGTAGTTGGTCTTGGAGTGGTGCTTCGATTAGGCAGCTCCGGCCCTAAAACGGATGACTTATTGGTGTCAGCACTTGCAGGTGGTCTTGGGGTCGTGGATCGTGTAGGCACATCCGGTGCTAGACTGATGGTAGGTATAGAAGGAGCTGTTGCAGCGTGTTCGAGTGGCGGTGGCCCAGTCTTGTTTGGATTCAGAGGCCGCGGTGTTAGCTCGGGTACAGAAGATATTTCTTCCTTAAGTTCGATGATGTTCCAGTCCTTTTTAAAGGAGACAATAGGCCGCCCTGGAGCGTCTGAGACTGCAGTAGGCGTAGGCAACTTCGGACTGCGGTCCTTTAAGCGAAAGCCAGTGGCAGCACGAAGCTCGTCACTTCTGATCTCTTTCCCGTCCTTCATCTTCACCTCAGGAGAATTCTCTACATCTGCTTTAGCAGTCTCGGCAAGCTTCGTTTCGCCAGAGTTCAGCGTGTAGGCTGCATTCCGCGACTGTGTAGGAGGGTTTCTCTGGATCTCATAACGGTCCAGTCGTTTGGAAGGCATGGTGGGGTCGGTATTGGATCTCATCATAGGGTTGCCCTTGATTGATTGGAAGCGCATAAATGGATTGCGTCGTATGCCTAGTGGTAGCTTTTCGGGTTTTGGAGTTTCGGCGGTGGAGGTGGAGGTGGCGGTGACAGCAGGTATAGGTGCAGGTGCAGGCGACGCTTCTTCCTCAGGCTCTTCGTATATCTGATCGTTGGGGTTCTGAAAGAGGCTGCCACTCGTTGTGCGGCGCGGCCCGCTGCTTCTTCGTCGTTGCTTGAAGTCGGGCAGATCAGAGATGGCTTTGGCAAGTGCTGGCGATTCGTATTTTTTTCCCTTTGTCGATAATGTATTGTCGGCCGACGTATCTGTATTGCCTCCTTGTCCGTTGCTCTGCAGGCTACTACTCCTGCTCCCTGAGGCAGCACTGCTCATCGAATGTCGCTTGCGCAGTTTAGAATTGGCCCGCTGAAGATCCTGGTCCTTCGGTTCGACGCTCCGACTCCTGGGTGCGCTGCCCTTTTTTGCCAGGCCCGGATAGGAATACGGTGCGCTTGGGTTATTTTCAGCAGCATGTGGATTGCAATGCTTCCACACCAACTCGGCGGCCTCGTCCCGCGCCGCCTCGAACAGCTTCTCCTCCTGTGCAAGTTCCAAATCCTCCATGGCGACGCGTATGGCTCGGGCTTCGTCCTGCTCCACCTGGCGCTGTTCGCGTTCGCGGTATAACACGCTTGTTGTTCGTGATGGCGACGAGGACCTCGATGTGCCGCGCCCGCGCGGTGGTTGCACAACCGGCCTTCCAGGGCCCTTGGCCGCTTCGTCTATGCTTAGCTTCGACGGCGTCCGGCTGTGTCGCTTCGGTTCGTGCGAGGAGGCAGGCCGGGCGGTGGCGTCGGTGGTGGTGGCGGCAGCGGCCGTGTCTGTGAAGGTGCGTTGTAGCGAGGCTACCGTGTGCGAGTCCGACATGCGGTTGCTTGCTCTGTTTGACCAGGTGTTGAAATGTGCAGGCGCAGGGCGGGCGCCGGTAGGGCGAGCGGGGCGGTTGGTGCGGAGGTCTTGCAGATAGCTCTCTTCATGGCCGTGGCCGGTGGTTAGCGCGGCGTGCTGGAATGCAAACCTGCTACTCACTCATCTGCGAGGGCGAATAGTAGGCTCCAGGCCCCGGCGACGACGCGCCTTCCCGTTCCTTGGACGTGAACATGTCGTGTTTACTGCGATGTTTGCACCGCGGGTTGCAGGCCGCGAAAGGAAGGTGGGGTCGTCTGGATTCAAGGTAATTACAAGTTCGGCAACAGGGATAGAAAACGATACGGGGAGAAGGGAAGAATACATAAGTGTACCACTGGGCTTTAGAGAAGCGGCCGTCGTGTGGTTGGCGTCCTGCACGTAGTCGGTCTCTATTGGCTCGTTGCCGTGGGAACTGAGGTGTGACGTCCTGACCGCTCCCATGGTCGTATCCCTGCATCAGCCGCATTATCCCCGCGCCCACATGGTCAGGGTGTTGATCGCCCAGAGAGCCCAGAGAGCCCAGAGAGCCCAGAGAGCCCACGTCGCCATGGTAATATTGTAGTAAGCCACATGTACATTGGCACGATTGGTAACCTTATCCACGCTGATCAGTGCTGTCTAGACGCCTTTCCCTGTCCAACTACAACGCATAGAAAAAAGCAATCCGCCCCTCACCTCCGATTTGGAGCCGTCGGGAAAATGCCTAACAAAGACTCCCCACAGTCGTGACAAGCTTCAACAGCACGTCGTGATGCAACCAAACGCCGTACCAAGGTACCCGCAAACCCGCTACATGTCCGTCCCAACACGCCAGTCTTATTACAGCCAAGCCAAAGCGAAAGTGTGTGCCATGCTCGTCATCTTTTGTCCGGAACAGCCCTACACATCTCATCATACACCAGATGCCTGCGTTTGCTCCTCATGTGAACGACCGATGGAATCCCATCCCATCGTCACACTCTCCAATGCCGCATCCCACGACGTATCCACCAGCGGTGTTAGCCCTGTCGCAACGTCCAAACCCGTGTAGTCCCATTCGTTGCCCATCATGAAGCTATCGTCATATGACGTGTTGCCCATGTTGCCCAAAGAGTTCGAATTGCCCACCACAAACGGCTCGTTGGTAGGCGCGAAGCCGGTAAACCCTGCGGCAGCACCAGACGCCGAAACAGAGTATGCCAGTTTTGGGGATGCTCGGTATGGGACACTGTGCTCGTATTGCTGGCCGGGTGAGTATGGGGATTGCGATGTCGAACTGCCTCTTGACTTTGAGCTCAGCGTTGCAGAGCTGGTGTGATCGGTGCCTCCGGACAGATCCATCTCATTCCTGTCGCGGAATGCCATTTCTGTAGCCGTGAAGTCTTGAGATCCTGTACGGCCGAACACAGTGTTCGAGGAAACCTGAGTAGATAAGAATGCTGCGTTCTGCATACTCATGTTGATGCTGTTGATATTATGAAGATGGAATGGTGGGCCTGGAGCAGAGCTCGCATACTGCGTGCTAGTCAGCGGTGGCTTCGTTATCGAATTTCCAGTTCTAAACGTATTAATAGAAGCCGTCGCATTTTGTTTGTTGTTTTGGTCCGTTGACGCTTCGTAGCTACGGAGGTCAGTATTAACATGATCTACTTGGAGGGGCAAGTGCAACCACACTCACCTGGCAAGCATTTTACTCGGCCCCTGAAAATGGCATCCAATACTCTCCGTCATTTCCTGGATTGACGCTGGAACTTGACTCAATTGGTCCTTAGGTGACATGTACTGCTTCTGCTGCAGGCCCTGGATGCCGGCTGTCTCCAGGTCGACGTCCAACTGCGCCAGGAATGATTCGGTGAGCGGATTTTTTCGGCGAAGGGCTTGCATAGCTTGTAGGAGAAATCGCAAAGAAGATTTGATTTGCTGATCGTTGGGCCGCGTCTTGAGATATTGGGCGAATACTCGTGCTGCCACGTACACGCAGAAGGAAATAAAAGGATTCATCTAGTCTGGTTAGTTTTCGTTACTGTATTGTCCTCTCCGAGTCCACTCACTACACCCAAATCCATGTGACTAATCATTCGCATTATCGATGCTATCTCGGCGGCCGCTGTTAGACATCGAATCTTGCTCTCGTTGCCGACGCTGGCCGGTAAATGGTGTTTATCGGCCTTGAAGATGGCTGCTTGGTGCAGACATATTGCCGAAGTATGTATGCACATGTTCGCGAAGACGACGTTAGGATCTGTGAGACCGTAGGGGAGCCGTAGGTGGTCGGGTAGACCGAGAGATGTTTGGAGAAGTATCTGCTCAATATGGCGATGTCGGTTCCAGTAGCCGCCGTTGATGTCGCCATCGTTATCGTCAGGCGCGGGTCGATGTAGATGAAGTAGATTGCGACCAAACATGGCCGCTGTAAAGATGGTGGCGCCCAGGGACTGAAGGTCTGCCTCACCATTGTGGTTCAGGACCTGATCCAGTGATCCAGTTGACATCTCTTTGCTCTTCTCAAACGCTTCCTCGCTTGCCGGTAGGTTTGTCATAATCTGTCTCAAAGTTAATCTGGATATGCCCTCTAAGGCACAACGTGCGACTTACATCTCGTTCATCAATAGTCATTGGCCAGCCCGTACCGATACTGGCATACCGATCAATGCAAAAAGCCATCCAAAATGTTCTCCGACGCTCTTCCCGCTCCGTCCAGTCTTTTGGCGGAGGTAGACATTGCTTCACGTCGAGACTAACCCCGTCCAGGCGATGAAGCTGCAACATCTGAGAGAACCGTACGGCCCTACCAACAGATAACCAGGCTCTTGGAAAGTACATTTGCTTGAACTCGTACGTGCCTGTCAAGATCCATGATTGACAATGTGCGAGGGTCATGGTTGATTCTCCGTGCCCCCGCATCTCGTCCATTTGTGCGTACTTTCTCGAGCGGTGGTAGAAATGTTCCTGCAAGCCATCATATTTGTCCGTGACAGAAGCGGCCAGGGTCCACATGATGTATCGCAAGCATACTGGCGGTCGCATATGGGGGGCCAGATTCAAAGCGGCGAGAAAACGTGCCCTATGGATGATGGGCATTGTAAGGTGGATTTTGGTGAAATAGATTTGATATCTGCCATGTGTCAGTAACTTGGCCGTGCCAGGTCAGGTCCTTCGTACAAATCATCCATAACCTCTTGAGGCGGCAGGGGCTCCTCTAAGCCGAGTCCGATGACCTCCCATTGATTTTCTGGTCTTGCGTTGCTTCCGTTCGCTCCAGCATTCTGGAACAGATCTGCACCGAGCCCACTTGGTTTCCTGGCTCCTGTCTGGGCATCACCCGTTGGAATCGGAACCTCTCCAGAACTTGGTGCAGCATTATTTAGGGCGTTCATAACATAAGCGGAGGCGGGGTTCGGGCGCGCTGTGTCTCTGCTCGAATCCATGGTATCCTGGCTTTTGAGAAGGGTCTCAACTTGTTCTAGAGACTAGGCATCAGTACAGTCCCCCAAAGACTGGCATGCGACAACCTACCTAACCGTTGTTCGAGTAACTTAACGTAGCCACGCTTAGGCCCACTTCTCTTCCTGACTTCGTCGTAGGCACAATTGTGGGACAGTCGTTTACACGTCGAGCAGCTTGGTCGGGCGCCGTCACATCGCAGTTTCCTCTTTCTACACAAAACACAAGCAATCCTTTTTGCCCTGCTGGCGCTATCCTGCTGTATTTCCTGGCCATTTGTCGCGTTCGATTCCGGTGTCTGTTGAGACAAGTCGTTGAAGAAAGTCTCGTCTGGAGACTCACTCTCGGGAGAAGGCATAGCTGTGGGTAATACGAATTACGTTGTCCGAGAGGTATGGCAAATGCGCCGTGGATTACAGAATCCCCCGATTAAGCACAGCTTGAACAGAGTGGGGGGGGAGACTTAAGGCAGTCACTACCTACGAACGATTGCGGAGCCCTGGGTCAGACTTCACATCGGCGGTACCGCGGTGGCTTACGCTCGGGGTATCGTTGCAGGATAAAGAGATCGAGTGCATGTGAATAAGCGTTCAATATGTGTAACACATGCCGCACGCAACGCTCTAGGCAACGCACTGTGACACTTCGTGTCTAACAGAACATAGCTGGGCTGTGCCGTGCCGAGTGGCCTCCATCTGCAAGGCCAGCCATCTACCATGCGTGGTGCCATAAGGCTTGAGCGGTCGTGATGCATGACTGCAACACGAGGCCTCGGTGACCAATGATTGCGCGGTTCCCGAATGTCGGGATTGCCGTAGCCGAACCCCCGATGGTCTTCATCGGATTCCTTGCCTAGACCGGCAGTCCGTATACGTTGGCGTGGCTGGTAGCCAACACCAGATGTCTGATACGTCGTGGTACTCTTGTTTCAACACATTCCTGCTTGTAGACCCCGATATACAGCTTTGCTAGGTATTGTATTCACCACGGCCAAATCTGGGCTTTTGTTCTAGCCCAAAGATGGATGAAGATGCGACCGATCCACGCGCAGTATCTTGGCCTAATTAGGTGTTATTGGTCGCAATTCCGCTGATAGTACGGACGTAGGATACAGCCTAATGCGTTTCCAACCCATGTTGATTAACTACAGCTTTTGTCATCAGCCCTAAGCCAAGGTACTGCTTGTGTCAAAACAGCATTACTGGTGCAATGCATAGCCACATCGACATTGACAGTGATTGTGGTTAAGCGAGTTGAAAGACGTCATAGATCGAGCATAACCGCTCGCTGCACGTTCAACATGCCCAGGGTTGAGTGCTGCCGAGAGTATTGCCGAAATACTATTCACAACTCGGTAGCGTCTCGTAGACCCTGAATGCTCCAGACAGACGTGCCTCAGTGTTTAACCTTCTCCAGTGAAGAGGACTAGCCTAGTCATTTACATTCACAGGCAGGTATCATGGTACCGCAGAGATACATGAATCGTTAATCTACTTGGACCTGCGCTTTCCTTGGTTGCGCGGTCGGTCTTGAACGAGGAACGTATGTTTGTTCCTCTTATGCCTCGTCTTGTACCCTCCCTTTGCGGGAGTTCCCCATGGACTGACAGGATGGACGTTACCCTTGGATTTACCACGGCCACCACCGTGGGGATGGTCGGCTGTGAAGTGTTAGTAGGCTGCAAATTATGCCGAGGCTGATCTGAGTACTGACCTGCGTTCATGGCAAGTCCACGGACTTCAGGTCGCCTTCCCAACCACCGTGAACGTCCAGCCTTTCCGAGAGATGCAAAGTGTGCTTGAGGGTTGCTTGCAACACCGATGGTACAGCATGCATCTGCGCTAACCTTGCGAATCTCCCCGCTCTGCAGCCGGATGATGACGTGCCTAATGGCTGTATTATTGCCCTTTTCGACCTCCTCCTTGTTGACGATGATAGCATAGGTGCCTGCACTGCGGCAAAAGACACCTCCGCCCTGGTTCTTGGAACCGACATTGAAGACTTGGGAGCCAAGTGGCACCATGTGAATGGGGAGACAGTTGCCGCGGGATGCAGTCTTCGCGGCCAGCATACCTGGATCAATACCTCCACCCATACTGGCGATCAGCTCTTTAGGAATCCCGGTCCTGTAGCTCTCTACCACATCGCCCGCCCGCATTCCGTCTGCAGCAACAATGTACGACTTCTCTCCAGTGGCCACGCGGGTGATGAGGGCCAGATGGGCGCTCCGGTTGGGGTCGTATTCTATCCTATCCACAACATGTTTGCCAGGCAGGTACCGCTTGTAGTCGACGATGCGTATTCTCCGCTTGTGCCCGCCGCCTCGGTGCCTGACTGTGACTCTTCCTGTGTTGTTCCTGCCTCCGAGATGCTGACCTTTCCGCGCAATCGTGAGGTCGAGGTACGGTCGCCCTTTCCACAGGTGGTCGTTCACGGGCCGCTTGAGATGCCGCAGTCCGGGAGTCCTGGGCTTGTACGTCCGCAGCGGAATAAACTTTTCTTTTCGCGATCCCTCTTGTTTCAGGACGGCCGTGTCCGCAGCAACCGTAGCTTGCATCGATGGCGGAGGTCGCACGTCGACGGCTTGGGAGTAGGTGCGGGCATATAGCAGCGCCCTGCCCAGGCGCGAGGGCTGGAATCGACATATCCGTGGCTGCAACATTGGGTCGTGTCGAGCCCGGGAGACTTGGATGCTTCAATGGCGGGCAATGGGCTACGGCGGATTGGCGTGCAGCTGCCGTGCCGCACATGTCACGAATAATTCTCAGACAACGATGCCGCAAGTGGCTAGCAACCGTCAGGCTGGCCACAAGCGGACTAGCGCGATCATGGTTGCACCTTCCTTGCTAGGTGCACCAGGCGCGATGTCCCAGCAACAACGTGTGTCTGCCCGCCCTCTTCTCCCACCGCCATCACAACACGGCTGTCTCGCATTATTGACGGGGTACACTTTCCACACTCGGCTGCACACACATTTGCATCTTGCCCCTCGTCCACGGTGCATCGCCGTCACATTTACGCGTTGGGACCCGGGGTTCTCTTTAGGTAAGTTTGCATACGCGCCTGTGGGGCGTGCACTGTTGCCCTCTGCCAGCCTCGAAGTGCGATTTTGGCGCGTGGGACGTGGAAAGCCAAGCTAGCCTGCCCTCGCTCAAAACACACAACATACCCTCTCTGCTTCCCACAACACACCTTGGTGCACCACCTACCCTCCCCTCCCCTCCCCCCGACACCACCCTGCCTGTACTTATTGCAGCTGGTCCTCCGCTCCGTCCGCGCAACCACCACTCCCCTCGCGCTCCAAGGGTTCGTGTCCAGCTCCTCCGTCACGTCACCGTCGCTGCCGCTCCTCATCGAGCGTGTCAGGTCCGCCAGCATTCGCGACCGTCGACCGTGGTTCTCTCTTGCAGCCTCCTGCTTGCATGCCACGGCCGTTGGTGCGCTCGTGCTGTTAGGCCCTGCTCTACTTGCACGCGCTATTGCACGCTCCATCGGGCCTTTGCTAACTCATCACACAGTGTATCAAAACACGCCCTACATCCGCCATTACCCACAGCAGATATACTTCACCACCTCTATACCTCTCTAGATTTGATTAGCATAGATAATATTGCTTGCAATGCCTCCAGCAGTACGTTGTCGCCCTTCACCTGTTCTCCTCACGTCTTTCCCCTGCACGAAAGAGGACTGGTCCATCTCCAGACTCGCTTACTAACACGTCTCCATAGGTTAGATCTCTCAGGCAACGTGCCATTACGAATGAGAACGATGAAAATGCCACTACGACACGCTTGACGCGTGCAAAAGCTGCAAACTTGGGCGCGACAGAATCTGCCGCTGACGTCCCCAAGAAGGCTCTACAAACCAAGAAGTCAACTGCCACTCTTGCCGGTGCCGCGACGCGAAAGCGTGCTGCACTTGGCGATGTCAGCAACGTCACAAAGACTGATGCCCTTGGTGCTGGCGCAAAGGATGGAAAGAAGGTGTTGGCGACCAAGGGTCAACTTTCAAAAGCTGCACAACCCACAAAGGTCCAGAAACAATCACGAGCCAACACAACACGCTCTATCCTTGAGCCCAAGGACAAGAACACGTCAGGACTGAAGAACCGCCCTGCTAGCGGTAACGGTATCTCTGGTGCGCCACCCAAGAAGCGCAACGCGACACAGGCCGCGAAGCCACTCAAGGAGGAGCCGAAAGAGGAGCCCAAGGAGGAGAAGGTTGAAGAAGAAGACGAGAAGGAGGAGGAAGAGGAGGAGGAGGAGAATGTCGAGCCAAAGAAGAATGTCCCTGAGGTAGACGCCAAAGAGGTCAAGGATGTCAAGGATGCTAAACAGGTCAACGGCACAAAGAAGGAGGTCGAGGCGCCAATTACCGAAGTTTTCTATGATGGTCCTGACCTGGACAAGGAGGACTTTGACGATCCATTGATGGTCTCTGAGTATGTCGTTGAGATCTTCGAGTACTTGAAGGAGTTGGAGATTGCGACCATGGCCAACCCAGACTATATGGACAGCCAGACCGAACTTGAGTGGAAGATGCGCGGTATTCTCGTCGACTGGTTACTCGAAGTACACACCCGCTTCCGTCTCCTCCCTGAGACACTTTTTCTCGCTGTCAATATCATCGACCGTTTCCTTTCTGCCAAGATTGTCCAGCTCGACCGTCTCCAGCTAGTCGGTGTTACCGCCATGTTCATCGCCTCCAAGTACGAAGAAGTTCTATCGCCCCATGTACAGAACTTCCGTCATGTTGCCGATGATGGCTTTACTGAGGAAGAAATCCTCAGTGCAGAGCGCTTCGTTCTCGCTGCCTTGAACTACGACCTGAGCTATCCCAACCCCATGAACTTCCTCCGACGGATATCAAAGGCCGACAATTATGACATCCAAACCCGTACTTTGGGCAAGTACCTCCTAGAGATTGGTTGCCTGGATCACCGCTTTCTCGCCCACCCCCCGAGCCAAGTTGCCGCTGCGGCCATGTACCTTGCCCGTCTTGTCCTTGAGCGTGGTTCTTGGGTATGTTTACCACCCCATTTACGTCATTACCGCCGTACTAATTTCTCTAGGATGCGACTCTTACACACTATGCCGGTTACACCGAAGAAGAGATTCAGCCTGTCCTGCAGCTGATGATTGACTACCTCTCTGGCCCTGTTGTTCACGAAGCTTTTTTCAAGAAGTATGCTAGCAAGAAGTTCCTCAAGGGTAAGCTACACTGGATCTTCCTTCACATAGCCCCGCTAACATGTCCAAGCATCTATTGTACTGCGAAAGTGGGCCAAGGATTATGTCACGGCTTGCGTTAACGCGCTTGAAGAAGAAGCTGTTGTCCCTGCCAAAACCAAGAGTCAGCGCTAAAAGTGTTGTTCGTTTTTCTTAGTCACTCCCGGTATCTGGCTTAGGAGTCGCAAAGCTATTTCTTTTCGGCAACGTGCAACGAATAGGGGCTGACAAGGTGCGGGTATCGACCGGGAGCAAAACTTACGATTGCATCCAGCCAGCCATTCATGTTTACATCTTGGCTAATACCATCTTCCGGTCGGCGTTTAATACATGGGACATAAGTTGGTTGTTCGCCTCTTTTTTGCATTTCACGTCTTACTTTGGAGCGGAGTCATAGGCGTTCATGAGCCATCCACGGAGGCGCAATAAAGGTGCTTGCCTTTCCACATCCCTTTAACTTCATTTCTCTGATAGCGGCTCTGGATACTCGCTCATAGCATTAGCGATCGATGTACCATGAATGGTGTGTTATGGGACAGGCTATTCCTTGGTGGAAGTGGTATGGAGTGGGAATATCGTCCTCGGGACTGGGACAACGAATTTGAAGTCGTTCCCAATGTGTATGAGTATTGTATTTACATGCTGTTTCGCGTAAATGGAGCAGAATGTTTAGTTAGTGTTTTCCAATTCTCTACAAACTTCGCTACGTACAGCTTGGTGTCTGCATGCGTGCTATGCTGCCCTAGCCGTGTCACGTATTCGCGCAAGCCACAGACCCGCCACGACACGCACAAGTTGCGCACGAACGCGTGCGCGCTCAGAACTCAAAATGTACACGGTACGTCACGCCGGTTTCAAGCGCCGTGTTCCTTGGTTCGGGTAAAACAAAGCAAATGGCGCCAACCTGCCACGTCCGCCTCAAGAAATCGCGATGAGCCGCGTCTCTCTAGCCGTCCAAGCTCCTGCGATCTACCTCGGCTCTTCCACGTTGTTGAAATCGACGCTAGCCTTATTGGGGGCAGACAGGCATGAAGTGCACACCGCGCGCCGTTCGCTGGCAGCTATCGAACAATCACGTTATTGTTATTTTCGGGGGGACACTGTCTTGCGACTCTATATTCCTTGTTTCCATTTTCTCCGCTTACAGCGCGCACCAGTCTTCCGACGTAATACTGTAGAGACGGCCCTGGAGTGCAGCTAAGACGTGCCTTGTCACATACTCCACAAACGTCGACATCACTCGAGCACCATGCAGGAAACAGATCTTCACTACCCGCTGGAAACATGTCCCTTTTGCAATATCGCTGCTGTATTTCCGTTTCCGAGTCCAGCGGAGAGCCCACCACAGCTATGGACAAGTAGTAGCACTGGTATGTGTGCGGAGTTGATATCATGTATACCAGACGACGAAGAGAGTGCGCCTGAAAAGACGAGCCCGAGTAGTTTTGTTGTGCTGAGGAGTCGGGATGTTGTTGCTTTTTTGGATATTCTACCTATGACGGGCGGTGAGTTTACCTTCCCACTGGCTTTTCTTTTGCTGGGGATGTAAATTCGTTAGGGTATGGATGAAATACAGACACTAATATGCCACGGAAACGTAGGTCATTTGCTAGTCACGACGAGACAGCATAAGATCAAGGTCGCTGATATGGGTGCTGTGGAGAGTAGGGAGATTGGTAAGTTTTCCTTTGTATTAGAGCAACGGAGATATTTGTGCTGACAGGACTAAGGATTCTGGTTACCCTTACTGGCGAGGACTGTTGCCAAAGTAACGGGTGTAACAGATTATAATATTGTGCAAAACAACGGTAAGCTCGTTTCTATCAAATTGATCCAGGCTTTTGTCCAATGTGGCTTCATCCGGTGCACTCTTACATCAAGATGTGTTACACAGTATCCGGTTGTTGCACTCCGTGTTTCAATATCATCATGACTTGGACATTACTGAACTTCTATCATTTTTCCATCCCATTCATTCACATCTTTAAGTACAGTCTCCTAACATCCTGCAGGAGCAAGAGCCGCACAGGTAGTGCCACATGTGCACTTCCACATCATACCGCGGCCAGAGACGATGCCGGAAATAAAAAATAAGAGCTGGACAATGTTTGGGCGCGGTCAGCGCGATGATCTAGATGACGAAGAAGGCTCAAAGATGGCTGGAGAGATGAGAAAGGTGCTTAAGGAAGAGGTGGCTAAGATGAGTGCTGGAGTTGGTGCTAAATTATGATCATGTTGAGAAGTGTCGAGCGCGCGGAGCCGCAAGTTTAATCAGATTCTGTATTAAAGTCTTCAGTAACACCACTTTAATACTATTATTTAAGCAGTGACTTTGTGCATTTGAAATGCTGTATAAATGCGTATACTTTGTGCGCGGGTATGAAGACAAAGACACGAATTCGTAATCCATGTCGAATTCATGTACTGGTTGCTCGAGGAGAAGAAGTTGAATTCATGCTATATAAGTTTGCATTAAGGAAAAAACGTTTGTGGGTATCCTCACTCTATCCACCAATCCTTTATATCACATAGAGAGCGCGAGAAAACACGCTTCCAGAACACCAGACCCGCCATTAGCTTCCATATTATTCCTCAATACAAAGCTCACTGACTCTTCTTCGCTGGAGTCTCTTCCGCCGGCACGAATCTTTTCCTTACGGCCTTGACCATCTGCGTGAACCAGAAAAAGTTCAGCATACTCAATGCTGTGTTTCCGACCAGGTATACGCATACCAGCCACATGGGCAGATCACCAATTGCACAGTTTCCGGATTCATCAAGTCCCATACTGCTGTTTGTGTTTCCAGTGCATTTCTCGGCGTCGAACATGGAGCCCATGAGTTGGGCTTGCGGTATCGTTAACGCTTTGTAAATGTCCGAGTATATCATGATGGACTGGTATGTTCCCCACACGATGCGACAGCCGAAAAAGGTCACAAGGAGGGCGATGCCGTTGTATAGCTGTAGCTTCGACCCAGTCATTCCAAGCTTATCGCAAAACCAGTGGATGTTGAGGAAGGGAGTGGATAGTTCGTAGAGGACGAAAGAGAGTCCGTAGTAGTTTCCGAACGGCTTCTAGTGGAAAGTTAGCATGTACGATGGCGAGGAGGAGTCTTTAAAACATACAAAGCCTATACAGGTCACAGCCAGAGCACCGATGGCATGGATCAGTGAGCTGACTCCAGCAATGCTGATGTACTGGGTCGAGATCTGGAGATCCCATAGGAAATATCCAGCTGCAAAGCCCTGAACCATGCCGCTCGCTGAGGTGTAACCCCACAATCTACCCCTCCAGTCCATTTCGTGCCTCTGCTCATCTTTGAAGATGACCCATAGTGCCGCGACACATATGAACAGCGACTGCACCAGGGAAACCGAGTGGATATCCCAGTTCAGTTGCGTGCGCCTGTTGAAGCCGGTATAGGTCTTTGGGATGACGAGACGCGAAACGGTTGGCGAAAGTACGTAGAGGATGAAGTGGTATCCAAAGAAGCCGAGAAGAATCTCATGAACATGGTAGGGAAGCGTATTCAGGCTTAGCTTATCTGCAAAAGGTTTACTGGCCTGCACGAGTAGTGATGGGGCCGGGAGAGGGTCCCGCATGTTGGGTCTGAGGAGGATATCGACTAAAGACATGGTATTAGTCTGGTGTACCTAGCATACGAACAAGGGAGCGAGTATTACCAAGCCCCGACAGCTACATGTTCTGCTTATATATATATATATATATGGATAGTCGATGTGGGGCGCAGCAAACAAGAAAGTTTCTCGATGCGTAAGAGGTCTCGTGTGTCCTACGCTGAATGCTTCGGATGTCTGGTCTAGCGCACATAGAGCCTAATGGGGAGGTAGTGCCTGATCCCTGAGACGGCATATGCGGGGCTGGCGATCGGGCAGTTGGCACGCACGCATGTTGGGTAGGAAGCTGACCTACACCGTGTACTGTACAGTACAGTACGGAATACGCACTAGCTAAAGCCCGAAGCGTTCGGCGTTGTGCGTGATCACTCCCCGTCTCTATCGATCCTCCTCCACTCTCCGCACCAAACTTCACGACGACGGTCCCAACTGCCAACCCATCGACTCTCGCGTCCCTATACATTTCGCTCAGCGCTGTGTAGGTCCATCCGCGCCCTCTGAACGAGCATGGCGGCAGTAGGAGGCTTGCCCTTCATTAAGACTAACGAAACATGGCCTGTTCAATAGCGACCACGCAACCTGTTCTCATCACTCTCAGGCGCTCGACGGGTCCCCAACCAGCCTCGGCAAAACCACAGCACCGGCACTAGCATCGGCGCCGGAACATTGTCACGCCGTAGCGCGTCAATAGCGCGTTGGTCCCACACCACACCGCCTAACTTTTCTGCCGGAAACACACCAACCTCGCTGTATCCGCGCTGTACTGGACTTTTGGCTTTGCACCAAGATCACGGACGCTAATCGTGTCTATCAGGCACGGGCTTCTCTCGGTAGTCGCATGTACTGCCTGCTTAGTCTGGAGTAGACTGTGTCCTGCCTGCGACTAGCTACATCCCCGCTCTACGTACAACCGAGTTCAACTCATCAGCCAGAATGAGTGATTACGACAATTTCGAGGAGTTCATGGAGGAGATGGGTCAAGGCCATCGGCCAGACTCCCCTGCCTCGGATGCACTGCAGCATGACAGCCAATCTGCCACGGACACGAAGAAGCGCAAGTCCACTAAGGAACCAGAAGTGAGGGAACCAGAGGTGAGAAGCATGCTCGACCATCCACATAGGCCACTAGCTGACACAACTCAGGTCAAGAAGAAGCCAAAGGTTATGGAGAACAAGGCTATCTGGATCACCAACCTTCCTCCCGACACCACCCTCATGGAGCTCTCGGAAGAGTTCTCGAGGTTCGGTATCATTGACAAGGGTGCTGACGGCGAACCGCGCATAAAGATGTACATGGATGACGATACTGGAAAATTCACGGGCAACGCAATGATAGTGTACTTCAAGAAAGAGGCCATTGTCAACGCGATCAAGATGATGGACGACTATGTCCTCCGCCCCGGCGACTACAGCACTGGCAATATCCGAGTCGAACCCGCTAACTTGGAGCATAAAAAGGAAAAAGACGGAGAGAAGATCGCTTCGAAGCTGACCCGCAAGGACAGAAAAGCATCAGAGCGTAATCGTCAGGAGCTGAACCGGTGAGTGAATGTCCGGGCTAACGCTCTGTATCATTACTAACAATCACACAGAAAACTGAACGAGTGGTCTGACAACGAAGAAGAAGTCGCCGAGGCCTTCGCTCCAAAGAAGAATAAGTGGGCCAAGATTGCCATTATCAAGCACACCTTCACCCTTGAAGAACTGGAGGAAGACGAGGAGGCTATTCTGGACATCAAGGACGACATGCGCAAAGAAGCTGAGAAGTGTGGTGAGGTCACTAACTGTACATTGTACGACCGAGAGCCTGAGGGCATCGTAACCGTCCGCTTCCGCGAGTTTGAACCTGCCGAGAAGTTCATGAAGGATAATCAGGGCAGATCGTACGCTCATCGTCGGCTGCAAATCTCACTTGCTGAAGACAAGCCCAAGTTCAAGAAGTCTCGCAACGTTGATGAGGCTGACAGCGAGGAGGAGTAAATGATTAGCAAGATGTTGGTCACGTAGGATCAGCTCCTTTTGTCTGGAAGCGACATGATTTGCAAATACAATGACTCGAGTCAGAAATGATACCCTCATGTAGTAAGTGGATACGAAAAAAAATGAAAGAGCCTGGTTGGCTTCAACTACCCACTTTACCGTGCACCATGTCCCATGAACTTGAGCGATGCATTAGTTTGGACATGATTGATTTCAATGCACTGCCAGACATGGTTTGACTCACGTATCGGATTTTCATGTGACATAGCAGGATATCGAACATGGGTGGCAACAGTTCCTCTCCATTTACTTCGTACTTGTATAAACGTCACGATTCAAGAATCATTCGCATGTTGATGTGTATGCTGATTTGCATTCTGATACGTAATCCATCTTCGTTCCCGTCATGTATCCTCCGTATTACTGACATAACGTGATCATGCCCATATGTACAGGTCAAATAGTCCCCATGATTAAAATAGTCTACAGTTAAAAGAAAAGCGATAAGCACTCGGTGCCCATCTGGTATCAAGAAGAAAGAAAAATGTGGCCATGAAAGCGTTGCCCATGAGGTCCCTGTTTACTAGGATATGTCACTCGCCTACAAGACAAGGGCGACGGCAGCAGCGAGTAGAGCACCTGCACCACCAGCGACCTTAGTGGCAGCACCAGTGAATTGAGCCGGCAATGATGCAGTGGCCGAGCTAGGAGACATTGGGCGACCAGTCGTAGCCGAGGGAAGGACGCTAGTAGTGTTGGACTGAGGCAGGTCTGAGGCCATAGGGAAACCGGCGGAAGGAGATGGCACAGGGTAGCCTGCACCCTCGGATGCGGGGGGGAGGGCAACACCAGCGTTGATCATAGTGAAGTTGGCACAGGCAATACGCGTCTTGTTGGGAAGGTGGATAACAAAGGAGAGGTTCCCGAACTGGATCATATTAGATGGATAGCTCTGTTTCAATGCAAACAATGGAACTTACATAGGATGGGTCTTGGGGGTTGGTAGCCAAATACATGTCAACGTACTCGGTTGAGAACTGTGCAGTAGTGACTTTGCCGTGCTTTCCCGCCAGATCACCAGTCTGACATGTCTCAGGCTTGGAGGCATCGCATACGGGTGTTTCGCCGCGGTTGTATGGGTCCAAGTGGGCGCCAGTTCCCGTGCAGTTGCCGTCAGTGGGAACGGGCTTGGCGTGAATGTGGTACGTGAAGGGGCCTTCGGCTACAGGAAGTTCGTTGAAGGCGATGGCGAACTTGACACCCTTTCCGTCAGGCATAGAAGTGCCCTGGATGGTGGCAGCCACGTTGTTGCTGGCCTTTGGCTTGACCACAGCCGAGTAGCCTGCGTTGTAAGGGTTGTTGGAGACAAGGGGAGCAGGAATGGACTGGGCGCCGACGGCTGCGGCCGCGGCGAGAATGGTGATGGCTGAGAAGAGCATGTTGGGGGTGGTGTTTGTTCTTTGAAAAGAGGGAGATTGGGGAAATAGGCTGTAGGGCTTGGTTAGCAAAGTAGACAAGGAGGGGCGGCGAAGGTGATTATATATGCAGCAATTCAAGTGGGCGTGTCAACGAGACTGGGCACTAGGCATTGGGCACTGGCCTGTCGCACTTTCCTCGTGATGGTGATGCAAACAGGAGCGGCCCCGCTTACGTACGTCACACTAGCAGTAATGAATAGAAAGGAGGGAAGGCGCAAACTGCGACCAGTGACTTACCGAGTGCAATTAGGTACGAGTTCCAACACAACACAACACAACACAACACAACACAACACAAGGCAAGACAAGACAAGACAAGACAAGACAAGTCGGTAGGCAAGCGAGATACGATAGGCTGTACAGAGAGCAGTGAAGGATGCTTCTTCAAGAGAGATGCGGCAGTAGCAAACACTATATAGTTGGCTGGTGGACAAAGGCGCAGCAGGCACGGTGGTTGGGGTGGCACACAACTAAAAGCTACAACGGAAGGTCGTTCCCGGAGGTGCGCACTAGGGAATCGACCATGCATGCGCAGCCTGCAAAGCGGGCTCTCGTCTCTGATGGTGGCACACTGCAATTGGACGTGAAGCTACAAAAGACAGCACATTACCCTTTGAAACTGGCTTGACTGGCTTGACTGGCTTGACTGGCTTGGTTCAATCGTGGCGATTGCACTAGTAGACGCACATACCGTACCTACCCCTCGCCGTTTCGAAACATGCAAACGAGCGGCGCTTTGACGGCCAATCATTGTGGAGACGGACCAGAGAGTCCCCAGGCCCTGTTCCTGACCCTAGGGCTGATTGACCCTAGGGCTGACTGCACATCGCTGACGGTATAACACTCAACCCACCACTGCCCGCCAGAGTCTTCACAAAACACAGAGGCTGGTGGCCGTCAGCCCCCCGCCCAGAGCAAAGCGTGCAGCTGCAGCACGGCTTTTTGTCGCAAAGTCACATACTCTGTGCTTATACCTTGGTTGTCACTGTTTCGAGCATGCCTGAGGCGCATGTCCTGCGCCAGCCTATGTACCAAGCTTCGCCTACTGCGGCGCTACCGGTAGTCTTAGTACAGATCCAAATTTACCCCATACAGTGGCATAGCGCTTGCACGTTGCACCTTGGCCGCTAACTGAGCTCTAAATTCACAAATATCTTCACGCAAGCTTCTCATCGTTTCAACTAGGCCGCGCAGGGAGCAGATGTGAGTTCCTGAGGCGCGCCAAAAGTGTCCAAGGACAATTGTGTCATCTAACCGCTGTGCACATGACCACGACACTGTTGCCTACTGAGGCACGGCTTTGACCTGCCCAAACTAACCATCTCACACGGCACGGAACAGACGGATGTAAATGAAGTGAGGAATTAAGGGCAAAAATATATTGAAGTGGACATGATGTCGCTTTTACAAGTGACAGCCCGGTGGCGCACCTGCTTGACGCAGAGTAATTTACGAGTATCGGCATTGCTGTCCCATGTCTCCCAGAGGCCGCATTGACACTCGGGAAGAATTTTGCTTTTATTCCAAATGCCGTGCCATATGTACTATACAGCATGGCTTTTGTCCGGAGCAATGCGATTTGTTCCGCCCAGTTCTGATTGGGTGTTAGCTGTAGGTATGCTACTTCTCGCCTCTCAAAAGCAACGGACAATTTGAAATCCCACGACCGAGTACCTTCACCGCAATTGGTGTATATCCACCGAAGAGGTGCAGCTCCGACTTATTATCTGGCAACTTACTGCCGCTCAGCATCCTTTTACTTGCTGGGTCAGGGCACATGCTCAATGGTGTTGCACTAGATATCGACGACTTTGCGCTGTTGCAATACCATGTTCGTTACCGTAACATGATCATCTTGGTATTCCGTACCTGCTTCGCCCAAATCTGCAGCATTGGCATTGCCTAAACTCCAGCACTCGTTGCCTGGTTGAAGACATGAAAGAAAGCGTAGTGCGATAAAGTCTTGATTCGCCTTTGCCCAGTCATGTAGCTACCTAGGCATGCCTTCTGCATGATGCCTTCTGCATGATGCCTTCTTCATGATGCCTTCTGCATGGGAGAGCGACACTGTGGAAGACGAAAACAGGAATAGATCGGGCGCTGGACATGCAAGTGCAGGTGTCGCGGCCTTGGCCTCAAGAACGTCACCCATGTCCGTGCGGTTGCCCACGCAACACAGCACAGCCGCGCTGGCTGGCTTCCACTCCACTCCACACCTCGACACTGACAAGGACACCGACTGACGCTGGGAGCAAACGACTTGCCGTGTCTCTCGCCTACACAGTACAACAGCCAACTAATTGCTGTATACGGAATACCGGCCATTCTCACCTCCACCGCCAACTTGACTGATCGACCTCCGTCCCAACAGACCGGCCCCGTACCACACCAAGACATTCCCATTCCTGGCGCAAGCCGCATACCTTGTGCAGACGACACCAAAACCGACTCAGACGTTCATATCGCGACAATGCGCTCCTCTCTCCCTGCCTTACTGCTTGCGCCGCTCGCCGCGCTCGCAGCACCTGATGTCTTCGCCGATTTCGAACCAGCTGCTGCTGCCGTTGCACAGCTTCAACCCGACGCATACGAGGCAATGGAAAAATCGCCCGCTAACGGCGGCTTCGACCTCTTCAAGAGACAGGGCAACAACTGCGCAAACTCGTACTTTGCCTGCGCCAATCTGGGCGCACCGGGTGTCTGCTGCCCGCGAACAGCCATCTGTTCAGCCGACCAAAGGGGCCAGGTAGCCTGCTGTCCCCAGGGTGCCGCCTGTACAGGAGCCATTGCCAATCCCACTGCCAACCCATCCGCGAATCCCACGGGCACGTCGACAGTTCCCTTCGTCATCGCATCTACCACCACCGACCGCCCGTTCGTGCAACAGACCAACGGCGCAACCCACGCCAGCACGGTACAGAATCAATTCTACCCTTTTCCCTACATACCGACGACTTACACCAACGCAGCTGCCTGCTCGTCCGCTTATACAAGCTGTCAAAATGATGCTGCAAAATGCACGGCTGCTCTAGCAAACGGCGCCGCCGGTGTAACTATATCCGCCCCGAATGGCGGCGCAACCATTACCGCCGTTACGAGCGTGGGAATTCAGTCGGCTCAAAGCATCTGCTCGAGTCTCAGTAGCCTGGGCTGCTCTCAGCTGACTGTCGAGGCGTGTGCACGATTTGATGGGGCAGGTGCAGGAAATGCCGCTGCTAGGGCCCTGTGTGCCGGCTACTGGATGACGGCCGGAGTGGCAGTGGGAATAGCAGGGCAGCTGCTGAGATGAGCAAAGATATCATGTATGGTGCTTTCTTTTTTTCCTTCATTGTGGATAATACGGTTCGATTTGTTACCATCGCGAGAAGCGGAAAACGTCGGCCTTGTGTGCTTCGGCAACTGGTCTTGCTTTATTATCTGCATTTGTCTGGCGTTCTTAGGTAGCTAGTCAGAGGGCATGACATGCAAACGAAAGCGATGAATGCTCGATAATGGCCAAATGCCTCTCTTATACAAAGACAAGAAAACGGACCATATTTCTAATTCAGTGTCCGACTGTGTGGCTATATGTCCCCGGTCGTTTAAGTCGCAATGAAAAACAATGGCCCCCAAGAGCCGGGTATCGAATGAATATGTACAATCTCGCACTTGCTCCATCATCCTCATCGTCGTTGCATCTCACAAACACCAGAGTGGGAACCGGTGTTCAAACGCCCTCGTGAGCCTGAACAGGCCTACCAGTAGCAACAGCATCGATGGCATCAAAGCTGCTCCTCGGACTAGCATCATTAGCATCTTTGCCAGACTGCTTCTGCGCTAGCTCCCAACTCCCCACACGCTCATGTCCTTTACTAGCCTCCACTGCGCCCTTGGCTGGCAACGCTCCGTTCCCAGATAGACTGAGATCAGGATCCGACGCCAGTTTTGCCGAACCCTTGAAGCCGCCGAATGGCGACGTCTTATTTGTACTCTCGATGCGCTGAACACGCCGGAAACGGATACCGCCGAGTAGCATGGTAAGAGCGAAGAACAGGCCTGCAACAACCAGTGCGACGATAGCACCAATGGCACCTCCCACAACAGCAGATATCCCGTCTTTCTTCTTCCCCTTCTCTTGCATACCAGAAGCAACGTTCATGGTATCGCCTCCCTCTACGCCACTGCAGAAGATACTTGGACTACTGCATGAATTGCACCACTCCGCGATACTCTTCATCGCAATCTTGCCAAACATGTTCTCAAACTCCGGCCACGGCACATCTGCCGTCGATGGCCCGTTGTTGAACATTGGATATTGGGTCAGCTGCTCAGCGGTGGAATCCGTGCCATTGTGGAACGAGAAGCGCACCCAGAGGTCGGAGGCATCACTGGGGAACGCGGCGCTGCTGCCTCTGCTGAAGAGCTCAAACACCATGGCTGAGGCATAAGGAGGGATGGATTTGAAATGGGGAGATTTGGAGTCGAGCATCATGAGCGATATTAGGCTCATCATGGCGTCTTGCTCGCCAAAGTAAAACATCAGCGGGTATGCCGGTGGAGCAATTTCGAGAATGTTTTTGGGATTGGCAATACGAAGCGAGAAGGAGCTCAAGATGGAGGCTGCGAGCGTTTTACCGCCGATCGCTTGGTTGTCAGCGTCTGTGTCCGAGGAAGAGGTGTTGCCGTATAGGTGCCATGCCTCTTCGTCAGCTAGGTAGCGAAGTTTGTCGTAGACTCCTGTATATTGGGTATCGTTCACGAACATGTCGTGGACGGTGGAGTTGTGCGTGTATTGATAGGACATGTAATCTGCTATTTCGAGAGCGTTGATGTAATCTCTGGTGGAATTGTGAGTATTCAATCAACTTCATCTCGGGACTTCACGTACAGGTTGAACGCATTCATATGGCCCTCGAACCAGTCCAACTTCAAGCTCTGATACAGTTCCTTGTTTGCCGTTCTCGTTTGCTCGAACTCATCAGTAGTGAAATACATCAAGGCGGCTTTCTGCGCCGCAGGACAATCTAAATCTCCACTGATGTACCTAGAATCTGGGTCTGCTGGGCTAGCAACTTGAATGTTGGCATACTGGTAGCCATTCAGTGGATAGTCAATTGATGTGCCATCTGTGAGAATGTCGGTGACATGTCCTGTACCGTTGGCAATACCATGTGGAGGATACAATCCTTGCATGAATGCTTGTGCTGAAGAAACAAGGTAGGGTGCCTTCCGCGTCTGAACCCAGACTTGATCGTTGTTCAGAATGTCAGCAGACATTCCCGCAATGTGTTGGACACCAAGCGTGTTGGGTTTGTCGCCGGAAATGTATCTTGTTCTGAAATTTTGTCCGAGTGTGTACATTTGGTTGGCGCCCAATGCGGTGAGTCTCTGAGTATCGTTGCGAAGGGTGGGTGTTCGTTCTCCGGTCCGTACAAAGGCGAAAGCTGCATGTGGATGATAGGAATCACCATCCACCGAGTTCTGAGCGTTGACAAGCCAGGCCGAAGCCAAAGCTGCAATCGACATGCGCGTAAACATGGTTGAAAATGCCACGAGCGTACTTCAACACCAGAATGACGATGCTACTTGCTGGTGACAGGAATACCAGCAACACGGCTGAATACGACCAGCACTAAGGCACCACATGTCTATTTAATCAAAGTAAAGGCTCTCGCATGCAGCTAGCTACCCATGACTCCATCCAAGGTAGAAATGTAGCTAATAAAGGTAACCGCCTTACAAAGGACCAAGGTCCGTGGCCCCTAAACGAGAGCGGCAGGCGGCCCAACAACGTATAGACAGCATGGGATAGGCTCACACCACCTTATTGACCTTACGCACCACATGATTAAACGGAGTGAAATGCAGGTTGCTTGCAGCTATCGCATTCTTTTCCACGACTTGGAAGCGAAGAAGCGCTGACGATGTGCTGTCCTAGGGTGCCGCACGGGTTTTCACGGTTGCATCCACAGAGGGTTCCATCTCTCTGTAACCACACACCATGGGAATGGAAGGCGCTATAGTGGATACTATGTACGATGGTGAGACCTGCGCCTTGATCCTGCATTTATCCTTCTGATTCAAGGCTAGTTACCTCGGCTTTAACACGACATAACAATCAGGCCTCCCACGAAGAAAATCTAGTAGCCGTCCCTTCCACCACGCCACATCTGAGAATTGTCTTGTTTGTTCGTTTGACATTAAATAATCTATCTCCGCCAATGGCGGGCGGATGTTGCTACAATGGCCCTACGAGCGCAGTGGAAGAACTATATCTACCACGCACAAAACGCCTGTTCATGTCCACCATCAAGCGACTACGACATGATATATACCCCTGCCATTTCTTCAACCATTTATTTCTCTACAGAGTGACCTCAACACGGCCCTCAGAACCTGGCGCACCACCGGCCAGCGAGGGCAGGAGGTAGGTGATGTCGTCCCAGGGATGTCTGTAGAGACCAGTGCGCAACCTCTTCTGGTCAAGGAAATGGGCAATCAGACCGATACTTCGGCCGAGAACGAAGAGACCGTTGAGGACACCCATCTTCAGGTAATCTTCAGCCTCCTCGTTGGAGAAGGCACCACCGTTGCGAACGAGGTCAACAAAGCAGACAGCAATGCAGCCGTCAACGTTGAGAATCAAGTTGTCCTTCTTAGACGTTGTTACAGACTCGACAGCGAGCGCATAGTCGAGGAGCTTAGTACTGGGGAAGTTCTTCTTGACGTATTCCTTGACAAGCTCCACACGGAGATCGGGGTTGTTACGGGACTTGATCCTGTGGCCAATACCAGGGACTAGACTGTGTTAGCGGTTTGCAGTTTCAAAGGGCTGCCAAGGCCACTTACTCAGCTTGTTCTCTTTCCTCATGGTGTCAACGAAGTCACGAGGGCTGAGACCCTTGTCGAAGGCCTTGCTGAACTCCTCAGCAGCACCATCGAGCGCACCACCAAAGCGCGAGCCAATGGTCAATAGACCAGAGACCAAAGCACTGATGAGATCCTTGCCAGCACGAGTGGTGATGATGGTGTTCATCGCACCAGACACAGCTGGACCGTGATCGGCAGTCAACATGAGGACCATCTCGAGGAAGCGGCTAGCATAGTTGGGCAGGCGGCGACGGAACCAGAGCAATGACATGACACCACCAATTCCGATCTCCTCTCTGAAGACATCGGAAATGGGCATACCAGCGTACAAAAGCTCTTGGCCACGATCATCGGAAATGGTAGAGATGAAAGCAGCAGGCTTTCGGATGAGACCAAGCTCTTGTGCCCAAGAATAATCAATGGGGATCTTAGGAACAACAGGTTCGGGCTTGGGCTTGATGGTGCCATCCTTGACAAGCTTCTGATAGACCTGGGCGAGAGTGCCGGGCATCTCTTCGAAGGTCTCTGGTACGTAAATACCGGCCTCCCTCATAGTCTTGTTCTTTGTTGCCGCAGTCTCGAGCTGAGAGTTGGCGAAGGAACCAGCGTGACCGAACTGCACCTCGGTCTTAAGCATACCTGCAACAGTACCAATGGCCCAAGCAACAATGGGCTTGGTGACCTGGCCAGACTTCACAGCCTCAATGACACGGTACTCCTCAACACCACCAACCTCACCGAGAAGTACAATGATCTTGCAGTCGGGATCGGACTGGTATCGGAGAACGTGGTCGATGAAAGTGGTACCAGGGTACCTGTCACCACCAATGGCAACACCCTCGAGCACACCGTCGGTAGTGTTTGCGATGATGTTGTTCAGCTCGTTGGACATACCACCGGACTTTGAGACGTAAGAGACGGAGCCCGGGCGGTAAAGCTTGGAGGCGACAATGTTGTCCATCATGCCACCAGTGTTACCGATCTTGAAAGCGCCGGGCTTGATACCACCGACGGTAGCGGGTCCAATGATGGTGATGCCCTTCTTCTGGGCAACGTGGAGGATCTCGCGGGCGCGCTAACACATGTCAGAATGATAGTTATGACGTCCTGGGTTGCAATCAAGACTCACTCGCTCGGGTACACCCTCGGCAATGATGGCAATGCACTTGATCTGAGGGAACTCCATCAATTCCATTGTGGACTGGTAGACGGAACGCGACGAGGCAAAGTTGACAACGGTGTCAACATCGTTGTGCTTGCCCACAGCCTTCTCTACAGTCTGGTAGACGGGGAGCAGGGTCTCACTGGTTCCCCAGTACCTATATGCTGTCAGAGTCACAGTCGTCCAAGTCGTGGATATTGCTTGGCACGCACATTTTGCTCACGAACTGACCGCCGAATGTGTAGATGATACCGGCAACTGAGGGTGTCTTTCGCTTGCAGATGAAATCGAAGTCAAGCATGCCCTGGACAGCACGGGGCTGCAGTCCGCTGTTCGCACCTTGTTAGCGCCTTGCCTGTGTGTGTGTTTGTAGCAGTGGGCTGCTCTTACTAGACAAAGCATCGTGTCTTGGGGTGGAAGAGTGTGTGGGCGGCGGTGGGGGACAATGGCCGGCTGGGGGCAGCAAAACGGCGGATGTTGTCGTTGGCCGAGAGGCCTTCGCCCCCCTTTGCTGGCGCAGTGGAGGACATGGTAGTGGCCGTGTGTGCGTCAGGTGTGGATTCGAGGTGTGAAATTCCTATAGATGGACAGGCAATGTCAGTTGGGGGGCCGCGGGCAGTCAATTGAGGGCAGCTGGCGGGCTGACGGGAATGCTCGTATGGGGTGAAAATACTGCTGCAGCTGGCTGGGACAGGACAGGCGCGAGCAGCAGATGGGATGAGAGCTCGGCCAGGACGCGGGGAGAGGGGGGAGAGCAGACTGACCTTATGGGTGCAATGCCGGGCTAGGGGCTGAGGGCAGAGCAGGAGGCTTGAATTGTACGGGAGAAGGTTACGAGCTGCGAAGGAGGGGAATGCGATTCTTTCCGACGTTTGGGCCCGTAACTTTGGCGGCGTTGAGCTGGAGATTCCCCTGCACCGACCAAGTGCAGGTGGCGCTAACCGAATCCCCCGAGCGGTGAACGGGGACCCGAATGTTCTACGAGTAACCCGCCGTCTCTGCAGCACTCCGAAGTGCGGCACGAGACGGCCTTGATAAATGCCCGTATGGGGGGGGGGGGGCGTTTCAGACATGGCCATGTGGCCAGGTGGCCCAATTCCGAATGCCCGTCGGAAACTCTCTTTTCGCGGTGTGTTGTGGTCTCGCTGCGGGGCTTGAGGAGCATCCGGTGTACCTCTGCCCCTGGCCCGTCATGTGCGCCGTGATAGGCCGACAGCGGGACCAGTGTCTTAGCCCTGCATCTGCGCCCGCGATCCCAAGCTCAACACGCAAGAAAAAACAGCAGACCGCCTCTCGAGCTCCCTCTCAAGCCGACTGCCAGCTCAAGTCTTGCCAGCAATCCTTCCTCCTCCCTTTCCCACCCCCACCCCCACCCCAATTGTCCTTGTCAAGCCCCAGCAATCACAGGTACGTTGCACTGCTTGCCGCTTCGTTTTTGCATGCTCTTGGGCCGGCCCCCTCATCAGCCTCTCCGGAATATATGCGTGGCCGGACACCGCATCATAACGTGCCGTAACAACTCCGAAGTCGTCCTCCGAGCCTAGCTGCTCTTGCTGCCACAATTGCCTGTCCTCCATATCTCTTTGAGCCCATTGTTTCCCCGCGAGCTTTTCCTCTTCATCTCGACATTGCAGTACTCACACGGCTTACAGTTTGACCACATCCCACCATGTCAGCCAAGTCCATCTTCGAGGCAGACGGCAAGGCCATCCTCAACTACCACCTTACCCGCGCCCCCGTCATCAAGCCCACCCCGCTCCCCGCCTCGGCCACACACAACCCGCCCTCAAAGCTCGCGACACTGCACTTTGCCGCTGATGAGGACGTCAATGGTGTGCTCGACCAGGCTGAGGCCACGTACCCGTGGTTGCTGACGCCCGGCTCCAAGTTCGTTGCAAAGCCAGATCAGCTCATCAAGAGGCGAGGCAAGAGCGGCCTGCTCGCGCTGAACAAGACGTGGGCCGAGGCGAGGGAGTGGATTGCGGCCAAGGCAGGAAAGGACCAGCGTGTCGAGACGGTCGATGGTGTTCTGAGGCATTTCTTGGTCGAGCCCTTTGTCCCTCACCCCCAAGACACCGAGTACTACATCAACATCAACTCGGTGCGAGAGGTATGTGCACTTCCACTTGCACTTGTACTTCCCCCTTCCCTTTTCCTTCCGTCTCTTTTCGGCTGTGTCGTCGCACGGCCTGCGACAAGCGCCATCATGTCCACGCCATGTGCGGGTGCATTAGTCTAGGGCTGCAGCTGAGCGAGCGAGCGGCGCGGGACGTTGGCTCAAACCAAGCACGCGGCTGCACTCCCTGGTTTTGTCTCAAGGCCGGCCGGGCGAAGGGAACGATGCCAGTCTGGACCCACTTCTGCAGAGCACCTACTCCCGTGCGGATACGCACGTCCACTTTCACATGCATGCCAAACTGGCTGTGCTACTGCCTCGTCCCGTCGTCCCGTCGTACCTGCGTCGTCAAATCCCCGCGCCTTGGTGTTGCGGCTCTTCTTAGCTGCCCTTGCCGCTCCCCCCACCTTGCCTATCTTTTCCCCGGTCCACCACTGACCTTTCCGCTTTAGGGTGACTGGATCCTCTTCACTCACGAGGGTGGTGTTGACGTTGGCGATGTCGACGAGAAGGCCGAGAAGCTTCTTATCCCTGTCGACCTCAGCGAGTACCCCTCGAACGAGGAAATCGCCGCTACCCTCTTGAAGAAGGTTCCTCAGGGTGTCCACAACGTGCTTGTCGACTTCATTTCGAGGTTATACGCCGTCTACGTCGACTGCCAGTTCACGTAAGCTGTCCGAGCACACACGAACCTGACCACGTGCTGACCACATGCTATAGTTACCTTGAGATCAACCCTCTCGTCGTTATCCCCAACGCGGAAAAGACCTCCGCCGAGGTTCACTTCCTCGATCTCGCTGCCAAGCTTGACCAGACTGCTGAGTTTGAGTGCGGTGCCAAGTGGGCCATTGCTCGCAGCGCGAGTGCTCTCGGCATACCCGCTGCTCCCCAGAAGGACACCAAGCAGACCATCGATGTTGGCCCGCCAATGGAGTTCCCTGCGCCTTTCGGCCGTGAGATGAGCAAGGAGGAGGCTTACATTGCTGAGATGGATGCTAAGACCGGTGCTTCTCTCAAGCTGACCATCCTCAACTCCACTGGCCGTGTCTGGACCCTCGTTGCCGGTGGTGGTGCGTCGGTCGTCTACGCCGATGCCATTGCCTCTGCTGGCTTCGCTAGTGAGCTCGCCAATTACGGTGAGTACTCTGGTGCTCCTACCGAGACTCAGACCTTCCACTACGCACGCACTGTGCTCGATCTCATGCTCAGGGCACCTCAACACGAAGAGGGTAAGGTTCTCTTCATTGGTGGCGGTATTGCCAACTTCACCAACGTCGCCTCAACCTTCAAGGGTGTCATTCGCGCCCTGAGGGAAGTCGCTCCCCTTCTCGTCGAGCACAAGGTCCAGATCTGGATCCGTCGTGCTGGTCCCAATTACCAAGAAGGTCTTAAGAACATCAAGAACGTCGGCCAGGAGCTCGGCCTCAACATGCATGTCTACGGCCCTGAGATGCACGTCTCAGGTATCGTACCCTTGGCTCTTGTCCCCGGCAAGACCACAGACATCAAGGAGTTCTCTGGTTAAGCGCAGGTCTTTGTATATTACTCGCGGGGGTTAGATTGGAAGTGATTACGGCTCAGGGCTAGACAAATAGCTTCACTTGGAGCGCTTTTCATGGACTGAATGTTTGGGCGAACCCATTACATTGTCTCTTGCTGACACCCATGGCTGACGATGAAGAAATATAAACATTTAATACTTCCAACTTTGTGTCCCTGGAGCAGTGAAAGAAGAGTGTGTATGAAATGCGCAAGTGACATTATGCGCTCAGTTTGTCCAAAGGCGAAGGTGCGGATAGCGTACTCAGCGTATAGTAAACGGTGCCCGTACTAGACAAACTTTTGCGTCATCATCCACTGGCTGTGACAATCAGTTCCATCTTCACCTTTGTCCCTCTGCGCAGTCAAGCACTGTACCCAAGCAGATCAACCAACTTCCCCATGACAACAAGCTCATTTCCCCCAAGAAAAGAAATAGGCCCAAGAAGCAAAGCCCGTTCGCACTCTGATTTCTGGATCAAAAGAATGAAAAAGCAAAACAAAGGTAGGGGGAGGCTTGGTCTTTGACCAGTTTGGGAAGGGAAACTTTGCGCCTCTTTTCTTTCTCTACGCTTTTCGCACAGTGCGTTGTTTTTTCTATTTTCATTTTTATTTTCATTTTCGTTTTTGGTGCGTTTGCAGTATTATGAAATGTAGAGCGTATGATGGATTAGGGTAGGGGATGGATGGACGGATGGAGGGAAGTCCAGCCCTTTTTTCTTCATCTTTGCATTTCCATACAATTGTGGTGCGGCTCTGATGTCATAGTTTAGCACGGCTGGAATTTGTGGTTTGTGGTTTGTGGTTTGTGTGCATATTTTTATTGCGAATCATTGGATATGACCGGACCAAAGAAGGGAGAAATTTTGGAAAGCATGCTCTATTTTCCAAAGACGATGCAAGGACATAATCCAGATAATCATGATACATATATATATACATTAAAAAAGCCAAGTCTAAACTCCCCCACCTTTTCGCTAAAGTATTTCGTACACGTACACAGTAAGCCCGTAAGACCCTTCCGAGCGCCAAACCCATGAAGCGAACCCCTCCCCAGCCATGCAGATAAAGAATGAAGCAATATGCCAAACTCCAACCATTGAACACGCCCGCTATACCAATCTCTTCATCCAATCATCCATGCAATCAAAAAGATCTCCCAACCTAACCCCCTCATCATTCTCGGCTGCTTTCAACACCTTGACCACACTCCTATTCTTGCCATGCCTCAACGTCAGCTCCCTCAATGGCGGCATAGAAACTAACATGCGTCTCCACGAGCCGTGCTTCTTGCCCGCCAATGCCCCAGCACTGATCCAAGTATTGAAATCCATAATCACGGAATGAAACACAATCTCCTGACTCGTCCGTATGAGGCCGAGACAGCGTCTCATCATAGTGATTTCGTTGCGCACGCCGGACGAGAAGCGGGTGCCAGAGGGTTGGGGTCCTGACTCGATACTCTGGGGCGAGACATCGAATTCAAAGTCAAATGTTGTGGGGACGAGGTTGTAGATTTGTAAGCTGCGCGACGGCTTCAGGTAGAGTGTTTCTGAAAGGAGCGGTGAGTCGCCCGGGATGAGGTCATTCCAGGTTTTGCACACGCGCTGGCAGCGGACTAGCTCCCAGAATTCGAGGTGGTTGAAGACGTGTTGAAGGACTTCGGTGGGAAGGTCGTTGATGCACTTTTTGTGATGTGAGGTCGAGTGTGAGGGTGTGAACATTTGCCGCACCCGGTCCGCGTAATTGCCTATACTGCTCCGCCGGCTGTCTTTCTGGCTGTCCTTGTTCAATTCCGCCTCTTTTAATCGTAAAGCGTAGGCTTCTGCTTCTTGGGCAAGGTTGCTGCTCGACGAGTTGCGTGTTGGCTGCTGGGATACGCTCTTAGTGCGTCGGCCTGTCGTGTCCTTGAGCATATCGGAGAAGCGGCTAAAGGAGGAGAAGTGCGATTGGTGGTGAAGGTCCATCATGGTTCCTGGTGGTGAATGGTTCAACCGATTGTTCAACTTTTCAGATGTCTGGTGTATGTCTCTTCTAGTGTTGTTCTAAAGCCTAGCACAACACTCCGTTAAACTTCAGCCTTGCGACGTTCGGTGCGGGGCCACTGGTGTGACGCAGCAGGTTACACGTAAAAGTAGGGTTTGGATGCCTTCAGCGGATGGTTACTGGTTTACTATGTAAGTAGGTCTTTTGGCTTATTGTATGAGGCGGTGAATGTACTCGTATTGAGAGTGAGAGTTGGAATCGACGTGGAAGGATGCAGCTGACATGTCATAGGTATGCACTAGCCCTAGAGTAGCCGACCTCTTACGGGGACATGGGGATGCCGGCAAAAGCAAGACGCATGGGAGGACCGGCATGTTTGCTTGATTGTTCGCAATGCACGACACGGAAAGTGAGGTTCACGATCTGTCCTCCTGATACGACACCAGAGTGACGTTGCACTTGTCGGCCGATGTTGCCCATCGGAATAAACGCCTACCAACGTTCCATGTTGTCGCAAGGGGTTGGAAACACTTTGAGATGTTGTTTACATTGATTTACGTATTTCTAGTTATAAACCTCGACGTTGTTGCTTTTTTGGCTTCGGTCTGCCGGCGCAAGGCTAGAGTAGTCGACCAGATGTCGAGCGCCCAGGCCGGTTCAGCTTTGAGACAATGGTCGTCCCGGACCTTTTACGCCTTGTCTCTAGGTTCTTCCCTGGCTACCACGCCAGCTTGCCGAGCCTTTATGAGAAATCCAGTCTCAGGGACGTTTCCAACCTCAGTCCATGGTGCGATGTTATGGCATGTTGGGTATGCAACCCCCCTTTGCTTCAACCGACCTCAATCGCCGCCAAGGCCCCGATAACCTCCTCGGCGACTCCACCATTCTCCACGACCATTTTCGTTACGTGTGAGATGAGGCCTCTCTTCATGCCGCCCCGGGGCGGTGTCCAGACGGCCGAGGTGGCGAGCAGTTCCCGCTGTGTGAGGGCATCGGCGGTCGAGGTAGGGGCAGTACCACCAGTCGCCGAGTTCATCGAGTTGGGTACGCCTGGCGGAGTAAGGTGAGAAGGCGGGTCAATGGTCCGTATTGAGACTATGCGCGCGCCCGTGGACGAGGTGGTGGAGTTTGTGCATGCGACGGCAAGGACGGCGTCTGCTACTGCAAGCTCCTCCTTGGCGGGATCGAAGATGATGTTGTCGCCCACGGCCATGGCTAGGATAATGACGGGTGGCTTCCCTGGCTGCGGATGCGTCTTGTTGGCGGTGGTCGGCTTGGGATACAGAGGCACTGCAGCATCCCAGTCGTCGTCGAAGAGCGGGTCTTCGTCCTTTTCAGACTTCAAAGCGGGGAGATGGGTGGTGAGTAGGGCGAGATGGGTGGTCATGGAAAGCAGTGCGAGCGGGTAGGAGAGGGGCGGGGAGAGCAGCAGGATCTGGCAGTGTCAGTTTGCAATGCACTTTCGGAGGTATGCAGACGGGAGACGTACATCGACGTACATGTTCCAGTGAAACCGCGTGTTGATGTACAGCCGGTCCTTTAGCTCACCACTGGCAAGCAAACTCTCGGTGAGCATTGAAGCCAGGAAGACGGGCAGCGCATCGTCCTCGCGGAAGCCTGGCACATGTACGCTCACCTCGACCCATGCGTTCTGGCCCTTGCCCTTGCCGTTGGTGTTGGTGTTGCTGTCGTCGTTGTGGCGGGCATCTTGGTCCCGGTCTTCCATGACCAGATCCACATGCACGCCCAGTGACGGGCGCTGGCGTGATGGTTCCACCTCGGCCTTGACGCCTACCAGAGCCTCGGTGCCATCCTCTAGGGCAATGCGCGCGCTCCCGTTTGCCGTGGGCAGCACGTCATACTCGGCGCGCATGGAGCGAAAGTCGCGGGGCCCTTTGGTGACATCGAGGCGGATGGGCGGCGTCTGCGAGAGCGTGGAGCGCAGAAATGACAGCTCAGCGGGCGAGAGGTTGACAAGAGGCTGCTGCGGCGCCATGTCGAAGTGGGGTTTGATTGCGTCGTGGTGCGGCCGTTGTTTGCTGCGAGCGGATGGATTTCTTTGCTGCCATTTGTTTCGACACTGAACTAGCGGCCCCGGCACGCATGGCGGCAGCGTCACTCCCCGGCACGCATGGCGTCAAGCTACTTCGCGCGACAACACCAACCTGCAGTCCAAGTGCCGGGTGCTGACCGCTGGTCGAACGAAATACTTGTGCCCCGGGAGCTGTTGCTGCTGCTGCTGCTGCTGCTGTCACTGTCACCTTCACCGTCACTAGCACCTGATATATATTCTTAGCCCTGCAGCAATGCCGCGGTGATGTTCGCGCCACAAAGTCTGCTGCTTGTCACACGCACCGGATCCGATGCCGCCGCCAATGTCACCTCCGTCCTCTAAGCGGAACAGCGCCAACGCCCATGTCAGCGTCAACGCCGTCACCACCATCGACAAGCTCGATTACCCGCCATCCTCCCCTCGTCGCCCCCTCCTGTCCCCAGACGTCGACACCGAGTCGCAGCGACGGAGCCAGGGCACCAGCTACGCCGGCAGCTTCTTCGAGCAGGTGGCCGAAGGCATCTACCAGCGAGATCGCGTCATGATGCAGCGCGTCGTGCTCCGATGGCTGAGCTTCGTGTGGGCCATCGTCATCTGCCTCTGTGCTGGTAGCATCACCGCATTCTCCCTCTACGGACACCTGTTCCAGTCCAAACTGCACTACACCCAGGTCCAGGTCAACCTCGTCTCCATCGGCGCAGAGCTCGGCTTGTACCTCCTCGTGCCGATATTCGGATACCTCTGCGACCGCTTGGGTCCCGGCCTACCTGCCGCCCTTGCTGGTCTGCTCTTCGGGTCTGGCTATCTGCTGGCCGCATTCGCCTACAAGAGCGGGCCTCCACCGTCGGCTGGTGGCCATGGCTGGCCGTTTGGCATCATGGTCTTGGCCTTTGCCTTTGTCGGCATGGGCACCAGTTGCATGTACCTGGCTGCCGTGACGACGTGTGCCAAGAACTTTGGACGCGGTAACGCAAAGGGCGTCGCTCTGGCCATACCCATCGCTGCCTTTGGACTGAGCGGCATGTGGCAAAGCCAGGTCGGAAGCCGGCTGCTATACGTCACAGATCCAGATGGGAGTAGAGGCGACGTGGACGTGTTCCGCTTCTTCCTGTTCTTGGCTGTCCTCCTGCTCACTGTTGGCACCGTCGGCTTCTTTGCGCTGCGCATTGTGGACGAGGAAGAGATGATTGACCAGGCAGTCGACGAGCTTGAGAGATCTGGTCTTCTCCAACGAGACGAGTTCTTCACTCAAGCCGCCCATCACCATGGCTATGGCACCATGGAGACGCAGGACCTCTCCGACTCCACCTTTGACTTCCTCCAGTCCGAGGCCGAACGCCTGAAAGCAAAGGCCGAGGAGGAGGCAAGGAAGAAGACTTGGCTGTTGAACGAGGAGACGCGGCGATACATCATGGACCCGACCATGTGGTGGCTGGCAGGAGCCTTCTTCCTCGTCACTGGGCCCGGTGAAGCCTTCATCAACAACCTAGGAACCATCATCGAGACCCTCACCCCTGCAAACGTTTCCACAAATACCTCTCCAGCTACCCACGTCTCCATTGTCGCCATCACCTCTACACTCGCTCGTTTGATCACCGGTACCTTGTCCGACGTCCTCGCTCCTGTTGCCCCTGTACACCAGCACCGCCGCGGCCCAGATTCTCTCGCCAACTCACATTCATCCTTGCTAGATGTAGCGGAGCCCCCGCGCAAATTCAGCGTGTCTCGCCTAACTTTTCTTTTGACATTTTCCTTCATCCTCTCCCTTGGCCAGCTTCTACTAGCCAGTGGTTGGGTACAGGATCACGCGTCCCGCTTCGCTGCCGTCTCCGCCCTCATCGGCGCTGGCTACGGAGCCGTCTTTTCCCTAACACCCATTGTAGTCTCAGTGGTATGGGGCGTCGAGAACTTTGGGACAAATTGGGGCATTCTCGCCATGACACCTGCTGCAGGTGCCACTCTTTGGGGCGCCGTCTACGCCACCGTGTACCAGAAAGCTGCGAACAGCGCGGAAGCGGGCATCGAAAAAGATCCGGAAGACGTACTGTGCCACGGAAAGGCCTGTTATGCGTCGACCTTCTGGGCCATGACAATCAGTGTTTGGGTTGCCATGGGTCTGTTCATGTGGGCTTGGAGAGGCCCTGGTGGTTGGAAGAGGAGGGGCATTGCTGTGTGATTCTTTTTTCTTTGTCCTTTTTGTTTATTAACGCATGGCGAAAAGGAGTTCGTCATTGCTGCATTTGCCTGTTTGTAGCATACTTGAAAGAAACTGCGGAGCATAATCACACATTTTTTCGAATACTCAAATAACATCATGTCTACCTATCTATTATTTTTTGAGTGAGTGATCAAAGACGAATGATACATATGTGTGTGTACACATGATGAGGGTGGTGGTGGACAGACAAGATGGTGGTGGATAACTAGACGAAAAAATAAAGATCCTGTTGATTCGCAAAAAAAAAAGAGAGCAAAAAAATACTAGTTGATATACCAGCCCGCCACTCAACTTCCAACCCCAATAAGAGTAATCCAGCGCCGCCGTCCCATGGTGAATGCCAGACTGCAGAATTTCTTCCCTCGTCAAATTGCATTCATTGCTTAGGTCCCTCCAGCATCACTGGTTACCCAAGTGAGTGGATAAAAGGACACCACGAGACTCGAACTGGGCTCCTGCTGAAGCACAGACAGGAAGCTAGGTGGGGATGAGATACACCTCCTGGTGGAGACCCATTACAGGTGGCAAAATTTAGAATTATTAAATATATAATGTAGACGAAATCAAGTAAGAAATATAGATATCCTAGGGAATGAGTATGCTGGACCGCTGAAGTGGCGTCATTTGAGACATGACGCGTTCAGAGGGTAAGCGAAGCGAATGTGCGGGACTGAGTCTCCGCCGAGAAGCGGAAAGGTCCCCACGTGGCTACCTCTCAGGGAACTAAAATATTAGCCGGACAACTACAGTCACGCCCAAAATTCACCACGTCCGATTCTACGACTACCCCTGGCGACTCTACCATAGGATTTGTACAAATATAGAGCCTTACGCTTTTTGCATTTTTTTTTGTAAATGTACAAATCCCAACCCTATCGTAGTCGCCAGGGGTAGTCGTAGAATCGGACGTGGTGAATTTTGGGCGTGACTGTAGTTGTCCGGCTATTTTAGTTCCCCGAGAGGCTACCTACGTCTAGCCTGAACTGATCTCAAGATTGCGCATAAAGGTTACCACCACAATATTTCACATACAGCCGCATAACACTGTTTAAAGTAATCGACAAGTGAATAGTATTTATCACGTGTCCTAATACACCGAACTTGTCTTGCTACAATCACTACCGCTCCTACTACGTGGGTATCTATGCTTCAAACGCCTTTGAATGCTTCCGCCTCAGAGCCGAGAAAACCCTCAATTCTTCAGCACACGTACCAGCTTCCCAATCTCACTCTTAACTTGGTCGCAGCTCAGACGCTTCTGCTCATCTGCTTGCACCATATCACCAACCAGCTGCTGCACCTCTGTGCCCATGTACCCGAGATTTTCAGCAAGACTGTCTGGCAAGATGCCGCGTCGAAGTCCGCTCAATGCTTCTATGCGCTCCATCCGAGTGCCGAACCTTTGCAGCATTTCAAATGCAACAACACCCAGAGCGAACACGTCCAACTTTTGGGTGACACCACTGCTTGTCTGTGGTCGATAGAACTCTGTCCCAACCGGTTTGACAAAGGCGTCAGATGGTGTGCAGCTATCGCCCAGCGCGGCTACAAGCCCAAAGTCGCCGATGCGTGGTGTTATATGTAAGCACTCCCGCTTTGGACAAGGCTTACAGCATGACACATCCACGGAGCCATATGGTGGATAGTGAGCTGTCGAGAGAGATAGAAATATGTTGGCTGGTTTTAGATCTCGATGCACAACACCCTGTGCATGCAGGTATTCGACACCTGAAACGATGCTGTTCAGTAACTCTAGGGATATGCATGGATGGAAGCAATGCTGAGAAGTCGGCGATGTGACCGACACAGTTTGGTCAGATGAGAGATATGCGGCAAGATTCGTCTCGCAAAGGCTCATCTGTACGTTGAGCGTCAGTACTGGTCCAAGGCTCCGGTTTTGGACCAAGTGACAGGGTGCGTCGCTGTTAGACATCATGCTGTCCGACATCTCAGTCGTAAGCTCTTGAGAATGCGGCATGTGTGATCTAGGAATGTTCTCAATCTCCTCATCCTCGTCTTCTTCCACGTCCTCAACAGCACTCATCCGGGATTTCGTCGAAGAAACTGTCGCGATCGTTGTTTGGCTAGCTTGGCTGTCCCGCCGTTTGGTGCTTCTAGTCAATTTCAGTGTCTCTTTGGCCGATGAATGCACACTCTCGCTGTGGATTTCATCCTGTTCTACTCCATCCTCACTAAACTCGAAGACAATACCAGCTTCGTTGCTAGTATCGTTCTTCGCAAACGGATCGTCAAGCGTGAGGCTATCTAGCTCAGAGTGTACATTATCGAAATTTGGCGAAGCAGACGGAAATGCAGCCCGGTCTTCCAATAGACGATCTTCTCGTAGCAGTGTTAATTCTGTAGCAGCAGCTGTTTCCGTGGGCATTGTGGTAAACTCCAGCCAGGCGTTGTGATACCGAACGATATTATTATGATCGAACCTAGCGAGTGAGCGAACCTCTTCAAGCATGCTTTCTAGCTCTTCAGGCCCATGCTCTTGTATCTTTGCAACTTTCGCAGGGCTCACCAAGATTCTTTTTACAGCATAGAATGATCCGTCAAGTCTATGCTTGGCTTTGAAAACTTTTCCATAGCCACCCTTTCCCACCACCTCCAGCTCCGAAAACTCCTGAACATAACGATCTGTTTGTAAATGAGGGTAGCCTGGCAGCTGTAGTTGGACTGGAGCTGGGATTCCGGATAGTATGCCAAACGTCAAAGCCGGCTGTTGAGGCAAGAGGGATGATATGCTGCTTCCTGATCGCGCAACAAGGGCCTGTGATTCAGGAATTATTTCGAGTTTGCTGAGGTTACTACGCGTGATATTGTTGATGCCTTCGTTCGCTCTTATCCTGTGGGATTGCATGTCGTCGCTTGCGTAAGTTTCGTCAACATTGTTGGAGATCTGGCGAGCAATTTCTTTGTAGGAGGCTCTACCTAGGCGCTGCGCGTCTGGGTCGGACGGGTCTTTGCCTAACTGCTCTGCAACTTCCCGGATCGTTCGCTCCTCCAGCAATGAATGCAGTAGCAGGTCCCGAACATTTTGGGCCGAATTTTGCCGTAGCTCTAGTGGAGGTCTTTGAAGAGGTTGCCCCGCCGCGGCAATATCCAGAGTGTTGATCCTTGACAAGACACTATCCTGATGCAAAGCGTTTGGATCTTCATAATCGGTTTCTTCATCAGACGTATCCGAACTCGATGATGAATCGCCTGGCTTGCGGAACATGGACATTGCGAGCGAAAAAAGTGGCTGGGTCAATGCAAATACAGTATAGTCCAGCTAGTATCTAACGAGGACTCAAGGACGAATATATCGTTTCAGTGCTCCTTCAACAGCCTCAGACGAAAAAATGCGAATGCCGCAGTGTTGAAGTCACCCTTGCGATTGCGTGTTGTGTCGTGGAGCTGCAGCGTTGAGTGAAGACTCACCAGCTGTCCACACAGAGCCCCCATGAATATGCGATGTCTAGGCAAACATCGCTGGTCGCAGAATCTGGTGGAAGCGAAACGTGTCCCTTCCCCTAAAGGCGGAGAGCACAGTGGAAGTCACTGACAACTAAGATAAAAAGGGCGCACAGGCCAGAGTGGGTCCGGTACCGGTAGCGCGTCATTGCACGTGCTCTCGAACGATTCACCTTCGCGCCTAAGCACCCGGCTCATTTGGACGACACCGCGCAACATCATACTAAAGGGTTTTACGCGGCAACAAAGCTCGTTATGGCGCTTATGAACCGTCACTTGTATCCTCTGTTTCCACATATGCACGGCTGAGTATACCTATACAAAGATAATGCCGCGTCAACTACCCTGGGCAAACAAAGGTGGTAGAAGTCGAACACAAGTCAAATCAGCACCAGCCCGACAAGCTGAAAAGCCGCATATCGCTTCCACCATAGAAGATGACTTCTTCGATGGTACAGTACTGGCGAGCAGTAGAGGCAAGGAGAGGGCTACCGAGTCTGACGACGATCTTCCCTGCTTACCAGCAGAACTATCTACACCACAAACCAAGGCTAGGACAAAGGATGCATTCGCATCCCGAAATAGACGTTATGAATCGTCGTCACCGCCTCCTGTTGATTGTTTCGAGCAGCCAAGTGTTGAAGGCATGCATAAAGGCGTCTCCAAATTCGACCTACGTGACGATGAATGGATGATGGTAGAGGATGAATTCCTTGAAACCGCAAAACTCTTCACAAGACACTTACATATGGCCGAGTATGAGAAGCTCAAGAAGACCATCGAAGAGAAGAAAAAGCAGACCGAGATTGCGAGGCCGGTAGTTGCAGAGGCCAAGTTATCTGCGACAACTTTTATGGAAAAGAAGGCCAAGATCCAGCAACAGAAGCAGAAGCAGGCCATTCAGGACGTGTTTGCATCTCAGAATGACGAAGATGTAGAAGTAGAGGTGCAAACCGCGGCTCCCAAGGGCATGAGCGCCGGTAAGGCCACGTCGTCCTTACCATTGTCACGAAACCCTCCGACATCTGGCCTCAAAGAACCACCAAAATCATATGAAGCACAGGACAGCGATAGTGAAGATTTAGATGCGCAACTGTCTTTGACAAGGCCGGCTTCCAAGCCAACCACTACACCAGCACCAACGCGAACTCAGACCAGCAGTACATCGTTAGAGCACACCCCAGCTTCGCCCAATTCAACCAAGGCAAATGCCCCGAAACCCACTTTCGCAAAACCCACACAACCCCATCCCGCAAAAAGATCGCGCTCAAGAATAAGCGGAGCAACGCCATTTGATATGCTTGACGACTGGGTACCAAAGAAAACGCATTCGTCAACAAATTCCTCGGTGGAAGTATCCGCTAAGCCAGCAGTTGCATGTCGCACATCTATCAGCAATACTACTTCACCATCATTCGGACGGTCAGCTGATGCCTCGGTTGATACTAGAGTGACCAACAATGAATATGATGCCAACATGAGCAAAGAGACTATGAGTCGAATTGCTAAGCGGAAAGCCGAGCGTAAAAAAGGAGACAAGGAGAAGGCACAAAAGGATACAAAGTTGGACGATATTCCTACTTTCTTATTCTGACGTGAAACATAGAGATAGCAATGCCGTTCTACCTCGTTTTTGATACAGTTGCCAGAGAAAGCATCAAAGGTCGGATGAGGGTTTTTGTCATTGCCCTATTTTGGGGTTCATGGCTGTGTATCATCCTCTCATCAGGATCATATGCATCATAAGTGTACGTTTCATTGTTTGCCTTTTGACTTGTACCCTTCAATACTAGATACACGAATGTCGAGCGTACAATTGTATACCTCTATCTCGGCAAGGAAAGATCAAAGAAAAGGCAAAGCGCGGCTGTGCTTCTTCCGCCCCACCACGTCGCGTCTATCAGTAATTTCTACTTCTTACCCAAATATCTTTTCCAAAAAGCGGTTAAACGGATTCGTCTCCGGCTCTTGTACAAAATTTCGATGATACTCTTCAATCTCAGCCAAACCTGTCACCAAATCGGCCTCATGCGACGCAACCCACTTTGTTTTCTTGAGGATTTTCCATCCGACAAATAGCGTAGGGAAAATGAAGATCCTATCGCGCATGGTTAGCTGTGTTCGACTCATTGCGCTTCTGTTGGTGGGGATTTCCAAAGATAGTAGACTCACATGAGGTACGAGAATAAGAATGAAGGCACATCCCACTGCCCCTTCAAAAACACAGTGTAGCCACCCACAAATGTCATGATAAATGTGCATACAAAGCCGTAGTACGCAGCGTACGGTTGACATACGCCTCTATATGGCAGAGTATTGCGGTCTAATCCCTGCACATGACACGCCTTGTAGAAGCGCAAAAAGGTAAAACACATGACGCTGAAGTTGATAAGTTGGGAAGCCGTAACCAGACTAACGAACCAGTTCAACACCACAGCAGAGTTCTCGCTAAGTTGGAGAAACGAGAGCAGGGCGATCAAAAGGACAAAGATGACGCAGTAAAAGGGTACACCTTGCTTTGTGCACCTTGTCAAAAACTTGGGCGCTTTACCTTCGAGCGCTAGACCGTAAAGCGAGCGCGATGCGCAGTAGACGTACGAGTTTCCGGCAGAGAAGGCAGAGGCCAGGACACCGGCGTTAACAATGTGGGGTAACCCTTCGATACCGAGTCTCTTCATGGCGACGACATAGGGTGAAGCTGCGGCTCCTGGCTTGCCCTCCTTGATACCGGCAATCAATGTCGGATCGTTATATGGCACATTGATGCCTACGGCCAGCGAACCGAGTACGAAGAAAGTAGTGAGACGGTAGAATACTGCGTTGTAAGCGCGTGGCATCACTTTGCGTGGATTCTCCGTCTCTCCGGCAGCCATGGAGACATAGTCAGGACCCGCGATCGTGAAGGAGGCTTGGATCAAGCACTGGAGAAAGCCAAGAAAACGTCCGAGATCTTCCTTATAGTAGAGCTCCGCAAACGAGCCGGGAGTTTTCCAGTATCGGAAACCGTACCGATCTTTCGCTGGGTTGCCACCCAACATGGAGATGAAGGTGAAGATGAGCAGGCCGATTATTAGGAGGACTTTTCCGATAGCAGCCCAGAACTCAGACTCTCCATACCCTTTAGCATTGTCATAAAAGGTTAGTCCAAATCTTAGGTATGGGTAATAGGCGGAAGCTACTAACATTTGACTGCCAACATGTTGATAATACTAAAATGCTGTTAGCTCAATATCTCTGGCTGATATGTGGTGTCCATGTGGAACGCCTTGCCTCTGTTCTGTTGAAACTCAAAGCTTTTTGAGTGAATCATGTAAAACAAAGACGAAAAAGTGGCATATTCGTGGGCTAGTTCAAGCAAGGAGAAAGCAAATAGATAAACGTACGCATATAGTACAAGCACAATGGCGATGATACCACCAGCGGGTACGGCATCGCTCCAAAAGCCAATGATAAGGTTGCAAGCGACGACCTCGAAAGGAACGAGAGCGGCCTCAAAGACGAAGAAGTTCCATCCAGCAGCAAAGCCGAAAGCGTCATCTACATAGCGTCCTGCAAACCGGATGAATGGCGAAGAGATGGGGAGAAAAGTGACCATTTCGGCGATACCTAATTATCCACATTAGCTGGCCTGGAATCGCAGCGCAGGATTCACTCCAGAAAACATGAGAAGCGCATGGGAATTGTCGCTTTGGTGAGGAATTGTCGCGTTAGGGTTGTGGGGTGGAGAGTCTCACTGATTGTAACAGCCAAAATCACAGTGCACCTTGGATATGTCTTAGCGCGCGTCTGCTACCTTAATTTTTGAGTGTGTTTTGTGCGATAACGTGCAACATTGACGGCAGTAAACTTACCATAGTGTAAAGGCAAGGAAAAGGGACGCAGGCCCTCCATTTACTAAGCCTCTACCAATCTGAACGTACAGCGCCGTTCCAATCGTTCCACCGATGCCAATGAGCTGAATGTGCCTGCTCTTGAGCTTGCGGTGCGTCTGGTCGCCAACTGCCTTTACAGATCCGACCATACTGACGCGACGAGGGTCATTGTTGTAAACATTCTTCTCTTGACCGACAACAAATCCCTGGTTTTCCACCCCAAAGGGACCGCTGGCTTCGAAGGCTTTGCTGGTAGAAGTCATCTTGTCTGAATGTCGAAAGGCCTATCTGTAGGCTAGACTTCAGAGTATGGTTTTGAGGAGCAGAGCAAAATATTGTACTACGAAAGCCATGTACCAAAGCTCAGGCTCGGTCAGGACGGTGCGCAGAAGCAAGGCTGATCGAAGCCAGATAACGGACGGAGAAAGGTGAAAATGTGCGTGTGCCGTCCTTCTTAACATTTCAACCGCCCTAGTGTGCCCGAGTGAGAATGAGCCCTGCATGAGGTCCTCGTGGTGAATGCTGTGGATCAAACTAGTTCAATCAGGTTGTCCTGGGTTTTCACAGGCATTGCGCTCGTTTGGAGTTGGGCTTAGTCGATGGCGAATGGCGAATGGCCGATAGGCTAACTCCTGTTCGCTGCAGCGGGGCTGCAGGGAGAGGTTCCTTCTCCCATTCCTTCCTTGGCCACCTGGCTGCCCATCAATTGAAGTGATGATGTGTCGCATATCCATATCTCGTGTGCGTTGGGTAAAAGACCCGATAACGTCGTTTATGGTGCAAGGATTCGGGTATTCGGCTGGTTCCCAGCCGTGCCCACGAGCCCACGTACCGAAAGGCCGAGGGGCTGTACATACACCTAGGTAGGCAGGTGGGGTCCAACCTAAGCACCACCGGGGCGATAGATAGGGTTGCGTCTTTACCCACGCTTGCTCATTTTCACTGTACAGTGTATTTTTCAACTTTTTCCTTCACATTCATACGCGTAGCTTACCACGACGCCGCTACTGTGCAATGTCCTCGACTTAATCGGCGTCTCCGAATGCTTCTTATCCCTCCGCCTGCATGCATCTTGGCTTGCGAAACTTCTCCAATGCTTTTGACCGCGACTCTCTCCTAATGGATGGAGCTCACTTGGCATCTCTGGGCAGGCTGGGTGCCGCTCTAGACTTGCTTCATCTCCGTTGTTTTCCGTGAATCGAGGCCCCTGGCAGGCGGTTCCTCGATGGTTACGTGAGCTTGTGTATCCCCTTGGGGCTCTTACGGTATCGCCAAATCGTGCCGCTGCCGCACGGGTTGCCGTTACAACGCTACAATTTAGCTGTCGCAGCCGAGCAATCCACAAAGCCTGCAAGTACTGGCTTTGTTATCTTCCCCGGGCTGTTTAAGGACAGAATATCTGTATGGATATACCTATTCACTATGAAAAGAAACAAGGTAGATTGGATCGTCGTTCTCGGAGGATCTCATATTTTAAAAATCTTAGTTTGGTCATTGGACCCTGTGAAAGTAGATGCTAAAGTAGGAATTGCTCAAGTCGATTCGCCACTGCTCTGTCGCCCACTGGTTAATGCTACAGAGGCCAATCTTCAAGTCGATCGTTACACGGAGCCCAGACCAACAGGCTTCCGCTTGACGGTAGAGCTTAGCGATGTTTCAGCTAAGCCTACTGTGGCTTCTTTCGTGTGAATATCGTCCTTGCTCTCTACGCGCTCCGACGCTTGCTTCAGCTTCTCTATGGTTGTCAACTCTCCCAGCCAACGCTTCCCAGTCTTATGATCGAAATGTACGGGCTGCACCATTCCACGGTAGTTTGACATATCTTCTAAAGTGGGCGGATATATAATCGTCGTCTCTCTGCGCTCGAAGCCCTCGGCAGTCATGTACGGCTTGGCTTCGATGATTTCCGGCTCTGTACGCCACTCGAATGCACCCTGTGGAAGTACTGGTTCTTTCTGGACAATTTCCCACCATCTATTGTTGCCCGTACGAGCCGGTAGCTCCTCAGCAGAGATCTCGATCAGGCCCTCACCATCGGGATTAGGGATAAAGTGGCGCGGGGGAAGAACTTCAGTGTGCAAGACCGGTTGCAATCGGTGGTAGTAGGTATAGTTGTGAATCTCTCGGTAGAGTCGCTGCTGGATGATCTCGTGCTCGTGGGGCTTGATGACCTCATGCGTGACGGCTGTAATTTCATTAGTCACACGAATGGTGCTAGATGTTTATTTAGAGGGCTAGAAGGGCGGCTGCTTACCAGGTGCCCAAGCGGTATCCCTATCTGCGTCTACGGTGTTTTTCAAGTCCACAACACCTTCAAGCATCGATTGCTGCCTCGCTTTCCAGTCCGGACTACGGTCGTCGTCCCTGTTGTCTTTTGCGGTTTTCTGTGACGGTATTGCATGTACTGTGCTGCTGACAGGCCCGGTGAAAGTTGCTTGCTTGCGAACATTGTCGTGTTCGAGGTTGGAAGTGTCTGCTGTCAAGTGAGTGATTTATTTATGAGGGTACATTTGCATAATAGGACGTACTTGGGATCACTGGGAGAGGCTTTGACTGAAGAGCTTTGAGAGATGCTCTCCGTTGATGTACATTCTTGTCTGCTACGTCTTTTGTGTGTCTTCCGTCGCTTCCGCCATGGATGACGTGCGTGTCACCACTCGAAGCTTCAACAGCAGCTATCGCAGGAAGGTAGGATCTGTAGTCGTCTGCTATAGAGCTAGTGACATTGGTATCTGTGGAATGGTCATCTCGAGAGGATGTAACTTGTGATGTTGGCGAATGATTGCACTGTTCACCATGATTGGCAGAATGAGTTTGTGGGACGCGGTTGTGGGCTTCAGAACTGAGGGTATCTTGACGCGATGAGGTATCAGCTGCACGCGGACTGCTTTCTTCAGATTTCTCATATGATGTTCTTGGGGACTGAGTTGGCGTTGACTTCCTCCTCCTGTGGAGAACCGCCTTCAGTTTTTCCCTCATGTTGACGGGTATGCGGGTGAGAAAAGGAAATTGTGGAGAGTGAGGTCAAGGTGAGATGTGCATGCACCGCGTCCGCGCAAGCAAGACACAGGCAGCCTATGTCTGATGCCACAAGGCACCGTGCGGAGGATTAGGCTGGATGACGCACTTGAAGCAGCTGCCCAAAGCTCAAACCTTCAGCGGTTCTGGCCAGCAGGAGCGAGGCGGCGAGGGTCAAGCGAAGCCCAGACGCCAAAGCTAGCTGACGAGAAGGGGAGAAGGGGAGAAGGGGAGAAGGGGAGAAGGGGAGAAGGGGAGAAGGCGAGAATGCGGGAATGCGGACATGCGGAAATGCAAGAGTACCAGAAGACTTGACTGCTGCAGAGAAACAGGTAGGCGAGACTTTGACGTGATGGCTCCACAGACAATATTGAGGCAAGACAGTGGCTGCCTCGGCGGCGCATCCAGAGTCATACCGGTACTGAATCCAGGCTTGCGCCTTCCTCTGCTGAGCCTTCACATTGTGTGAGCTGTTTATCGGTTGCCGCTGCTGGCATCTGGCACGGCACGGCAACCAGCACCGGCACCGGCACAGCAATGCGATGCGATGCGATGCAAGGCGTGGCGAGTTGGGATGACGTACGGGGTTGCGGGTACGTGTGTGTTTTTGCAGAAGGTATGTGGTTCAATATTCTGTCATGGGGATAGGGGGTAAAAGCAAATGGGCGACTCTTGCCCGATCGGTACATGAACAGCGGAGATCAGAGCGGCATGACGACAAGGAAGGAGCCGTCGAGATTCTAGTCGCGGGCGGCTCCACTGTTGATCACACATCTTCTGCATACAGTGTAGCTGAGAGTAGGTAGTTGGCCTTGCCTAGTACACCTATGCTAGTATGCAATGCACTTGATGGGCGCCACGCCGTCGGGACGTCCGACCGGCTATGCTGCATCAACACGCATTCGTCGCAAGGCGCGTCTGAAGCTACACCTACATGTCATGATGATGGCCAAGCACGGCGTTTCTGAATGTATGAACAACCGTATTATGGAGCTCTAACCCGGCGTCCTGGAATGGCAGGAACACAACCCCAGTGCCGATCGCTCAGATCAACGCGATGTGGTGGATCCAACCAACTGCCTGAGCATCGCTCTCCTCCCACAGTTGCGACACTTGATATCCATCGTGGAGTAGGATTCCTGTTTGCATGCACAGTATGACTACATCGTACCGTCTGGGGCTGTAGCGGGCGTGCAACCACATGCTAAGCGTATCGTAGCGCCATCTTTGCGTCAGGTCGACCCAGGCCATCCCCTCGCGGCGTCTCTCTAGCTACGGGCTAGCCCACGCCTGACGTACATCTGCACTTGGCAGTGCCTACTATTGTTGGCCAATGAGTGCGAGTGTGAGCATCGACCGAGGGCCTGACCAGCCTCAACCATCACCTTCCGCACCATCATGCTGGCTTCCTTCCCGCAAAAAGCCCAAAGTGGGCTGCGACTGCCGGAGCGTTCATGGCGATGCCTGCACTTGTTTTGTCCATTACGTCGTTGTGCGTCCATGCCGCTACTGCTCTCGCTGTATAAAGAGGCACTGCATCATCGTCCTAAGGGTTATCATCACACCATCACACCATCACAGCAACATCTCACCAATAATCAATTCATACACCCATCCCAACCCTATCACATCAATCAAAAACAACTTCAACCTTCAAAATGGACAAGGCCAAGGCAGCTATCACCGACTTCATGGGCCGCTCCGGTCACCATGACACCACTGTCCACGAGGCTGTAGCCCCCGCTGTTCACCACGAAGTCATCAAGCCCCACGTGCACGAGGAGGTCAACACAGCCATCGACAAGGAGGTCCATCAAGATCACTACCACCGCACTGTCCAACCCGTGCTGGATCGCGAGGTTCTCCCCGAGCAACACACTGCCAAGCTTGGTGCCGTACAGCACCGCGAGTTCGACCACCGCGATACGGATGCTACCAAGAGGGCGCTGGTTGATGACCAGACCCGCTTTGCTGACGAGAGGCGTATTGACGAAACCACTCACAGTCGGAGTGTTGCCCCCACTATTGGCGGCGAACACATCCACCACGTAAGTCCTGTCGGACATGCCACTGCATCCCCACCACCGCTAACAGGAAATAGCACATCCACGAGACCATTCAGCCAGTTGTTCAAAAGGAGACCATCCAGCCCAGTGTAATCCACACCACCGTACCTATCCACGAGGTTCACCATAACAAAGCCACCCACCATGAGACTACTGCGCTGCCTGCCATGACTATGGATCAGTTCAAGGCCAAGGGCGGAGCTCTCACTGGTCGTGAGGAGCGCTACGACGAGTTCGAGGGTGTTCCTAAGAACATTGGTGGTGCTACTGGCATGGGCGTTGCCGAAGGCCTTACTCATAAGTCCACCCATCACAGCCATGAGCATGCTCGTCACGGTGACTTTGAATCTACCCCCAACCATCATGGTGCTGGCACCAAGAACCCCCTTGACCGCAACAATGATGGCAGGGTGGATGCTCACGATTTGACTGGCAATCGCTCT
>KE747817.1:914032-980141 GCA_000465215.2 Pyrenophora seminiperda CCB06 | reverse complement strand
ACCGCTGGTGTCGGTACCGGTACTGGAGCCGGCTACGGCGCAGTTGACCGTAACCATGACGGAAAGATTGACAGTCATGACATGAAGGCTACAGGTACGAACAATTCCCATGGTGAAGTGATTGGTGGCAGCGGCTCTGGAGACTTGGCCCACCGTCCCAACGAGGATGGTAGCTTACCCAAGGCTCTTACCGAAGACCGCTCCAGGGCTGTTCCCCACACAGCAGCTGAAGAAGCAAAACTCAATGAAATTCAAGGACGTGAAGGCCAACATCAAACAGGTCAACATAAGAACCCCAGTCTCATGGACAAACTGAACCCTAGTAAGTAACATTCTCATATCCTTGAAGTCGTGGGCCTGATCTAACTTTTTCTTCAGAGGTCGATGCAGATGGTGATGGCAAGGCTGGATTCATGAAATAAATGCAGTCTTACGATACGGTCGGCATGAAAGCATGCGAGGTACCAGCGACACCTCTCCTATGACTTTGTAATAATAACCTAGTAATGACGACTTAATGAGAACTTTACTACCCCTATGTTGTGGACTTGTTCTGCATTTTTGCAGCTCAAAGTGATTCATGTCCACCGTTTTAAAATATGGTTGGCTGGTTAAAATTACATCCTCTCCATATTGTGATATCTGGCTCACGCTATTCTGTTGCCATTGTTCCACATAACTATCGAAATTATATTGCCCTTTCGGCTATTGGCAACCATTGATCAATTGGTTGATCGGTCGGTACAAGTACTACCCTCCCGCCGAACCAACCTCTCATATCCCCATCGCCTTTGAAGTTGATTCCAAGTAGGTCTACCGTCGCTAGCGTATTCGCATCGGCCTGGGGACAGTCATGGCTACTTCTATTCAGCATGTGCACATATCTAGTCTTGCCTAAACTTACTACATTAAACTCAAATGAGGCATGTACTGCTCTTCAACCCAGGTCAACGCCTTGGTCTCCTCTTCGAAACTATCTACTTGTTGCCGACATTGTTTTGCCAGCTGCTTCACTCCCTTGGACTTCTCACACTGAATGTACAGTTTGCGGAAGAAAACATGTTCGCTTCCGAGACATTCGAATGCAATCTTGACATGTTGGCCAGTAGGAAATTCGAGTAAATCTAGCCATGCCTGAGGATCGGAACCGTATTTTGACGGAGAAATATCACTTGTCAAAGTGACGTGCGGAAGGAAACGGTGCGGGGAGTTGAATTGCTTGGACGTTTGGTTGATGAGGCTGGACAGAACATCGTTCAGAGGATCATCTGTCGGCGGTAACAGCCAAAGTGACGAACCCGGCATATCTGAACACCCTCGTAGCACTTTGAGTTGTGTAAGCAGTGAGATGAGATGAATCAATGTGAGAATTGAGTGAATTGCGTGTTCCGAGTATCTAGGAGTATCTAGGAGTTTATATATTGAGTACAGTGGGACAGGTCATGTGACGTGGCCTGTGCTGGCTTGTGCCCCTGGCTTACAAGTTGAATTGAAGAGGTGGATGGCAAGTCAAGTCAAGCTTCTATCTCCTCGTGAGCTGCCCCACTTTGCCCTATTGTAGGTATGGCTGGCTTCTAACGCCTTGTGGCTAGTGCAGACGAGCCACAGTGACGTTTGGACTTCGGCTTGCATGTGACAGCCCGCTTAAGCCCGACAAGCACTTGCTCGATAGCATCGCGTCTCCGAAGACGCGACGAATGAACATGCGACCTCTGACACTCCGGCCCTGTCAGCAGATGATCAGCTGTAGGTTTTCTACGCTATGAACGGAACGCTCGGTGTAGTGTCGAGGACGCTATGGAGCTTTCTGCTGTGTTTCTTTGACGTGGCATTTTTCTGGCAACGGGTGCGTTCCTGTCCCCCCTATCAAACGGAGTGCCTATGTGGATCGACAGCAATGCTTCCGGGTCGAATGCTGATATGCTCAAGAAACTATACGCGTGGTGGACGCAGAAGAGTCAGAGGTATCTCCTACTGGAAGCTATCAGCGATGCACGCTTGTTCGAGGAATGGGAGGCTGCTGCGTACAAGCTCGATGAGGTCCTTGACTACGACATGTGGTAAGCCAGACTCTCTATTTGTACTTGGCTGTTCCTTTCTCTGCGCACATTAGCTTACCAGGGGGCCACAGGCGACAAACAGCCATAAGCAAAGACTACGACCACCGTCTCATCCACCAACGTCTCTCCGCCATTTATGAAGCCCAAGAGGACAATGATATCCTCAGTCTGATAAATATTCTTCGCAGTGGTCTTGTCCGCAATCTTGGAAACATAACCGCACCCAAACTGTACAACCGCGCCTATGCTGGAACAAAGCTCTTGATCGAAGACTATGTTACCCAGGTCGCCTACGCCATCGAGAATCTCACACAGTACCCTACATCAAGAAACTCGGATACTGGTTTGACAAATCAGGCAAAGCTGGATGTCCTTCACGATACGAGGCAGGCGTTCGGGAGATCGGTGCTCGTTTTACAGGGAGGACAGGTGTTTGGGCTGTGTCATTTGGGCGTAGTAAAAGCACTTCATTTACGTGGCTTGCTCCCCCGTATAATTGCTGGGACCGCTACTGGCGCCATCATCGCTGCCCTTGTAGGCGTACATACTGAAGACGAGTTACTGGAGTTCTTGACAGGAACAAACATTGACCTGACGGCTTTCACCAAACGTCCGTATAGGAAAGATGCCGGGTTCACTGCGTGGTTTGAAACTCTTACTCGCCGTGTTAAGAGATGGTGGAAGGAAGGCCACTTTTTGGACGTGGATGTGTTGGAGCAAGTTCTGCGGGCCAATATTGGGGATTTGACATTTGAAGAGGCCTATACCAGGACGAAGAGGGTTCTGAACATTACAGTCACTACCAGTGGCAGTGGCGGTGTCCCGAACCTATTAAACTACCTCACGGCTCCTAATGTTGTACGTATGCCTTATCCTTCGTATTGGCCACGTACTGACTGGTACTGCAGCTCATCTGGTCCGCTGCCCTCGCTTCAAACGCTACGTCCTCTTCGACCCTGTACAACCAGGTCACTTTACTGTGTAAAGACGAAGAAGGTAATATTGTGCCGTGGTCCCCCGCCTCAAACGCAAAGTTCCGTCCCTACACACACGCATCCTACCGCGACCGTGAATCTCCCCTTCACCGCATAGGCGAGCTCTTCAACGTAAACCACTTCATCGTTTCGCAAGCTAGACCCTACCTTGCACCGTTTCTCCGCTCTGATCTTCACCACCCCAACCCCAAACAAAACGCTGGTTGGCGATTTTACATGCCACTCATCCGTCTTGTAGTTTTGGAGATCCAACACCGATTGCAACAACTTGACGAGCTGGGTGCACTTCCTCCGTCTGTTCGCCGGTTTCTGTTGGACGAAAACATACCAGGACCTAGTTTGACACTGGTACCTGAACTTACAGCAGGTGACTTTCTCAGACTACTCGATAACCCGACGAAGGAGGCGATTGACTATTGGATGCTGAAAGGTGAGAGGAGTGTTTGGCCGGCGGTCACAGCACTGAAGATTAGGTGTGCTATCGAAGTGGAGCTGGATAGGGGGTACCAGCTCGTCAGACGCAGGAAGCCCCTTGATCTCACCCCAATTCACGGGAGTGGGTTGAGGAAGAGTGGCAGCAGAGGAGAGGTACTATCCACGCAGGGGTATGAGGGCGATGCTAGGAACGCTGAGGCGAGGACCCGACAAACTAGAGCTGCAAGTCTTGGGGGAAGTGGAGTGCCTCTGTAAACTATTGCCTTTGTGCTCCCGTGCTTCAGAGTTTGCGCCGTTGGCGCATGACCACGAGAAAATACAAGTCCTCGTTCGCGCATCTTCCGATCCCAGCCTTACCCGCCCACCTGCAGTGGAGCGCAGGACCCAACAGCACGTCATTCACGCTAAAAGAAATCCATGTTTGCTCCAGGACCAGAATCGACTTGATGAGACACTAAAACAGCCCTTCACCCGTCTGGACTCCTAAGCACAAATCTGCGCTCGTACAGCTCCGAAATCTTTTCGCAAACACAATACTCAACTCAGTCGCAACTTGCACGATGGCAACGTGAGCCCCACACTACCCCGCCATGACGGCGCAAACATGGCTAACACGGCTTCGTACAGCAACATCACATGGCATCCGTCTCTCTCGCGCGATGAGCGCAACAAGTACCGCAAGCAAAAGGGCTTTACTATATGGTTCACAGGCCTGTCTGCATCTGGAAAATCCACCATCGCAACAGCGCTTGAGCAGCACCTGCTTCACCTAGGTTTTGCGGCGTACCGTCTCGACGGCGATAATGTTCGCTTTGGGCTAAACAAGGATCTCGGCTTCACAGAGAAGGACCGCAATGAGAACATCAGGCGGATAGCTGAAGTAAGTCATATGCCTATCATGTTGAATTTTAGGAACTCATGGCTAACGAGTCAACTACAACAGGTCGCAAAGCTGTTTGCTGACTCCTCCACAATCGCCATCACATCATTCATCTCGCCCTACAAAGCAGACCGTGCACAAGCCCGCGACCTACATGCCGTGACAACAGGTACCGACTCACCCTTGGCCTTTGTTGAGGTCTTTGTCGACCTGCCGCTCGAAGTTGCCGAGGCGCGAGATCCCAAAGGCTTGTACAAGAAGGCCAGAGAGGGAAAAATTCCGGAATTCACTGGCATCAGTGCGCCGTATGAGGCACCCGAGCATGCCGAGATTCATATTAGGAGTGACCAGAAGAGTGTCGAGGACAGCGTGAGGGAGATTGTAGAGTATTTGCAGTCCAAGGGGTTACTGGAATTGCAGCAATAAAGCGCTACAATGGCATTGAATTGGGGGCGAGAAAATGAGGCACAATACACCCCATAATTTAGACTTTTGAGACAATTCAGGTGGAATCTGCCTTCAATTTGGATACAAATGAGAAAAAAATTTGTTCAAAGGCACATCCCTTCAAAACTAGTTCTAAGCCAAACACGCTGACAAGCCAAGGGAGTAGTTCGGCCGCAAACAAAGTACATAGTCCTGTCAGTCATCTATATGTCGCAAGTAATGATGCAAAGGCTATTGTTCCTACATACCTCCCGAACAGCCACGGCAACGTATTGACAATACTTGGCGACCGACTTGGGCGGGTGTGCCTCTGCGCCCATTGCCAACCCAAGAAGCCGAAATTTTTGTTTGCCTGCCTCGATCATGCATCGGGAGTCATGGGATGTGAGTCATGATAGCTCGCGTACTTATTCTTGGGCACCAGCCAAGGCAGGTATTGTGAATCAGGATGAGTATACTCGAGACAGCGACTAACGAAACACTGCAGAGAATGATTAGAGTTTGGGGATTGGCAGTATTGGGGTAGATCATACTTACAGGCCGGACAATCGTATCCCAGACGTATCCCCACACACTCCTGCATGCCAAGGCAATTGCGCAATGTACTAGCATCGGGGGATGAGAGAGTGGTACTTGTCGACCCCACGCCATCCAACCCGCACGCACCAACGGCTATACATATAGTAGGCTATTGTCTTTCTGGCTAGCGACATACTGCATCTTATCTGCATTGCAGCTGACCAACCGGAACGAAGCCCTTCATTTCCTCTGTCTTCTTCGCAGATGGCGGCAATTATGCCAGTCTTTCCTTCCCTCTCCAATAGGCACCGGGTTGTATAACCGAATGCTGAATCGCTAATTTGCCGATTATCTCCGACAACGTACTCCGTACCCTCTCCATGACGAGTGCACTAGCATATCTAATCTCCGTGTCTTCGTACTAGCTCTCATGTAAGACAAATTCTACGTTGTAGTCTCGCTTCCCTCGGACCCTTCGTACTCCTCCTCTCTATGACGTATCATAGTGGTATTGTAATTATCTGTCTTGAATGCAACGTAGTAGCCGCGGCTTAGGCTATTCAAAAGCAAAACGAATAAAAGCGATACGAAAACAAGGCCTAGACTACAGAATGCACGGAAAAAAAAAGAGAAGGGTGAAGGAATACCCGCACTACAAACTAGGTGTATGTACAACGGCCGACCCGGGTAGCCGGATAGAAAAGCAAGCAATCTACAAGGGAGGCTTAGGACAATACCTAGTTCAACAACATGAATAGGAAAACAAGGACAAGAGAAAAAAAGAAAACGGCACAGTCATGGCTGTCGCCGCGGACAGGGACCATCCTTGTTACAGCCCCAATCAATCTTACCATGTCACCGTGTAGCAGCATGGCAGCATCTTGTCGTGGGAAGCTGAGCTGTTGTACGGATACAAAGAGTTGGATGGGGTGCTCCATGTCAAGTATGCGAGTAAGTGGGGGGCGGAGGCGTTTCAGCTGGGCTGTGACGGGCTCGACAAATGCGAGACACCGGACGGGAGGATGACAGTGAGCGACAACGGGAAGATTGATCCTGGACATGTTTCCATGATGAGCTGGTTGCTTGTCATGCGCATGAAGTTGGGAAATGCGTGGGCCAGTCATGGGAAAAACAAATGTGTTTGGTTGGGGTAGATGAAACGTTAAGGCCGTTGGGTGACATGGCAGGGTCGAGGTCTGGCTGTGAGTTGCTGTTGGCGGGTGGCGTGGTGCGGCACTGGGGGCAGTGGAAGAAGAAAAATAGCGACGGGGGTACCTTGTGCTGAGGCTACGAGCGGCAAGGGCAACAAGTACATGGTGTAGGGTCAGGGCCGAGGATGACGGTGACGACTACGGTGACGACGATAGGGTATATGTAAATGAAGACGTTGTTATTTCAAGGGCACACCATGAGGTTAATACAGGGTCTCGACGATGGAGTCACCTCCGCTGGGGTGGAGCATGTCCTGCTGCGAGGAGATAGGAGAGCATAGCAGATGCAGAGTTATTTTCCTCCCTGCCACATGCTTGTACGATTTGAACCGCATTTCATCCTTGCTTGGCATTACCCCTCTTCAACACTACCCTAACTATTCGACATGAAAAGTAACCTTTTCGGCTTCAAAACGTACATTGCTCATGTATTGCAATATCACGTGTTTACAGCCCTCCTTCCCCTAGGTCTTGTTTGAGCACATCGAGTATCTTTTGACTGTCCATTTCCTCGTCTGCACCTGCGTGTCTATGCACGTCCTCTCCCTCCTTCAAACGCTTCAAAATCTCAGGATCAAACTCATTCATCAGCTCTTCGAATTCTGTTTGCTGCTCCCCTTCTAGCTTGATGTATTCTTTTTCAAGCATGAAATCTTCGGGTAGCTTCTCCGTTGCTGGGGGAAACACATAGATGGTAGGGAACTCGAGGAGGGTGTGGCCGTGCAGGTTTTCAGCCAGGGTGCGGGAGGGGTCGAGAGGAATGACGACGCGTCGGTTTGTGCTTGTGCGTGGCTTTAAAAGAAAAAGCATGTGCTCTGGGGGCGGGATGGCTGGCGCGTGGCTACTGGCTTGGACAGGTGGCGTATCCGTCACATTGGCTAGTTGTTCTGGGGATTGTTGCTTTGGCTTTGCATTGTTGTCGTCGATCCGGTATTCAACGTCTGTAGTAGCAGCATCTTCGGGAGTTAGCTTCCTCTTCTTGCTTTTGATTGGTGTACCATGTTGCTTGAAGGGTTGCACATCTCCTAGCTGATGTGTAGAAGACGTCTCGGTAAGCACACGTTTCTTGGTCTCATCGAACCACTCTACAGTCCAAACTATATTCCGCGAAGCTTTTCTGGGCATTGGTTAGCGGGAGACACATGAGCTGACGGTGGGGGGCCTACTTGGTAGCAGACATGTGTGATTTGTTCTCTTTTTGTCTGCTCATGCCTTGTGGCGCTCGCATAATCTTCACGCTAGCAGCAGCCTCGAGTTTGGGATAAGGAACACCTGCCCGCTGGCGATTGGAGTTGGCCCCTGTTACATGGCTGGAAATTGTAGCACTAGCGACCCTCTCGGCCTTCTCAAGGTTACGTTCTATACCGGATAAGAAGTTGAAGTCGTGATCAATACCAGCAGGTGTCACAAGCTCAGACTTCTTCATGAACTTGGTCGGATCCCGCTTGCCGGAGCACTGTGCCCATGACTGATGTCGTTTGTAGCATGGCAACGAGCATGTACGTGCGGAACAGCCCGGACAGCGGTACTTGAAATTGCTAGTGTTGCTAGGTAGGTGTCAGCTTTCTCTGTAATCATGTTTTGCAGTCTAGTGAGAGGGTGCAGGAATGGTGTCGATGACTGATGATTACAAAGCTACTCTTTCCGGTGCGAGTGATTCAGACGTACCAGATGCTGCAAAGCTCATTCAGTAGGGTTGTGTTGGATGACATATTTAAGCGATATCACGTTGTGTGAATGCCACGACGAGTTCCTGGCGCGACGGGACGACTACTTGTCGCGGATAGGCTGGGGCAGGTGTCGGATGTGGCAGATGTAGCGGAACGCGCCGCTAAGAGGGACGGACTGGTGGGAAATGCTGGCTTGGAGTGGTTTACAGGCTCCGGGCAACAGGAGACGGAAAGGGTAGCAGATGTGATGGTAGTGGCACAGGTCTACACAGTAGGCAATTTGCCGAGTTTTGATAGATGGGACTACTTGTTCGACTCTTGACTGGAGCCGGTGGTGAAGGTTTAGATTGTCATGCTAGCGCCGAGATGGGAAAAATGTTCGGGTCGGCAAACGGTGGAGGCGAGCCAGGTTCCCTCTAGGCTTGACGTACACCGGCAACCCTCTTTCACGCAACCGGCCTTGTAATCCAGATGTCGATTCTCGGTGGGAAGATGGGGAATTTTTTGCGTCCGACTCATGGCCTGTGACAGTGACGAATACGAGGCAGCATGAACGATGGTCGGAGCATTGGCAGGTGGCCGACAACTGGGAACCCTCACCACGCCCTCTTGGTACATAAGCGCATCGGAGTTTTCTCCACGTTGAATTCTTCCCAGGCCCACCCAGGCGCCGATCATATGCGGACACACAAGGCCGACTATGTAGAGTATTATGCGCTTGCCCTCTTGCCCTCTGTTGAGAGGGCAAGGGAGATGAGTCGTTCTTGTGGGCGTGGGCGTGGGCGGAGGCGACTGCAAATATGGTGACAGTTGCTGGCTGGATGGGATGCAGCCTGCACTGGACAGGACGGACGGCTTAGCCGGTGTTTCAGCCGCCTTCCATCCCAGCTTCTCTCGGCAAAGTCTTGGCGGATGGCAAAGTTTGTCCCGCGAGCGCAGTGCCAGGGTCCTCGTCCTCTCCAGAGCAGCGACGACACAAAGTTACTGCGTGTGTGCGTGTACATGGTATAGTACAGTACACCTACATATGTACATACACCGGAGGGTGTAGCCACTTTTATCGGACAGCGGAGCCGATGGAGCCATTGCCAGCGATTCCAAGACCATGTCGATGGATGGACGGCATGCCCTGTATGTAACTCTCCTGCACACGTCGTCTGAAGCCGGCCGGCCTCTTCGCGATGATGATGCCAGTCCCTCCCTACAGTACTATAGTAAGCTGCTCCCTGCTGTTAAAACATTGCTATTCGCGGCCCCTCCACGCTGCAAGTGCGGCATCGTTGGCCCATGGATGGTGCACAAGTGTGGCCTGCGAGCGAGGCGAATGAATCGGATCCGATCCAATACCACACCCAGCATTAACACGGCGCTATTGCCACCAGCCCGGGCGTGTTTTGGCGGTTTTCACGCTTTTCGCTGTGGCCCGCTGCTGCACGCTGTCATGGCCCCTGACAGGGTCATGGCCCGTGCAGTGCGCCGGACGCTGCGGCATACATACATAGCAAGGATAAGCTTCTCATTTCCTCTTAGCGAAACTTGTGAAAGCCGCCCATGCTAGTCGTCGGGTTGTCGTTCTAGCATCCAGTCCGCGCGCGCCCTGTGCCAGAGCTCCCCAAAAGCCCATACATCCCCCTTGCTGCCTGCCTCCTCACTGCCCGCAGCAAGGTGACTTTGGAGCCTTCACCTTTTGGAGCCTTCACCTGACCGAGTGCGCAATTGTACCAATTGTACTCGTGTTTTGCTCGCCATCTTGCTCGACCGGGCTGCCTTTTGGTCTCCCATTCACATCCAGCCTCATGTTTTCACAGTTATAACTGCCCTATTAATTACTTGCTGGATTCCGTTGCAATTCCGACCACTCGATACGACAAACAAACGGCAACGATAACAACAACCAACAACCAACAACATACAACCGACCATGGCACCTTCCCTGAGCCTGCGACCGCGCACTGGCGCCAGCGAGCGTCCTCCCACGCGCGACAACGCCGATCACAGCGTCATCATCCCTAGCCGGACCTCGTCCCTCCACTCGAGAATCACCCAGCCTCTACCGTCAACGTTGAACGTCAAGCAGGGCGCAAGAGGCCCCAAGACTCTCACGCATGCCTACATGGTGTGCGGTGTTGGTCGGGAGCCGTCGCAATGGGTGAAGGCGCCCGCACCCTCACAGGGCAAGATCGGACACATGAAGGGTGCTGTGGGCACCTTCTGGCTTCCAGAGATCTTGGGAAGCAGTCCTAGATTGGAGCAAGACAACGAGATTGCGAGGTCTCTGCACGCTGCCATGCGAGTATGTTCATCTTCAGACCCATTGTCTTTGCTCATGGCTAACCCTCACCACAGGCTTGTTTCCCCTCACGACGTCGAAATATGCACTGGCAGGAGCCAGCCACACTGTGTACACCACTCATTTGTCCTACAACAAGATTCTGCGCATACGCTTTACGGCATCGCTCTGCGCGTCTGGTCTCGCGCTGACGAGAAGAGGGCCGAAACCATCCGGGACTTGCGCAAGCGCATCGAGCCAGACTTCTTCGACAACCCAGATGAGACGTACTGGATTCCCTACTGTCTGAGCTTCCTCTCCCGCTACCCCTTGTACAACCTACTCGGCGACTACTTGCGTGGCATGTGGATCCATTGGAACAAGGCCACAAACCTGTTCCATGCTGAAGAGGTGTCGAGAATTCTCAGCTTTCCTGCCCCGCGCCTCAACGACCTGGTTCGAATTGACATGAAGGACTACGCACTGTGCTACCAGTTCCCCTCCTCGCCAACCGGTTTCCAAAATTTCGCCATGTGGCCCCTGTTCACCTGTCTGTCTATTCCCAACATTGTGGGTGTCATCGAGGCCGCTGTATCACCCACCCGACGAATCATCTTTACTAGCCACTACCCCGCCATGCTTACCATTGCCGCTGAAACCATACGCTTCTGCGTAAGGGTCTACGAGTGGAGTGGTCTGTATGTTCCCGTGGTTCACGCGCGCCATGTCAGGGATTTGGCCCAAGAGCCAGGGCCGTACATCCTAGGTGTAACGTCGGAATGTCGGTCGCTTTTCACTGCGCCAACAGATGCTCTTGTTGTAGACTTGGACCGAAACTTTGTCTTGACCTCCAGCCCCCCTACTGCACTTACTGCAGGTCAGAGAACCAAGATGATTACTCGTCTAACTCAGGCCCTCAATGGTGAGGTTTCACCAACCGGTGTTCCACAGCATCTGCGATCAGCGTACGGTGGTGGCAAACTCATCCCTGCGGGCCAAATCATCGTCATGCGTGGTGAGGTTGAGAGCATCCAGGACCCAGACTGGTGGACCCAGGATGCCGTCATGACCGTCATGGACCACGTATGCGAGAAGTTGGTATGTTATCCGTCACGTGATATTCTGTCGCACCATCAGCTAACATCTTATCTCAGGGCCGAAACAGTGGAGTCAAGGCCATCTTTGGCGGTTCCGTCAAGAAGCCACTCATGACCAAGGTCTCCATGCGTCACCTGAACGAGATTGTTCGCGAGCGCAATCAGTACTCGCGCGACGCACAGGAAGCATGGACGGATTTCATCAACCTCAAGCAGCGCCTGGACAGCGAGGTTGGCAAGGTCACCAAGCGAAACAACTTCTTGGTTGAGGAGCTCGAGAACTGGAAGCAGCAATTCCTCAAGTTCCAGTCTTTCGCAGAACAACTCACCAAGGAGACTCAAGATCTCAAGGTCAAGATCGAGAACCACAAGCGTGAGAACCGTCGCCTGAGCAACCTCATCGACCAGCAGAAGGATGATGCCGCAAGGCTTACTGTTCGTCTGTCTGGCACTGAGAAGCAGCGCGACGATGCTCTTGAGGCGCTTGTCCTACAGCAGGAGATTGCTGAAGAGCTAGAGCGCGAGAGGAAGAAGAACAAGAAGGAGCTCAGCGCCCTTCAGCACACCAACACTGCCATTCTTCGCCAGCGAGATGAGACGCAGCGAGTTGTGCTTCATCTTCGTGCTCTCATTGAGGGCCAAACACATCACATGGAGCACATCGTCAAGTCGCTCAACCACGATGACATGTCCAACTACATGGATGTTGGCTTCGAGGATGTGCCCGAAGAAGATGAAGATGAGTTTCAGGATGCTGAGACTCAAAACCAACCGCAGACACCTAAGCGTGCCTCAATCAAGGACAAGTCCGAGGTTGGCACCATCCGCGGCGTAGCGGGCGTCGAGAGCCGCCAGTCGTCCAGAGCAAGCACTGCACAAGGCAAGCACCTCGAAGGTGAGGACGTCACCGCAGACATGGAGCAGCGTCTGTACAGCAACCCTGCACGCAGCTCGAAGCGCTTCTCAAATCAGTCCATGGTTGACGTAGCCGATCGTATCCTCCGCGACAAGACTGACGCCATCGCGTACATCATCCGCAACATCTCCGAGCAGTGTGCAGCTGCCGTAGAAGGGCTTCAGCTCGCCCAGCGCGCTGACGTTGAAGAGGACAACCACAGTGACCGTCGCAGCAGCGTCGGTCAAATGTCATCGGCCGGCGGACGTGCTCAGTCCACTATTGGCAGTGAGTACGGCGACGACGAAAACATGCTTCGCCCCGGGCGTGGATCTAGCATCCCTCCGACTCCCGACCTAAGCCACCGGTCCAGCACCTCCTTGTCCATGGCCAGTGCCAGCACAACACCAGACCGATCAAGTCTTCAGCACCGATCGCACGACATTCCCGTCGTACCCACGCGCATTCTTGAAGACGATGATGATGTCGAGGGTGGAAATAGCGACCTCCACGCTGACATGGTCCCTGTATCAAAGTACGCCCAGCCACTCCAACGACCCAACACTGCTGTGCGTCACAACCTGCGCTAAATATTTATTTGCGCGTCATTTCAGCCAGTCTGGTTAACTCGCTGTCATCTCTTGTTGATCATTAGCAATCGAGACGAGCTTAGCATTGATGCCCTTTTCCTATCTCTTTGAACCAGCTTGGCGTTTAGACCTTCTTTTTCTTTCAGTAGGCTCTTCCGATTCTTGTCTCCTCCGCTTTTTGTCTTCATGACTATCCTTGAGAACTACTTCCTCCCTCTCTGCCAGTTTGCCGTCTCCTTTGGAGAGAGGGAGCGAGAGACATGTAGCTAGCTTTTTTTTACGACCCCAAACCAAGCGTCTTGGGTCCTTTTCCTTATGTTGGATGAAATTTTCTATTGGTTGTCCATACCCTCAATCCCGATGTTACGGTGAAGATTTGGAGCAGGAGAAAGATGGAAACAAGCAAGGGAAGGGCTTGGGATGTATTTAGGTGATGGAGTTGGGAAGGAAAAGAAGGGTAGCAGAGAGATTGAAGTTTCTTTGAACAACCTCTTCCCCGCCACACCTTTGCCGAAGAAAGGAAGAAAGGGGGATATTGTAGCGTGTTGATGTAGGAGGGAAAGATGTGTTGTAGTAGCTTCAGTCACGTCAGGCATTCTTTCGCTGTTTAGTGTGCTGATGTGTAAACTTGTCATACTTGTTAGGATAATATACCACCTTTTTTTCTCTCTTCATGAGCTTCCATTCTGCCCCTGTGCGTGTGGCGTGTGTGGTAGTGTTGATATATCCCTTTTCTTCTTCTCTACTTTGCCTTTAGACTACATGTACACACATTGTTTGCTACATTGGGTCTTTTTTTTATCACCAAAGTCCCACTGTACTTGGTAGCTGTAGCCAGAGCAGTGGAGTATTTTGAACTCAGTTTCGAAATACACCAACTATATTTAAGCAGCAGAAAACAATGAACGCTCATCTTGACCAGACATGGATTACCATGCGAGCTGCGTTTTTTCCCAAAGTATAAACAAAGCACAAACGGTGTCACCGCCTACTTCCCCCCCCAAGGCGTTACTATCCATGCACTGGTTAATAGAGGTTTTGTTGGTAATCTGGATCAGGCTACTGTTGTTAGTTGGATGCACAATGAAGTGAACTCGCCGGTTCACAGACTGATAGACGGCAGTTGCGAAGCCGTGTCAGAACCTTGTACCGGTAGTCATCTCATGTCATATCATGTGGGTAGATTGCCCCGGAAGGACAAGGCAAAGATGGCGGGCTAGTGAGCTTGTCTCAGTCATCCGATGCATGCATGTCGAGATAAGGTTTGATGAGGGGTGTACTTTGGCAGTGGCTATTTCCACAACTTCGAGGCGAAGAAGCGGTTGCTTTAATTGCGGTGGTGAGATACAATATAAGATGTGCGCACACTTTGTACCCCGCAATGTGACAAAAGCATCGGCAGCAGGGCGAGCAGAGCAGAAAGATAAACTTTGACAGAGTTATTGCTTATTACTTGAATTGCGCAACTCTTTGCACTGACCACTAATAGGGCAAATTGAGATGCTTCAGTCGTTAGGTTTGCAGATTCTGAGACGATTGTGGGCCGGGTCTGATATGTAGTACCCAAATCTCATCCTGAGTGTTACCCGTATTGGTGGACTTGTGTGCAGAGTGGAACCTCGCTTACCTTGTCTGATCTAGCGCGCGATAATAACAAAACTCATAGCAGAGGCGGAAAGTCGAGGCTATAATGCCGACTGTTATTACACTTGAGGATAGCCGTTGGCACTTGTGCGAACCGACCCACAATCACGAACCCCACTACACTACTACTTCACCAATATCGGACTAGGCTTGAGGCGAGGCAGGTTTGAAAATGATAGAATGCTGAAATGCTGAACTGTGAGAGTGTCGGTTACTATAGCATTTGCCGCCATGCAATGACGGTGGATTCCTTTTTACTCATCTGCGTCTGCATGTCATACGCCCCTAGTGTATTGATATCACATTGCCCAGACGGGAAAGCAGTCGGTATTGGGTTCATGGGATATAGAGGAGAAGTTTTGAGTAGGATGCAAGTACAGTAGGATGCAAGTAGGATTCGCTACGAGGGTTGGCTACAGCCTACATGGTTCCTGCATAGGCGTGACGCGATGAGTGTACAGTGCAGTAGGTGCACTTGCTATTTGTAGAGAAGTGGGTAAAATGTGACGGCGGTATTCCGTAAGAGGCGACTGCCTATCCAGGTCATAGTGGGAGCGTCACAGCGGCAGTTGGCATGGCGAATTTGGGCTCGTCCGCAGAGACACCATATAGACGCGATGAGGTATACGGCACGAGAGTGGTGTTGCTAGGCTTCAGAGTCATTGTCACGCGAAAGGGGTGACGTTGGGACCACAGGGCCAAAGCCCACAGGCGTTCGCAGAGCGTTGGTGCAGACCCGGGACAGGGCCAAGAAGGGTCAAGGGGCTTCGGCACTGCTGGCAGCCTTGCAGGCGATGCCCCTCTTTTTCCTCACGTACCACCATGTATGTACACCTAATGTTTCTACACAGTAAACTCTACCGTCCAGGTACTGAAGCCTCTACAAGGTGAAGGAAGAAGAAGCATGGAAACGGATAGAAAGTTGACAGGGTCGGGAGCGGGTAGCTCGCCTGCAAATCCGGCCAAGGCTGATTGATGGTTGTGGGTTTGAAACACGCGGCTGGCTACTTCGTATTCTATTACCTGGCCATCATCAGGTATTTACGAGTTGGAGTGTTACCATGTTGTTTGCACAGTCAAGGTCCGGCTCTCGTGGTGGGCAATCCTGGCCGCTGCTCAGCGGAGGCTGAGATGATGGGCGGGCCAGCAGGGCTATTGAGGGCTTGTGTATGGACAGGCCGTCGGGAACGGGCTGCCGATACCTAAAAGGTACCGAGTATTGCGTGTGCTGTGTTCGGGTCGAGGAGGCCGGCGACATTGACATGACAGCAGACAGGCAACAGGCACGTCCTGCGTCTGTCAGCTTGTTCGGGCTAGAGTTGGAGTAAGGAGAAAGGGAGGGATTCTGGCAGGAACGACGGTCGATCGCTAGTGTGAGGCAGGCAGCACCAGGGCTGGCGGCAGGGGCAACCACGGCCAAAACAGAGTTTGGGGCGTCTGGCGTCTGGCGTCTGGCATCTGGCGTCGTGATTTCGCCCATTGCGCACTGCGACGCGCGTGGCGAGGGCTAGCCAGTACAGTAGTAGCCAGCCATACGCCATACGCAGTACGGGGTACTGTACGGAATACTGTACTGTATTTACTGTACTGTACTATACGGTGACTATACCCTTTCTCTCCGGCGCCGGCCAAGTATGTACTGCACGGATTGTAGACCGAGGCCCGGGCCCGCGCGCCCGCGCATGGCTGGGGGCGCGCAGCACTGCAAGTGAATGGCGGCCCCTGGAACATGACGCGCTAAGGGGCATCTGTCGCCTTGGTAATCCGCTTCGTTGCCGGCTAGCTGCTTCTCTCGCAGTCTTCACAAGTAGAATAATTTCCATTATTATCGCGCCGCCTCCCGCGACTTGTGCTTGTGGCCCCGTCTCTACCCTGCCTCTACCCTAATCACTTGCTGTTGCAGCATCACGCGAATGCCGACCGGGGCTTTCGCAACCACCCTTCTACCCTACCCGCTCCCCGTGCAACACCACCCAAAAGCACATAAAAATTTCCTATCCCACACAATCGGGCGGCGCACCAGCCCGCTCGACACAACGGCGCTGCCGTAGGCGCTCCCATGGCCACCTCACCACCAGGCTCGCCCGCAAACGGAGTCCCGCGGCCCTTGAGCGCATTGATCCGCCCCAACCGCAGCTCCAGTCGCCAGAGCATGAGCAGCAAGCCCAGTGGAAGCAGAGCCTCGGATGACGACAGCAGAACCGCAGTCAAAGTCGGTAGGTGCCGCCCCCTGCCCATAATCTCCCTCCCATTCTCCCATTCTCCCATTCTAACAAGACTACTTCAGCTGTGCGCGTACGGCCTCCACTCCAACATGGCGAACCCGGCTACGAGCTCATCCCCCAGCGCTTTCGCAACGCCCTCTGCCACATTACCTCGCCCTCGAGTTTGACCGTCGACGCCCCTGGCGGCAAGAAGGTCTTCGTCTTCGACCGTGTCTTTGGCGAGGACATTGAGCAGGAAGGCGTCTTTGAATATGTCTCGGACAGCGTCAACTCCTTCGTCCAGGGTTACAATGTCTCCATTCTCGCCTATGGCCAGTCAGGCGCCGGAAAATCATACACAATGGGCACTACCGGCCCCCGGGACCAAGCAGATGTCAATGTCATGGGTAGGTCCAACTTGGACGCTGAAGGAAGAAATAGGCACTGTCGAGAGTACGTGCTGACCGCAGGAATAGGTATCATCCCCCGCGCTGCCGCCTTACTTTTTGAGAAACTGGAGGGCTGCAACAACCGCGCCTCGTCCTCGGGCATTCGCGCTCCAAGCCGGCTATCGGGAATACACAATGTGTCTGCCAAGTCGTCATCGCCGGCGAACAGGAATTGGCAGCTCAAGGCGACTTACGTCGAGGTAACATGTGCGTGCGACATGGCCACAACATGCGCTGACCCAGCCAGATCTACAACGAGCAACTCCGCGACCTGCTGCTCCCCGAACACATCGCCGCGGTCGAGCGACCCCAAGTGAACATCCGTGAAGACCGTGATGGCCGCATCCTCCTCACTGGACTGACCCAGATACCCATCAACTCCATCGACGACATGCTTGGTGCACTCAATTTCGGCTCCGCAATCCGACAGACCGACGCAACCGCTGTTAACGCCAAATCGTCCCGCTCTCACGCCGTCTTTAGTCTCAACTTAGTTCAGAAGAAGTCATCTCCAGCCCCTCTTACTAACCGTGAGAAGCGCCGCTCGGTCCCTATTGAAATGATGTCAGCGTCAAGCGAGAGTTGGGTCACGGTCGACAGCAAGCTCCATTTCGTGGATCTCGCAGGGAGTGAGCGGTTGAAGAATACCCAGGCCCAGGGCGAGCGTGCCAAAGAAGGAATATCTATCAATGCCGGACTTGCGAGTTTGGGTAAAGTCATTTCGCAGCTGTCCGCACGCTCACACGGCGGCTATGTTTCTTACCGCGATTCGAGGCTCACGCGTCTCCTACAAGACTCACTTGGCGGCAACGCTATCACGTACATGATTGCTTGCGTTAATCCTGCAGAGTTTCATCTTAGTGAAACTCTCAATACTGTGCAGTATGCACAGCGAGCACGCGCTATCCAGGTTAAGCCGCAGATTCAACAGGTCCATGACGACAGTGATAAACAGGCGGCCATTGACCGGTTGCGGGCCGAAGTCCAATTTCTCCGGGATCAGATAAGGTTATCCGAGCGTACAGATCGCAAAAAGGGCAGTTCTCAAGGTCGGGGCGAGCGGCAGGACGAGCGCGAAGCCGAGCTTCAGAACCAATTGCTTGATGTCCAGGAAAACTACAATGCTCTTAGCGCCCGTCACGCTAAGCTTATCTCCGAGATCACCAAGGCGCGCGACAACAACGAAACGGAGACGCCCATGCTAAAGGATGCCATTGGCGATTCTGCGCTCGAGCGATTGAAGCGCTCTAATTCGTTCGCTGAAGCTGTCGAATCTGTAGTGCTAGAATACGAGAAGACGATCCAAACGCTAGAGTCGTCCCTCTCTAATACCCGCTCGACCCTATCAACTCACGAGAGCGATCTGTTGGAGAAAGAAACGCGTATTGCAATTCTCGAAAGCCAGAACCACCACTTGCAGGCGCGTATTCAGAAAGCAATGGAGCGAGACGCGAACAATGAGGAATATGTCCAGTCACTCGAACGCCAGATCGACAATTCGGCTAATGGTATCGAGAAGAACGATACGGTCATCTCTGAGCTGCGCGAGAAGCTTCAAAAAGCCCGTGAGAACGAGACGAGCAGCGAGGAGTACATTTCCACCTTGGAAGAGCGCCTAGCCGAGAATGAGCAGGAATCTGAGATCATGAGTCGCGAAATTGAGAGACTCAAGCTTGTTGTTGAGAGGCAACGTAGCATTGCCAAACTAGATAATCTCCTCTATGAACTCGACGAAGGCGATAGGAAATCCGACGAATACCTCAACGGTCATGCGCGGGCACCCAGCGATCCCTTTCTCGAGAAGCGTCCCAAACTGGAGAAGCGAGTCACGAGCGAGAGCATGCATCAGTTTGGCACACCAGTTGATGCCATTCCCGAGGAGGCCGACAGTGAGCGCCCACACACCGCCAGCACTACTGCGGCTCATAGCACAGGGAACAACTTGGCTGTCAAGGCTGTCGACGAACCTTCTATTCCCGCACAATCCCGCTTTGTTCACGACAAGCTCGACACTGTTACACAGGAACTTCTTGACCTGCGAGTAGAACACGAGGGAACTCTTCAGGACTATGAGAAGCTTGCCAGTAAGTATCAAGAGGCTCTACGGACTTTGGCCGCTCTCCAAGATTCCGTGGACGAAGCCCGCCTTCGTGGAGCGACATCTGTGTCGTCTTCACGACCGGCGTCGTTTGTAGCCACCACAGATGGCAACGGAGTGACAACAGAGGATGGAAAGATGACGTCGTCGATGACGTTGTCTGCGGAATTGTCCATGGCTGAGGCTGAGGCTGGTGATACCAGTATCGCAGATGATGAGACGGAAGTTGGCCATGACCAGAGCCAGGCACGACGACCATCAGTTACTTCTATGCATCAAGAGCAGCATGTTCCCGAGACTGTGTTGGTTCAGGAGCTCAAAGCCTTGAAGCTACTGTACAACGAGAAGGAAGAGCGTGTAGACAAGCTGGAACAAGTCTATGCCGAGCTGCAAGAAGAACACCAAGACACACTCGACTACGTTGAGGAACTCAAGTCGGAGATTACGAAAGCCCAGATGAACAGACCTTCTTCCCCATCCGTACACATGATCCGCCGCAAATCCAGTCAAGCAGTCCTTGCAAATGACCGCTCTAACCGCGCTTTTGCCTCGCTTCGTAACTTGGGCCTGGATACGCTTGAGGAGGACCCTGATGCCCTTCAGTCCTTCGAGCTCAGCCTGAATACAATCATGTCTGAACTGCATATCCGGTCTGAACGAGTTCAGGACTTGGAGATGGAGGTGCAGACCGTACGCAAGGAGATGGAAGGCAAGATGACTTTGATCAGTGGTCTGACAAAGGAACGTTCCAGCTTGAAAGCCAGCTCGCCTCTCGACATATCGATTGTTGCTTCTATGCAAGAACAGATGAGGCAAAACGAGGAGCACATCAAGGAGTTGAAAGAGTCGCACACTCAGCGTGAGCATCGCCTCCAGGAGCAGATTGAGTCCCTCAAAGCCTCCGTCAAGCCCATTAATACATCAGATGAGCTACTTTCACCACGACAGATGCCTAATGCGCCATCATCGTCCGGTGGAGATGGCGTATCTGAAAACACTGCTGCTACTCGTCATACAGAGCTCACTAATCTCACCGAAGAGGCTGCGCACTGGCAATCTAAACATCTTGAGGCTATCGAGGCCACCAGGGTCAGCGAACAGCGCCATCTCGAAACTGTGCGTGAGCTAGAGTCGGCGAAACAACGCCTTGAAGTTGACCATGCCCTACGCTTGTCGGAGATTGAGCAGACCCGAGGCGCAGAAGCTGAGATTGCTCTACAACGGGAGCGGGACAAGCACTCTGAGCTCATTGCTGTATTACAAGCCGAGGTTGACGAACATAAATCGACGGCTGTCAACAACGCTGCTCGCCTTGCCGAGCTTGAGGAGTCGCATTCAAACATCATTCAACAGATTGAAGAAGACGCCGAAGCCCGCGCTCTCACCGAAAAGGAACTGGACACTCATCGGTCTCTCGTTGCAAACTTGGAGAGACAAATCGAGGAGCACAAGTCAGCCATTGAGTATCATGAACAAGGCATGAGCTCTATTCAGGAGTCGCATGCAGCTGAGCTCGAGAAACTCAGGCTCGAGCTCTCCACTCATCAAGAGACTACATCTTTGCTGGAAGCTGATCTCGCCAAAGCCAAGAGCGAGATGTCAACCCTGCTTGAAAGTGTTTCCGCAGCCTTGGGTGAAGACACCGATGTCAGCAACATTCAATCTCACATTGTATCACTGATACAAGAACGCAAGTCCATTGCCACTCGACTCGACGAGGCTGTCAGCGATCTTGAATTAGCGAGGAAGGAGCTTTCGGAGACCACCAATACCATTGACACACTCAAGGGTAACCTGAAGGAGTTTGAGCTCATCAATGCTGAGACACTGAAGGAGTTGGAGAAGGTGAGTGAGAAGGAGAACAAGAGCGCCCGACTGGTCCAAGAACTCGAAGACCAGCTCAACCAGAACTGGGACCAGCACGAAGCTGCGAACAACCGATTGTCCGCTCTGCAAACCGAGCGTAGTCGCGAGCTGCAAGATGCCATGACCCATGGCGATGAGCTTGAGAAGGAAGTACAAGAGTCGCGTATCAAGATCGCGCTCCTAGAGGTATGTCATACATGGTTTGTTTGTGTAAACATTGCTAACATAAATAGTCACAACTCGTGGACGCAAAGCGAAACTCAGCCCGTGGCTCCCTGGATCCTCGTGAGGATCTTCAACGATCCAACTCAAACAACTCCACTGCGCGCAAGAGCGCTGCACACACGTCGCTACCCTCACCGCCACCTGCAATTCCCCTTCCTCCGCTCCCTCCTGGCAGCCCACCACCTCAAGCTACTGCGCCTTCTCCACCCACCTCGCGCCACCAAAGCAAGGACATTGCACATGCTCAGCTCGTCGAGGACCAGGAGGCTCGCATACGCACTATCGAGAAACACCTTTTTGCCGAGAAGCAACTTACAGCTACTCTTGAGGATGCTTTGACCGATTTGGAAGCATCAAGCACCAAGACTAAAACTGATCTGGATCAATTTAGAAAGAAGTGCGCTACTTTGGAAGAGGAAATAAATGTGATGCGCAAAGAGCGCAGCCAAGCCCGCCATTCTCTCCAAGCCGTCGAAGAAGAGCGAAACGCGCGTCTCCGCGTCGAAGCTGAGCGTGCCCATCTCGAAGCCCGCATGGCCGCCCTCAACAACGCGCAAAAGAAGAGTAAGAAGAAGGGAACTTTGAACTGTTTCTAAGCTTCTTTGCTCACCCACACCACATCTTTGACCTTTATGTATCTGCATCTATTCCACCTGCTTACAACGGCGCACTGGGAAGGAATCATTACCATACCGCGCTACATACCCCGATACACCTGTTCGTCATACTTGCCTGGACGTTTTCGACAGCCTTTCCTTCGACATGTCTTTATGCTTTCAACGATTTGTAATGCTCGCATCTCTGGCACACATACACCGTTGGACGAGCCATGTCGCTTTGGACACTGGAAAGTCCTTGTTACATACTTACTATTTCCCTTCTTGTTCTTCATGTTCCTATGCCCCATACCCCTTTCTGCCCCTTAGTTGACTTACCTTCATTAATGTATTTTACTTACGGTAGTTGACGGCTTGAGAACTGTTCATCTTGCCTTGTTTTATGAGCAAGCGACATGCATTTGCACAGTCCCTTTTGATATGTGTAACAGCGCGGAGCTGGTGTCTTTACTTTGGAGCGATGATTATCTCGAGTAGCTATCTCTTCTCATGTCTTCCTTCTCCTCTCTAAATTGAATCTTCCATTCGACGAGCGTCGCGAGGACTGGGTTATATGAGAGGCCTGATTGAGGGGCAGTTTGGAAAAGAGAATATCATGTCTTCCTTGTACTATCTGATTGGTCTGATCTCTGTCACCGACTGCATGCTTTTGATGTGATGCTAATTGCTGACCCTATTCTTGTAATCGATGTTATCCCGAAATCGTGGTTGCCAGTTCCGCTGCCGATCAACGTCTCCCAGTTACACTACAACATGACCTACGCTCGTAAACACTTTCATTGTATTGTAATCCAGCACTTGGGCCTCTAGCACGCTCACTCCCATTACCCTCAAGTGAGCACATACGTAACCGCGTCCACGTTCCTGCATAATTAAAATAAACGAAAAAGAATCTCCCGTGCCATGCCTTTCCCATGCTCCGGGCCAAACCCTTGCACACACAAAACCCGGGCCGCTTCCTCGGTAAATCAATACGGGCAGCCTTATTAAATAGTACCCCTCCAAGTTCCCTGTCGTACCTAGAAACGCCCGCTGTGCCGCTTTTTTGCGTTACTGTGTTTGCTGAAATGTGGGCGGACTGTTGGGGTAAATACAACATCGCCTGATGTGGCGTGCGGTATCGTTACAGTGACATTTGTTGGGGTTGTCGGGAAATGGAGATGTGCACGTGGGTTACCTAAACTCGAAAGGGGAGACACGTTCGTGGAACAGATGGGCATGAACTGATGTGGGTATGGTTGCGGAGATTGGGATGGGCGCTAATACTGTAGATGCGGATGGCGGGTTATCGGAAGAAACTGGGGGTTTCGGACCGGGTTGGTACAGTTGTGCCGAGAGATGGGTGTTGGATCTGTCGATCTGAGGGGTGGGTGAGATCGATTGGCATTGAACTTTTGCAAAACAAAATTGGCTGGGAGATGCGAAAGCGAAGGGATGTTTGGGCTAGTTTTGCGGGAGGCTGCGTATGAGATAGTACAACCTCTTGTGTGTGTCACATCATTAGTCAACGAACAATCGACAAGTTCAATGCAAAGTGATATCCTCGATATCTAATATCCGAATAATTGATCGATGTTTATGTCACCATATGGCCATTCAGTTCCTCTACATGTCGTCGCAACCTATCTTCGCTCGGGAATAGTAGGGGGAAAAAGTTCAAGGTGGAGGTATAGGTTGTCTGCTTGCGCGAAAATGATATAGTAGTCATTTACAAAATATACTCTACTCAGCCCTAGCGACCTTCATGTCAGAATACCGGACCGGAACAACTTGAGAATTACATACGACTTAATGTTTACGCCCTGAGCGAAACGAACTTTATGCCTGTAAACACCAAGTTCTATCACCTCATCGCTTCATCGCACTCAAACTCGCACTGGAACGAGGAATATGAAAATGACTAAACAACGCCATACATCAAGTACATTTTCTGTGTCATTTATTAATTGTGTTATTAGCCTTCCAAGTGTACGTGCTGTACTGATATTTGTTAGCTTCTTCAAATAGAATATATGTGTGGAACATAGGCATAGCTATTCGCTGATTCCTCTACTCGAGAAACATCCTATGTTACTACCTTCCAACATTGTAGAGTTCTGAGTATCGACACTACCGATACTACCGTTGGGCGCGTTCTGGGCTAGTGCTGTTATAAATCACGATTGTCTACTTACATTCTTAGATCCATACTTCATCATTCTCACTGCGCTCTGTTGTTCGCCAATTTTCTATTGTGCATACATACGAATTTGTATAATGCCATACTTGACTAGAAGAGAAAGAACCACAACAAATTGTCGCTTCCAATTCTCAACCGGTGCAGCGAGACTTACTACGATGTATCACGCTCACATATTTCAACATTTGCCTATTGGACTATGGAAGGTGTGAGTGAGTGCGTACTGCATTATTCAAATACTTTAAGAATCAAATTGTTTTGAAATTACAAGTAAATGATCTGGGAAATGCGCAGAAGCCTTTCGAAGGTATAATAATGGTCTGTTCTACCAATTTCAACTCTAGAGAGTGTGTGCTTCTGATGATATGATAAAAACCTAATGTTTGCAAGTATGCAGAGAACTGAGCATACCAGGGTGATACAAATGCGTCAAGTATGCTCTAGATATTGACAGGGTTGAGTTTTGTGGGCTTGAGGATGGCTCTGATTGTGTGTAAGTCTACAGCGTTTCGTGCTTACCGCTTTTCAGATAGGTATTTACCATTATATCTTTGTGATTGGTTCGGCAGAGAATGAAATCTTGCTGAAATGCAAGTCTTCGAGGATTATATTGGGGTGCTTGAAGTAAACCAACCAAAAGTATTGATACATTAGGATCAATGGAAGACAATGAACTTATATCTAGCTCATGAATGTTTATGTGGAGATGGCTTTAAGAGAAAAGGCACTTGAGTGTTGATTTGAGCTTTAACATGCCAGTTGAAAATTAGCTACTATTTCTCTATCGCTCTCTAAGCTACCAACCCGAGCTTGAGTTATTAGATTATTTTCGAAAATCGTGTTGCCGGAGTCCAGATGTTGCGAACACTGTGATGGTGGGGTGGAGCCATGAGCTAGTTACGTAATCTACGCTACGGAGGCTCGGCGCCGGCCTCAGAGCTAAAAATTCTGGAGCTCAAAACCGTTCTGTACCTCAGCTTCATCACCCACAGCACACCGCGTTTATTATGCGCGCTGTCGCACCTCAAGCCTATGATCAATACTAACATAGCAATCGCGCTTATATCGGATATCAGGTATGTTACTTCAGCTCCCGCGACTCCTGCAGAAGATTATCACAATACGAACAATCCAATTCCTACAGCATCGTGAAGGACTACACAACTCTAGAATTACAATGATGCACTCAAACATATCAGCATACACATAGCACAACTTTGGCTTTACTCGCTAACATCACTTTAGCTTTGCCACAGCTCGAACAGGCGTATAGCCTCGCCCACCCCAATTTATTTTAAAGGTACGCCATCTCCAGCTTTCTATCTCTTATTCGCAGCGTGATGATAAAACGACACGGAAAGGCATTCCTCGACCTGAATATACAATGTCGACACCCTTGCTTTTAGTTTCAGCCTTGTCTGACACTGCTTCCACACTACCGCATATTTACATACCATTTAATGCGACCAATGTGCTAACAATGGATCTTATAGGTATAGTTTATTCTATCCGAACCCCTGCGCCCTACGAACCCCTCCGGCTTCTTGATGAGATTTTGATGCGTCGGGCGGACAGACCGTATACCTTAACTGGCACCCATCAAAAGCAGGCGTACAAACCTGTGGGTGTTTAGAAGAGGCTATACTTGTTGATAACAGCATCACTGATTGCCCTCACACGCTACACATACATCATGGACAAGTTCTTGTGGATCTTCAATCTGACAGGCTCCATAGGTACGATGATGTCTTCTTTCCAACAGACGGTCCATCATTGCAATGATGATACATTTGATATTCACACTGTGTGAGCGGCGGCGTTATAACGAGCGTCCGTCGTACTGATCACTACCACAAATCTGATTTAATGAGGTATGTCGGAGCACCTGAATGCTTTGGCCTGTAAGCGTTAGCTAACTTGACATAGGCTGATTCTTGATGGACTTGTTCTATTCTATCTGACACGCATTTCATTGTCTCCTATGGACATGCGCTGACATGTCGACCACAGGCAGCATTCCCAACTTCGGAACTTCTTTTATATATATCTTGGGTAAGTGCATGCTCTTACACACTTAACCCCCACTTTATCCCTCGCATGATGAACAACATGATTTCGCTGTGTTCTTTCTTAATTACATTGAAGATACAATCACCTTGGAGAACTGATATCGACAACTTCTTAGCACTGCTTTGTCACGTACTTACATGGAATGGTTTGCTAACCACCTACAGTGACATGCTTTCAGTGATTGCTTTAGAGGAAACCTTCAGTGTCAATAGCGTAGCGTATATGGTCCCAATACACACATTCTGCATGATTCATGATCGTCTTGTTTTTCTCGTTCATGGTGACTTTTTGTATAGTTGCTATTGTGTCGGTGAAGCAACGGATTCTTACACCAACTGCGTTGACGTTGTGATAGTATTCGGTGACCGCTTTTTTCACCGCACCTGCCCTGCATGGCGCTCAACATGTTCTTGAACCCACTGGCCGCTCTCCCCGACACGGGATTCCCTGTACCGACAGTTACCAGCATTGTACGCCTCGTATGCGTTCGATGCAAACATTTTAGGCTTGGCCTCGCTCGTTTACAAGGCGCACCTGCAGGTTGCATAAAAAGGCGGTCAGGATAGCGGCTGTTGTTTATGCACGACGCCGGTAGCTGCAGGTACAGAACAGCATGGCCAGACCGTGGCTACAACACTGCACATCTCCCGCAGCAGTATGGAAAATCTTTCCCTCACACATGGTTCACCAAGGCTTAGCCTAAGGAGCAAGCAAGTGGAGGTGAAGAGGTATGTGCGGTGTTGATATAGCGACACGAAGACTGCCGAGGTAAAAGTTGCACGTCGAGACCTATCGGTCGAAGATAGCTGTGACGATGACCGCGATTGGATGGATAATGGGCTGATTCGCCTTCTTTTTCTCTCTAAATAAGAATTGGACAGCGGGGTGGTTGGTTTAGGGTAACGTGTTATGAACTTATGATGTGCGTGACGTGCAATTGAACCGACAGAATGGGTTTCCATCTCTTTACCCCGTCTCTATGCACCAAACAAGACTACTGTAGATGCTGTATCTACAGCAACGTTTGCATATTGCGATGAAAGAATAGTTGGGTTCTGTAGTTTATTGTCACACAATAGCTTCAAACTGTAGTGAGCGGTCGTAAACGCTTTGCCGCTCTCTTAACGTGATCCACCAACGAGTGCACGGCCCGACCGAATGCACGCAACACCATTTTTTCCACACTTTTTTATTAATATCTCAACCACCACAACGGGTATTGAAGCTGCGATTGCAGTAATAGAATCGCTGAAACTTGGAGATCATTTTATATATACTAATATTGCTGCGAAGTACGATTGCGATCGATCTACGTTATCACGACGCCACCAAGGGCTTACAACAGCGCATAACAGCACTTGCAACTCTAGGATTAACTCGAGCGGCTCTATAAGCTTCTCAGAGTTAATCGTAAGTATAAGTATTATCCTGCTACAGTAATCGCTTGATTTTTCGCCAATCGTGAGCGCTTAATACTACTCAGCCAAACTATCTACACGATCTCAGCCAAAAATCAGCTACTACAACACGAAATAACAACCTTATAGCGGCTCTAGCTAATGAGAAGAAGCGTAGGAAGCGGAGCAAAGCGCTATTACTTAAGCCGCCCACTCGATATGATAGAGGAGCAATATTCTAGTCACTGTAGGGTGACAGAAGCGCGTCGCCGCTAGGAGCAAAAGGACCTCAAAGAGGAGGAGCTACAACACTAAAAAAGCGAGGCGATGATGCTTTATAAGCAGCAAAAGCTTGCTAAAGCTTTTCTACAAGAAGAGCGTCGTTTAAATCGAGTTGCAGCGAAGGAGAAGAGAGCGCGCTTAGTTACTAAAAAAGCCCTTCAGCGCGAGGAGAATAAGATAGCCAAGCAGCTTCACAACAACTCTAAACCAATATCAAATTATCCAAAAAGGGTAAGAGGCAAAGCCTTAAGCTTACCAAGCTATAGATATCGTTGTTGTTAATAATACTGCTTATAGTGTTGATGAAGCTGCTCCCCAGCTCACCCGACGCGGCCGGGCAATTAAGCCACCTACAAAGCTGCTTATGTAATATAAAGCTCCTAATATATTCCTCTATATTACAGAAACTCAACACTACAAAATCCCGTGATTATAGCTATTGTGGGTGGCTGTATATCCTCATTTTTGTGGTGGGCGTGGGCGGCAAATTCGTGCATTCGGTAGGGCCGTGCACTCGTTGGTGAATCAGGTTATTTCCTGAGACCCCTGTCATGCACCCCTCATTGGAGATGGAGCGCATGCATTTGTTGTGACGATTGTGACGAAAGTAAATGTCTATTGTGACGGCATTGTTCATTGGCTACTGTCCCCCAGGAAAGGCGAAACATGTTCTGATAGTAAAAGCGACATAATCTGTATTAGCTTTGATGACATTGCTGCCATACATACTATGTATCTGTGGACATGCGTCGAGCGACTATTTTGGCCGAACCGCGCGAGGCGTGAAAATCACTGTCATAGAACGTGGCTGACAGATGAATCTGACGTGACACCATGGACAACACAACACGATTGCGCGGTCGGATATTTGGCATCTCACATCATGTTGCGTAGTGCAGCATGCAGACCGGACTGCTGTCAGCTATAGCACATGGAGCTGAGATTTGGCGATTCATGCACGTACAGTACAAATAGATATATTGACTAGCTCATGTAAACGCGTCGAAAGCGAGATTCCTGTCGTATAATACATAGTACAGTAGGCGATCATGGCTGGGCTCCGCGACGAGGTCATGCTATTCGGGCCGCGGCGTATGGTCACTCGGTCTTGCTTACAGTACGTACTGTACGAAGTATGTATGTATGTATGTATATACGTTGGAGTGGAGATGCCGCTGAGGGGTTAGATCCGAACGCGGTCGGGTAAGTTGTGGAACTCAACTTCGGGGCATCTTCGGGAGTGAGATGATCACACGAGTCTGAGATGCTGAGAGTGTTTACTCAGTTGTGACGGGCGACGGCACGGCAAGATCAAGATCAAGGTTTCATCTCAGAGCTGAGATGCTGCGAAACAGGGGTGGCTGTTTCAGCAATGGTGCAGTCAATAAAGGACAAAGTGAGACTGCACAACCTGGGCCTTTGGTGGGAGTACCACTTACGTCGGCGTGCAGCGCCTATGCCACAATGTGAATTGGATTGAGGCGTGCTCTAAAGAAAGACGGGGAACGGTTGGCTCGAGGCTCAACTGCCGTCCGTCCCAGCGCATTGCTTTTCGACTCAGCAGTACCGTCTCCTTGGGTGTGCTGATACTATTTGTGCTTTTCAAGCGCATACAAAGCAAGCAACAACTCTATCGGGCGATGGCAACCCTCTCGCATGTCGCGCCGACGACCATGTCGTATGCGTGTGATCGGTGTTGCAAGGCAACCCCAGAAACCAAACATTGATAAAGTCAACAGGTTTTATCAAAAAAAAAGTGTACATGTAGTAGTACACTGCTCCGCTGAAGAGTGACGCAGACAGGGGCGGGCAGCCCTGCGGTAGGTCCGCCCTGTGCTGGTGCCGTGTCGCGTGGTTCTTTGACGCCACGGATGTTTCTGCATGTGATAGTGCCGGGCAAGGCCGATGAACATGAGATAGCAATGCGGAGACAACGTTGCGGAAGTTCTATTTGCATTGATGAGATTGCGGTGGTGTGTACCATATTCGGCGCGGATGATGACTTGCAGAGCACTACGGTACTGATCCGACTAATCGGCTGAATGCGAGCTGATGTTGGGCCAAATCCAAAATACTTTGTTGCGTCTTCGTTGTCCGAGTGATGGTATTGAATTTGCGACACAACTGGCGTTGGATAGATGCAGTGAGAGATGATAGTTGATAGTCAATAAAGCATGCTAGTCATGACCCCACTGACGCCAGTCTTGTGCGCCCGATGACGCGCAGGTGGTGGGAGAGTGGGAAAGGAGTCGGAGATTCTGTACTCCATCAGGCAGCTCACACGGTGGGTCGGCAATCTACTCATAGCCTGTGGTAGGGCGCAGGACGGGAGAAATATTCTGGAAGAATGAGGGACCCGGAGCAAATCCTCATGGTGGCTGAAGCCAACAGCTCGCCCAGGCAATTCGAAACCATGGTTGAATGCGCTCGGACTTGAGTGGCAGGTTGGTGATCAGGGTCCGTCATTGACAGGCAGGGCCGGGGGTGACAGGAGGAACGACGGATTTTGCATGTTTCGGGAGGGAGGGCGTCAGCTCAAGGTTCCGGGCAAACGCTACCTGTGTTGTGCAAACTCTGCCATCCGGTAGGCCTGGATCTATTGATGCCCGAAAGCAACTTTGGCGCGAGAGTTGGCATAGACGCGCAAACAGAGGGTTAGAGTTCGCCGCTCCCGTTTCGTCCATGGCAGGCAAGTTACACCACGCGTCGGGCTCTCCACTCCACCACCCCGCGCGGTGCCCTGCGTATGGGAGAGGCGCGCTTGCAGTCATAGTTTATCGATGATGACATGCGTCGCAGCGCCGAGGATTCCTGTTTCACAGCCTGACGCTGGCAACCCGCGGCGAGGCGCAAGGCACGATGAAGTCGTACTGTAATCCGTACACCTACATGTTGATGATGGCATCACGGCCGGTCCTGTCACTACGCTACGCGACTCGGACAGGGAGGGAATACTTGTAAGAAAGGTGGGCGGGCTTGGTCGCCGTCGCAGTTCCGGACTGCCGCGGGTAGGCTAGAGGGCAGGCTTCGCCAGCGAAACCACGTTGACGGGTGGGCACGACGTCGCCCGCCAATGGGTGCAGCCAGTCCCGCGCAGCCCCTGAGGGACCAATTGGGTGTAAGGCTGCATGACGGGGTCGGCCAGGCACCGGGCGGCGTCGCAGCAAGCAAGGTAGGGAGGGGAACGAGGGAACGTGGGCCGCAGCGAAATGACAGCCAAGATGCCTGCTCGTGCCTGCCTGTGATGTCGACGACCAGTCCTTGCCAACGTCGCGACGGCCAGTGCGCACACTGCAAAGCGGGATGGGGGAGCAGGAGGGAAGGGAAGCTGAGAGAGGGAGCTGAGGGAGCTTGGCGGCAGAGAGGCACAGCAAACGGCGGCGGGTGGTTGCGTATTTGGGTGGCTTTTGCGGTGAGTGAGCAATGAGCATGTGTGTCTCCCAGCCATGTCTGCCGGTGCGGTGCGGTGCGGTGCGGTGAATTACATTAGTTGTGGCCGCCGTAATAGTACATGCTGCGTACAGTACTAGTAGTACAGGCGCGGGTGCATGGCTAATGCACAGCACAACACGGCGCAGCATAAAATGGAGGGGGGGAGAAGCATGGGCTGCACTGTCACAGTCTGTCCGCACAGTCCACATATGTTGGCTCGGCACGTCACGTGGCCGGAGAGGGGGGGGGAGTGGGCTGTGGGCATAAAGCACACAACTGCGCCGCGCAACACAACAGATGATAGGCACAAAAAAAGCACATAACATACAGCATGTATGAGTGGTTGTGCAAGAATCAAAAATGTGACTTGCCGTGCGCTCCGGGCGGGTTTCTTTCCCTCGCTACGGGCGTGGTGCATTTTGCTACGGGCTGCGGGCTGCGAAAAGGAAGCGTGGGCGCCCAATGAAAGGGGCAAAATAAACAACATTTCGCGGCCAGCACTGTGCAAGGATGCAGCACAGGCGCTAGCCGCTTCGGCTGCTTCCTGCTAAGCTTGGAACAACCTTCGCGCCGTCCTCTTCACCACTCGCCCCGATCCCGTTGACAGTCAGCGTCTCAGCGTCGCGTCGTGCTTTCATTTCGCCCACTGCTCGCGTCCCCCCAGCGCCACTGACTTTCATCTCGCGCAAAAACAGTCGCGCCCACCATGCTTCCTGCCCTGTCCGCTTCACTTTCACTTCCACGTCCAATTCCACTTCCACTCCCCCTCCTGCTGCCCATCCCCGCTATTTCGCCCAGCCCGTCGTCTTGTGCTCGTTAAGGCTCGTGAACCGGCACCGTCGTGTCTGTCCGCCGCCTTACCGTCCTGTACAGTACTGCCAACGCACGCAGCAGCGACCGCTCTCACCATAGCAACAGGCCGACACCTGGCCCCTGGACTGCACTTGTCCCGTCTCGGGTGCGCCATCTTCATTATTACGACTCGCAACGCTCCCCGGGCGCCGCTTCCACTCTAATCTCTCGGTCTAGCCTTGCGACTTGTGCTAAGGCCCATTACCGCACCCCTTCGTGTCTCTCATTACAGCCGCCGTCCATCAATCACAGCAGCTTGTGCGAAACGCCGCCTTTTTCTTCGTCTTGCTCTTGAATCACCCTCTCTCACCACTACTCCAAAGTCCACATCCCTACCCCCCCGAACGCACAGGCTCGCTCCAATCTCCCAGCCCGATCATTAAGCCATTCGAGCTATGGTCACAAAGTCATTCCTCTTTCAACCTCACTAGAACATCCTAGTCTGCGGAATACTACCCGTCTACCGTGGTCCTGGGCGTCGTCTCCACAAGCCCTTCCCAACCGTCGTCTCTCATTTTCTCGACATTCCCGCACCTGCAGCAACCTGGACCCTTACAACATACTCCTATCGCATCTCAAACCCTTCGATACGCACTGAACTCCCCCCCTTCCCCTCCTCTGCATCCACACATCACTGCACGCCTTCGTACTACAACTACCGGAACTCCATCTCCCCGCTTGAAATGAACTGAAAGGGACCTGAGCATCGAGCATCATCGCCCAAGGACTTCACCTACTGGTGCGTCTAGCTATTCGCTCCCCTTCACACGCGTCGACTAACGCACCTAGTCCTTCAATTTGGGAGCATCTGCTAGAACAGAACTTCTATACTCACAGGTGTATATCCACCATCAATATGCACCCAGAATCACAAGTACAGCCACATGGCTGGGCCTCTCTTGAGGAAAGGTATGAAGTGATGAAGGAGATCGGTGATGGCAGCTTCGGCAGCGTCGCCCTTGCACGCGTTCGAACTGCAGGTTCTCATATTGCACGTCGCGGCACTCTGGTAAGTGCGAGCTTACACACAAGCTTCATGTCGACCCAAACTGACGCGACATAGGTCGCCATCAAGACAATGAAGAAGACTTTCGATTCATTCTCAAGCTGTCTGGAGTTGAGAGAAGTCATCTTCCTGCGATCGTTACCACCCCACCCCCACTTAGTGCCAGCATTGGACATCTTCCTGGACCCCTATAGCCGCCGGCTTCACATCGCCATGGAGTTCATGGATGGCAACCTCTACCAGCTCATGAAGGCACGGGACCACAAACCAATGGACGCGCACAGCGTGAAGAGTATCCTGTTCCAGATATTGTCTGGACTGGAACACATTCATGACCGCGAGTTCTTCCATCGAGACATCAAGCCAGAGAACATCCTCGTCTCAACATCACAGCAAAACGACTCATCACATCCCTTCCGCCGGTACTCGGCAATGATGACTCCCCCCTCGACACCACCAGTTTACACCATCAAGATTGCCGACTTTGGACTTGCCAGAGAGACTCACTCTAAACTGCCTTACACTACATATGTTTCCACGCGATGGTATCGTGCGCCTGAAGTGCTCCTACGAGCTGGCCATTACTCAGCACCCGTAGATATCTGGGCAGTTGGTGCCATGGCTGTTGAGATTGCGACGCTTAAGCCCCTCTTCCCAGGTGGAAACGAGGTTGACCAAGTTTGGAGGGTATGTGAGATAATGGGCAGTCCTGGAGGCTGGGTCAATAAGCAAGGCCAGCGAGTTGGTGGTGGTGAGTGGAAAGAAGGTGTCAGGCTGGCACAGAAGCTGGGCTTCTCTTTCCCCAAGGTAAGACAGGATAAAATCACGACTCCATTTCTTCACTAACCTGGTGTGCAGATGGCCCCGCACTCACTCGACACCATTCTTCAAACCCCACAATGGCCTGCCAGTTTGGCTCAATTCGTCACATGGTGTCTTTTGTGGGATCCCCGAGCAAGACCTACTTCTCGACAGGCTCTTGACCATGAGTACTTCCAGGACGCAATCGATCCCTTGAGACTCAAGTCTTCTTCTTCCCGCCTGTTGGGCCGCAAAGGGTCCGAGATCTCTGGAAAAGATTCACCGGAAGCATCCCCAAAACTCACATCCAAGACCTCTTCGTGGCTCCGTCGCTCGTTGGTAGCACGTGAGAGCGCACCAGCTGTTCCACAGCACACCACCGTGCAGACGATGTCACCCGTGGCATCCCCTGCACATGGGAATTCCGGTGATGTGAGTGGGGCGACTAAGCCTCGTCCTGCTGCCACTAAGCGAGCTACGTGGACGAACGGGGCTTCTAACAATGGTGCGCCTATCCCCATTCTGCCTTCCATTAAGCCAATATCCCCACTTTCGGCCGAAGTCACTGCGCAAGCCAATGTTCGTGCTGCCAATGATGAGTTGGCTGCAAAGAAGATTGGCCGACAGCTTTCTGTGGCCTCACACGGCAATCACTACGCAGACGTGCATCGTCAAGAAGCAGAACGTGCATTGAACGGTCAGTCAGAGGTCACCTCTCCGGCTGGTCAGAAGGAGGGGTTCTTCTCCCACCTCAGGAAGCGCGCTCGCCGCCTCTCTGGACGGTACCAGACCCCGATGTCACCAAACTCGGACGACATTGAGGCTAATGCCGGATGTGCTCCATGGGCAACGACTAGCGCGAGACAATCACTCATCATGGATCCAACTCAAGGTGCTGCATCCTCCTCAACGTCAGACTTTTCTGAGCTCGACAAGGCGTTGCAACACGTACGTGACAGTGTCGAGGCGCACTCGCACCAGACTGCATCAATGAAGAGCTCACGTGTTGCATCGAACCCTATGCTCAAACGCCATCACTCAGTCCCCCATGGACCCGAGCCACGGACTGGTGAAAGCACCGGCAACGCGCCAATTTCCAGCAGGACACGTCGAGCACTCCAGAATAAGTCGAACCCATCTAACCGATATGAGACTCCTAACGAGGAGGAGGAGCTACTCAGTGAGGTACTCGCTTCAACCCACAAGGCCGCGAAGAACCTTGATAGCCAAAAGCAAAATGCTGCTGCTGGCTCCTACCTAACACCCTCACCATCGGCCAAGCGGAACAGCGTGAATTTTGATCAGTCCGAGTACATGACGCCAAGCAAGCCTGTGGCTATCTCCAAGAATCCTTCCAAGATCAACGACCCTGTTTCCAAGTGGCCCACGCCTCCGTACGATTCGGACTGGGCTTCCAGCGTCGCTGCTAGCCTCATGGCGGCACAAACCCGTCATCGATGATATCCAACCTGCCGGGACCCTTACTTCTTTTCGCCTTGCCTTCGTTGCATGCTGTTTCACCCGTATAATTGTAATTTGGGTCACCGCACCCGCTCGTTGTCGCTTCCTATACGACCCTACGACATTGAGCTCTCCCGTCTGGAACGGTGCACGATTACAGAGAGATAGACACAGACGCTACGCGCTACAAAGCCCTCAAAGGCAAGCGCGTCTATGGGACGGTGTTCTTGGCGTCACGAGCACCCCAGTCCTTCGCGTATTCACCATCCTTTATCATCTCGCAACAATACGTTGCCTTTCTCAATATCAGATCCACATTCGTTCTGTAACACTACATACTTTTCCTTTACTGAGTCATCTTTGGGCGGCATATTACTCCGAACTTAAGACGGATGTGTTTGGTTTCGCGGGAAATTGTTGATATCTTACAAGATATTTCGGTCTACCACAGGGATTGTCCGTGTTGCGGTCAATCCAGGGTCCGACCGTTCTTCAGTTTCAGAATCTTTTTGGCGCCTCCCCATTGTTGAAGGGGTTGCAGGCGCTTACCTGTCATACCATACTAGACCGAGTTCTTTTCCTTTTAAGCTCTTCATTTCGTTGGCGGATACCCCAATTTGAGCTGGCGAATACATTATACCTGTCATCCAAATAGTATTATCCTTGTTGGTTAAAGGATTGGAAAAGGGAGGAACCCTGTTGTTTCTTGGAATACCTTGGTACATGGATGTAACGGTGGTGGGTTGGCGACTCGGTGGTCGTTGTAAGACATAGTTTTGAGCGATCAACTGGCCTCTTCTCTCCTTGCGTTACCTGGTTTTACAATGCGAAAACTCCTTTCCTTTTCCGCATCTATCCTATTCCGCATCTATCCTATCTCTTTTTCTTTGTGTACGCCAACTTTGGCGCGTTTCTTTTACACATATTTCCAGCCCTCAAACGCACAGTCGGACTTTTGTAATATGGTAATATATCCGGCATACAGTCCAGGATGGCTCATTGTCAACATCACTGTACAGTTCTTACTGCCTTACCATGCCGTCAACCCCCCAGGCGGCGTGGAAGCTTTGACTTTATCTAAAGGAGGAGTTTGATACCCAACACCTGGCTTCACTTTTTTTGTTATAGTTGCTTTCGCTCAACGTGTATAGGGGTGCCTGGGCTGGTTTCTAGGTTTAAAACCCTTTCCTTGCCGTATAATAAGTCTTGTTTGTCATTGTAGTTTTCCTATGTAGCTAGATAATACCCTCTTTCCTATGTCTTTGCGAATAGAAGAAAAGAATTTGCTCGCCGTGTGGCTGCGGTATCAAAATGAAAATGGTGGTATCCTTCCAACAGACCATGTGTCTTTACTATGTGAACCTTTCACTGCTACCCAACCAAGCAACTTGATTGCGCAAGACATGTCGCCACTGTATACGCAATTCAATCAGCCCCCTTGGCCGGTGCTTTCCCTTTGCTTTCAACGCACATCAACTCGCCCATATGTGCACTCGCCACAGCATAGCCTCGGACCCTGACTGCGTTCCTCCCTACTAGCACCAGGCCAGCACACGTATGTACACCTCACCGTACTTCGTATTCCTCTCCCCAAGTCCGCCCGGCGGCCCGTAACTATAAGCAAGCACATCCCTCTTCGGGTGCCTGACTCACGTCCTTGTGCTCACGAGTCCCGGCTCAAAACCCACGGTCCATCTATGTACTTCCTCAGGGTCCCTCACACGCGTCCTCTGGTCTTCCATGACCCAACGCCCAACCCATGTTTCCCAACCCAGCCTACCGGTGGGGATCATCGTCGGATCTCAACCATCTGATAAATTTGAAACAAAGGGGTAGTTGTGACGCAAGGTGACTCCCCGTACTTGCCTCGTTTCCTTTGCGATGAATAGATAGCCGTGTGCGCGTGCGCGACGCGCGCCATAGGTATACCGTGATGCACGTTCCCGCTCCGCTTGCTCCCGCTTGCTTGCCGGTGGTATTGGGCTTTGGTACCTAGGGGGTTGAGTCGGGCTGGGTTGGAAGAGTAGATGGCAGATGGCCACTACTAGTTGGCATATTTGTGAGAGTGCCAATTGCTCTTTGGGATTGCTTGTGCGAATACACGAGAGGACGTAGGATGGCTAGCGCAAAGCTGATGGTATATGATTTCGGTGAATGTGTGTGTGAATGTAACATCTACACTAGCAGCTTGTAATGTATGTACAAGGCTTGTGGTTCTATCACTGGTCTAGCAAACGCCAACCCAATGTCTATGCATGCTAATGATAGTGATAGCCCGGAGACGACAGGAAAAGAAACAGAGTGCCGCTACTACCACCCACCCCCTACGGCAACAGCTAGGCCAGCAACTCTCTCCATATCGCTTTGCTTCTTCTTCCCGACGTCGCTTTCGACCTTGATGTATGATGTGTAGATCAATTTTTGTTGATTTACGCCTGTGATACTCGACCAATGCGCTATGACATCCTTGATGCGGGTTCTCGATATGCCATCCACGATATCTAGATGGACATGGCCATTAGTAGCGTGATGCTTGGTGTCCCGATCCTCAGTACTATTGGCCTTCTCGTCTTCTTCGGAATCCGTGTCCGAAAAGTATGCTTCGTCGACCCTTGCCAGCCACTCTTTCTGCTCTTTGGGTCCGGGCTTTGGTACAGGTATGTCTCCGTTTGCTTGTTGGATGCCTTCGTAGACGCGCACCTGTTCCACCTCTTGAACCTTGACTTGTCCACCACCGTTTGTGCATCCGCCAGGACAAGCCATGACCTCTACATAGGCATAATCCTTTACACCTTCGCCTGTAGCCGCACCGGCCCCTCCCGGCCTCCTACTAACACCCGTTTTGCCACCGGGCAACCGACTAGCCTTTGCGGGCTTCAGGCGCCGTACCAAGTTTTGGATGTTCCGAAATCCGTAGAAGCGGGCTGCCTTGATTATAGTTTCCGAGTCTCGCACGACCGAGTATTCCACCACATCTGCATTCCGCCCTCTCGCTACCGATATCGACGATCCCGGGTTCTGCGCTTGGTACGTCTGCAGTATGTGGTATAGATATCCGCCAGACGGACCAGCAAGCGCGCTTTGTTTCTTCCGACGTGACGGAGGGAAGAGGAAAGCATCGAGCCTTGGATCGGGGAAGGGCGTTCGGTTTACCAAAGGGAGCGGTGTTCGGGGAAGGCTAGCAAAGTTGATTTTGCGGGCGGCAGCAAGATGTAGTAGTTCCCGAGCGGTAATCACGCAGTCCGTATCGCGTATCTTTTCTTGTGCTGGGTCGTAGCTAGGCAGCCAGGCAGCAGACGTGAGCTCGCCGCGGCTAGCTTCGAGCTTCTTGTCGAAGCACGGCATAATTGCGAGATGCCATATCTGCGAGGGAGGTACGTTGTAGCGTTCGCTAAGAACCGACTTGATCAAGGTGCCAGTAAGCGCTTGAGGCGACTTGAGACGCGAGAGATGTGGTAGAATGTATGGGTGCGTCTTTTCGGCGTAGCATATCCAGCCTGGACACGCCGACGTGAGAATGGGCAGTTTGGGTATGGTGTCGATTGCGCCCTCGGACCCAGACTTTGGCGAAGCCTGGACTGCTTCGGGAGCCAGCGCTTTGGTGACCTCATCTGCTGCAGCAACAAGGCAGGCTTCGCGCATGACATTCGTGTCGATGACCCATGTAAAGTCGCTTCCTTGAGGGCCCCCAGCCTGCAAGCCAGATGGTCCGCTGAGAAGCTGCGAAATCATGTTTCCGGCCTCTGCGTCGGAGACATTGAAGACGGCTGCGAGACTTGCGCGCGCCTGCGGTGAGACGCTCGCCACAAACAGCTTGCCCTCAGCATGGTTGCCGTTGTTCCCGTTGGGTGCCAGCCAGGGTGCACGCAAAGACGCGTGTGTATCTAGAGTGTTAAGAACTTCGGTATGCGATTGCAGCGAGACCAGTATTGCTTCCGCACTAGTCACACACCCTGAACATGCGAGGCAGTCTGTGAGCGATATCGATGCAGGCGGTGGTGGTTCCGAGGCAGCGGCCTTCTCTTCGGTCGTGACTTCGTAAGCATTCTAGCAATGATCAGTATGCGCCCCAGATGCTGCTGTGCCCGGAAGAGCCGTACCGACTTCTCTGTTTGCTGTACGGGAAGTGTTTCTACAGGCTTTATGCATGCGACACCTGGAGATATGAAGTCGTTCAAGTCATCAGCCGAGAGAATGGCGCTCATAGTGCCGTACAGCGTATAGTGGGGGAGGGGTATTGCGCTGCGACTTGCGAAGGCAAAGTTGCAAGAGATTGTGCGGTAATACAAGGAAGAAAGAAAAATAACAACAGCCAGATACCAAAGTCCAAAATCTCGCCCCCATGTCGCGGCGAAAGGCCCTTTGCCGTCACGCAACCGTGGAACGCGCCGGCGTACAAAGCTTTGACAAACCAGCTCCGCGGCCTATCGCCACACTACAACGCCATTCCGCTGTTGCGGCTCACGTGATACTGGTAGTCATACATCTATCTCCTACACAAAAAACATTTTAATCTTCGAGACGACTATCACGTCTCTTCCCAAGGGAGAAAAAAGTCTAAAAACTTAGATGATGAATGAGCCACCGGTTCATCGCGCCTTGCCTGGTCATATACCACGTCTCGAGTGGTCGTCTGTCTTTACCAGCAAACTGAAATACAAACACCCAATAGCCCAGTTGTGCTTGCGCCGTCCATCCCTTCCGATTATGCAACAAACAAACACCGAGAAACATATCCTACAAACGACAACAACGCCACAAAAACCTGCTAGGACTAGCCTTTAAGCTAATTGAAACAAACGGTTCAAGTCCGGAATTGAACCTTCTAAAAAGAGCCAAAATGAATGGGAAAGCAAGTCATGCAATGCGGTCGTGCTCCATTACCAGACTCCCATGACCCCGCAATTTTATTGATTGCTACTCCCGTTCTCCACAGCATTCGACCCATTTGTTAGCGAGTAAAATTTATCTGGCCTAGGGCTTGATTTCTTGATTGGCGGATCCAGGATCGTAGGACCGGAGAGGGGCTCTAAGCTCTTGACAGGGGGAAATATGGGCGTCTCGGACATTTGATGGCTGGATACTGGTCTCATGCCGTCGTGTTTCGAGGGTGCTGGGATAGGGTCTGGCAACATCCTAGCTGGCATTTGTGCTGACGGGGAGGGAGCTATTCTCATCGGTGCTGGCGCTGGCGCTGGCGATGACATGTGTGCACGTATAGGAGCCGGTGAGCTGTGTTTAATTGGTGAGAAGGACGGTCGATGAGCTGAACTCGGCGGGAAAGATGAATGTGGGCTGTTGAAGTTGAAGCTCGTCGGTAGGCCATTGGCCGGGCGAGGGGAAGCAGCCGGCGAGTACTTCACTGGAGAGCCACCTGGACCTGCAGCTGATGCTGGTCGGCTGAAGCTTCGCGCATATGGTGCAGGCTGGGATGGTACAAAGTTGGAGCTGAATGGATTCGGTCCACCGAACGAGCTGCCATTCTGCTGCGGTTGTGGCATATGGAAGCTCTTTGTTGGGCTGCTCGGGATCCGCTCTGAGTTGTACGGTGGAGGTGATGATGTAGGGTAGCTGTTCCTAGGATTTTGGCTTGGAGACAACGTGAGAGTTCGTATTGGCGACGACATGCTGCCGTTCATGCCGTTGGCGCCCTTTGTTGGTGATCCGTACGCCGCCTCCGATCTCTGGATACCGGGTGGTCCAAGAGCTTGGCCGCGTGGGGATAGACTTGGGCCATCCACCCATGGCTGAGCTGAGTGTGTGGACGGTTGATAAGCTGGTATGTGTACCTGATCAGGGCGGCGCTCCGGTACAGAGGGCACTGCATCGATTTCATGTACCTGGCTGTTAGTGGACGGCGACTGTGATGTTATCCGTAATTCCAAAGACGGAAGTTTTGGCTGATTCGCCTCTGCCGCTTTGCGCTTGCATGAAGCGCAGACGAATACGAAATTTGAATCTTCAGCCTGTTCTTCTGTGATACCGTGACACTTCATGTGTTGCCAGACATTGCACTTCTCGCATGATATCTGAGGCGTATTGTCATTCTGTGGGGGTTAGTGGGAGCTAGTGAGAGCGTGGATGATTGAGCAAGTAGACGTACCAGATTGGAGCCGTAAGTGCCGCACTTTTCGCAGTCGAAGAACCAGTCCTCCTCTTCATTCAGTCTCTTGAGATCGCTTTCGTGTTTCTTCATCATTGCCTTCAAGTGTCGCTCCGACAGCCTGGCGTTGTTAGAGGCTAGCTTTTGTTCGTTCTCTTGCAGTCTCCGCAACTCTTCTTCCTTGAGTATCTTGGCTGTCTCACGTTCCTTGAGCCGCTGCTCGCGCGTCATCCTGCGGGAGTCATGTGCTTCTTCCAATTTCTTCTGCTTTTCTTGCTCCGCTTTGGCCATTGCAAGCTCGTCTTGTCTCCTCCGTTCAGCTGCCTCAGCCTCTTCAATCTCCTTTTGCTTCTCGAGGCGCGAGGAAATACGAGATGAGCGCTTGGCCATGGCAAGCTTTTGCATGTTTTCCAACTCCTTCATCTTGCGAGCCTGCTTTCTTGCCTGCTCCTCAGCCTGACTTTGCAACACAGGAATGACATCCTCCTGGAGGCGTTTGAGCAGGACTTTCTCGTTTGGATCGCGACTCTTGCGAATAGTGTTCATGTATTCCTGATAGTCTTCCAAAGTGATGCAGATGCATTCCCACTTCCTGCCTCCAAGCCCGTTGTTGGCCTCCTGGGGCTGTTGCTCAGCCGTCGCCTGCTCTTCCCCAACGCACTCCTCTGGTTCTGGGGTAGAGACCTTTTGCCGCTTACTCGATCGTGATCCCTTTGCTTTCTTCGACTTCACCTTCGACTTGGCTTTGGTTGGCTCGGGTGGCGGCGGCGGGTCGGTAAGGCGATACATGCGATTGTCATCTAAGACGAAGAGCGATCTCTCCTGTGAATCCCAGCCTGTAGGCTCCATGCGCTACAGTAGACTGTCAGCCATTGCTCATGGTTGTTCTATGCTACTTACCCAAAGCGTCTGCTCGCTATCTGTTGCCGCCATCCTTTCCCTAATAGAATTTGGGTTGTTCAGTGTCCAGACGGACAGCTGTTGTAGTACACGGAGCTTGGTAAAGACGTCGAGGTCGTGGAATTTGACGGGCTCTTCTTCTTCGCCGAAAGGGTTTCGCGCGGGCGCTTTCGCGACATACTGGCGGCGGGCATATTCATCGAATATCTCGGGCCTAAGACCGCATTAGTGGCTATACAAGGTGCGCAATTGCAAAGACATACGTCAAGCCCTTGTGTGACGACACATGCTTCAACAGCGCCAGGCCGATCTGCGCAAGTCTCTCTGACGGTTGGGGCTTCAGGCATTCGGACTCCAACTCCTAAACGTGTGTGAGTTGATATTTTTATCCAGAGTGCGTATGCGCGAGTTGTATAACGCTGGGCGCAACTTGCACATACCTCGATGTCAAGGTCCTTGTCGATCTTGACGGCATCGCCGAACAGGCTGATGTACTGGGCCAGGTTCGCAAACTCCCACATGCTGCGCAGCCTCTGAAGTGTGCTTGACTCCTCGACGGGTACCTCCGTCTCCATTTCAACGGCGGCGCGCTTTCGTGACGGCATGGCTGCGATGCCTCGCGTGCGGCGACGCGTGCGAGCGAGGTGCGGTGCTTATGGGGCAACGTCGATGTGTTGGGGGGAGGCTGATTATCTGTGTGTTGCGATAGTGATACGGGATGTCGTGGTCGTGGGTTGGATTATGGGCGAGGCGGAGATGTGGTTACTGTGAGTAGTGAGGTCCACATGTCGCGTCCAAATTGTGGCTCTCCCGCGGGATATCTGGGATGGCCTAAAGGGGTAAGTCTACCTGGGTACACCTGCAAGTACAATTTTGAAAGGGGTCCGCAAACTCATGGTAGGGGAACGTAAATGGCTGTATTTGCTTATTACATGTATTGCTATATGTTTTGCCCATAAAAGCATCGCCATGAGGACGGAGTGGCTTCCAGCGACGACATTTGCACGTCGACGGAAAGATGAACTCGCAGCATGAAACAAAAACAAAACTCCGGAGCAAGTGGGCCGAGTCGTAGTTCAACACATGCTACAATCAACCGCTGAACAAACACGTGGAATGTGTGACGAATCTGACGATACAGTGCGAGCAGCAGAGCAGAGCATGTTCGTGTTCGGACATGTCCGCCTCAAGCCTCAAGCCACGCAAGCACGCACGCGCCACACCTCTCCACACTGTGGCGCAAGGGGCTCTTGCAGATTGCGCAGTAAGCTGTCAGCTGCGTTTCGGATCTCGTATAGCTGGCTGTTTTGGTTCTTGGCTTGGGTGCTGTATAATCGACATGGACGCGACCGACGTGCAATGCCAGCAGTGTACTGCACACGGAAAAGGTGTCCGGCGTAGGCCTGTGGCAGCTAGTTGGATAGCACATGCACGACATGCAACTAAATATAATTCAATCGGTTCCTGGACTTCTGCGGAGTTCAGCCCTAGCCTAACCGTCTTCGTGTGCCATCTCTCGTCTCTGACCGGGGCTGACCCCGGTTCAATGTGGCTTCTGAGGACTGTGGGTGTGCATCCATAACGTCCCACTCTTCTTCACTTCTTCGTGAACCATCGCTTTCCTAAATACACGACACGCGCCCCTGGATTCCTGCCCTGAGCCTACACATTTCACTACTGCCCTTCACCTTGCATTTGCCCGCCCTGCCCTCGCCGCCCTTTGATCTCAAACCTTGCATGGACGCGCGATAACGAAGAGCTGGGCCTGATGCTGAGTTGAGCGCCGCACCCGCACTCAGGACGCCCACATGTCCTACCAAGATCCCAATCATGGCCGAAGCCAGAGCCACCAGTCAATACCTTTGCAAGATCTCAATCGTCCGCCAGACGAACTCGGTCAGGATGCGCCGCAGCATACGCGGACCCTCAGCCACCGGGGCCGCAACTTGCTCAGACAGACAGGCGCCATGGCGACAGGAGGACACTTTCGAGACTCGCAGTACTCCCCCATCGCGGACATGTCGCCCAGCCCCACGCGAAATGCGCAACCCCCGCAGATAAACACCAATGTTCCCCCGGTGGGCAGCGGCATACGGAGCGTGGAAGAGGATGCAGGCTCGCCTTTGGATGCAGGCGCATTCCAGGCCGCCATAGGCTTTGGCATGAGCATGGATTTCCAGGGCGAGACATCGCCACCAATACCAACACCAGCCTCGTCGCAGCTCTTGTACACGCCCTACGAGCATGGAGACGTCCACCCTCTTGAGCCCTATGCTGACAGAGCCACCTCTGAAGACCACGGTTACTTCTCTCCCACCTACGACGATACTGCCCGCCTGACTGATCCGCGCCACCTCCAGCCCATGAGCGGGGTCACTGCTCCTTCTACCCCAGTTGAACAGCAAGACCGATCGAGTTTTCAGAGTGTGCGCTTTCTTAGTCCGGGGCATGCCTCATCAGGGGGGCGTCTTGGCGACGATATAGGCCAGGTCGAAGCTGCGACTGCCAACCTAAGAGACTCAAGAGGAAGGAAAAGATCTTTGTCGCCTAGCCAGTTCGAATCACCTCTGCATCGGGCCGGGACCATCATGCGGAACATATCCCAGCGTGTTGTCAACGTTAGTAACGATTCTCAAGTCGCCGAGAGAACTATCCAAAGAAAGTCGACCGTACATCACGCACGTCTAACCGCACCGCCTTCCTTTCCCGCACTTCCTGAATATACCACCGATGGCCCTACTTCGCCTGCTCCATCCACACCAACCGAGAAGCCGCCATCGCCTGTGGTTTATCAGAATAAACCAAGCGCGCTATGGCAGCGCCCGCCAAATCCCTTGCGTGGGAAAAGTTTGGGCATATTTTCTGCCGATAGCAAGCTGAGGATCAAGCTATGCGATCTGCTCGTACATCCAGTCACTGAGCCTTTCCTTCTCATGCTTATCATCATCCAAACCGTCTTACTAGCCGTTGATGCGCGCAAAACGGCCACGTACGATCCTGGACGGAGCAAGACAATCAATACATTCAGCGCTATTGACTACGCTCTGTTAGGTCTTTTCACAATATATACACTAGAGGTCATTGTGCGCATCATCGTCTCTGGCTTCATCATCAATCCCGTCGAATACAGTACTATCAATCGACAAGTGGGCCTACGGGAGGCTCTCAAGAGCAAAGCGAACCAGTTGTTTGGCGGTCTCCAACGACAGTCCTCACAGAGGAAAAGCGGTAGCAACGCTGACCCAATTCAACAACAGCCATCAGTAATGCGTACCTTGACCACCGCACAGATGTATCCAGATTTCACGACAAATGATCCACGGCAACTGCAGCGGGCTCGCTTGGCACATAGAGCCTATCTCAGGCATTCCTTCAATCGAACCGATTTCGTTGCCGTAGTTTCATATTGGGTCGCATTGATTTTAGGTATGCGAGATCATCCGAACAGCCGTGTCATTCTTGTTTTTGAGATGCTTAGCTGTCTGCGAATCATCCGTCTCTTGAACCTCACCAGTGGTACCTCCGTAAGTCCGGATTTTCCTATGCATATCTCTATACTGACGCTCTTCTAGGTTATTCTTCGGAGTCTGAAGAAGGCCGCGCCTTTGCTAGTCAACGTGGCGTTTCTCATTGGCTTCTTTTGGCTTCTTTTTTCCATTGTCGGTGTCCAGAGCTTTAAGTCTAGTCTTAGGAGGACCTGCGTGTGGCAAGATCCCGATGGGATAGCAAACTATACCAACTCTGCTCAGTTCTGTGGTGGGCACTTACAAAACATACCCGGCATCCACCGAGCAGGATATATACCTGGTCCAGGTATGCCAGCAGGTCCAGAAGAGGGCAAAGGGTTTCTTTGTCCAAAGGGTTCGCTCTGTGTTGAGACTACTAACCCAAACAATGACACGCAAAGCTTTGACAACATCATCCAGTCTCTTGAGCTGGTTTTTGTCATCATGTCGTCCAACACTTGGTCTAGCTTGCTTTACACTGTGGCGGATACCGACTACCTGGTCAGCTCCATTTTTTTCATTGTAGGGATACTAGTCTTGAGTTTGTGGCTCATATCCCTACTGATCGCAGTTATCACTTCCTCGTTTCAAATCATCCGCGAAGAAAGTAAGACAAGTGCGTTTACTGGAGAGGAGATCAAGGAAGAGGACACCGAGGACAGCGGAGAAAAACAGCGCGTGAGCAGCCTCAAACGCTGGTATGACAAGACACTATGGCTTTGGGTGTCTGTGATATCCTTTGGGCTCGTTTCTCAGATGATGAGAAGTTCAAACATGAGTGACTTCCGTCGGTCTTTCATCAACTCGGCGGAAAGCATCGTTACTCTTATACTGTTCGTGGAGATCATTATACGGCTCATTGTCGATTGGCGACACTTCTTCAGGAGCAAGCGCAACGTTACTGACCTTTTGCTTGCCATCATCACCGCCATCATACAAATTCCGGCTATCAAAGAGTCACACAATGGAAAAGCCTACGCTTGGCTGTCGATTTTCCAAATCATTCGGGTTTACCGTGTTGTTCTGGCTGTCCCGATGACAAGAGACCTAATTGTAAGTGTTATTCGCTACACTTTGCATTGATTCAACTAATATATATTTTAGATGATAGTGTTCGGCAACGCAGGCGGTCTACTGAATCTGATTCTGTTCGTATTCTTGCTGACTTTTCTGGCCTCTATCTTTGCTTCCCAGCTTTTTCGTGGAGAAATACCAGAGCAGGATGGTGGAGAGGACATTCGCGTGCCCTTTTTCAACATTTACAACTCCTTTTTGGGCATGTACCAAATCTTTTCCAGTGAGAACTGGACTACTATTCTGTACAGCGTTACCAGTGCCCAGAAAGACTTCGGCACAGCCTGGATAGGAGCATCTTTTTGCGTCATGTGGTTCATTTTTGCTAACTGTAAGTGGCAATTTTCGTACTTCTTCGTGATCATCACCGGCTAACCTCTTCGCAGTCATTGTCTTGAACATGTTTATTGCTGTCATTCAGGAGAACTTTGATGTGTCTGAAGATGAGAAGCGTCTACAACAAGTCAAAGCGTTTCTTCAGCAGAAGGAGGATGGCCTCACATCATCCACTGGTAACCTGTCTCTATCGTCTATCTTCAAGCTTGGGCAAGCACGCCTCAGAGATCCACTTGACTACGGCCATGCCGCCACAGAAATGTTACTCAAAGACGCCGTTGTTCGTGACTTTCTCGACGAGGGCAATGGCAATGATAGTCCGGCAGAAGAAGATCCTCGGCCAGGTATCCACCCGGCTAAGACTGTGGTTGGGTCTGGGATCATGTCTACCTGGTGGCAACGATTGCTGCGACGAATCGTCCACCGAGAACCGAATCCCTTCTATGCTCCCTTGGATTTCGGCCGTGCATATGAGGATCTGGATCCTAGAAGAATGGCTAAAGAGGTGGTTTCAGCTACGGAAAGACGCAAGAAGGCTCAACGGGAGTACCTCCGGAATCACCCAAACTACAACGTCTCTCTGTTTATGTTCAGAGTCCACAACCCAATACGCAAACTATGCCAACGCATTGTAGGCCCCGGTCGAGGCGGTGACCGCATTGAAGGAGTTGCGCCGTCCGTTCCTATCTGGTATGCATTCTCGGCATTCATCTATGCGGCGATCATTGCCATGGTACTGTTAGCATGCATTACTACGCCACTTTATCAGCGCCAGTACTTCATGACCCATGAATTCAGTGTTAAGAATTGGTTTGTATGGGTAGACATGGGGTTCGCTGTTCTTTTCACCATTGAGGCACTGATCAAAGTTATTGCCGATGGTTTTTTCTGGACACCGAATGCCTACTTCCGCGGTTCCTGGGGCTTCATTGACGGCGTCGTGTTGATCACTCTTTGGATTAACGTCGGTACATCGTTCATGAACGAAGGTCAAGTCACTCGGACTGTAGGCGCCTTCAAAGCGTTGAGAGCTCTTCGGTTGCTCAACATTAGCGATAGTGCACGTGACCACTTCCACTCGCTCATCGTTCGCGGATGGTGGAAACTATTCTCTGTAAGTACACCCTCGACTAAGTACTAAAGATCGCTACTCATCATGTTTAGGCTGCGTTCGTTTCATTGAGTTTGTTGATTCCATTTGCCATATACGGATTGAATCTCTTTGTTGGTCAACTACAGACTTGCAACGACGGGAGTTATCCTGCAGGTGCTGACCTTAGCAATTGTGTTGGGGAGTACGACAGCAGCCCTTTCAACTGGAATGTGCTAGCCCCACGCCAAGTTGCCAACCCCTACTACGACTTTGACAACTTCGGAGATTCTCTCTTCATTCTGTTTCAGATTGTGTCTCAAGAAGGCTGGACAGACTGTATGTGGTCTGCAATGAGTATCACTGGGGTTTTCACGCAACCAGAGCCCCGACAATCACTGGGCAACGCTGTTTACTTTATCATTTTCAATTTGCTCGGCGCAGTATTTGTGCTCACTCTGTTTGTATCCGTCTTCATGCGCAACTACACGGAACAGACGGGGGTAGCTTTCCTTACGACAGACCAGCGTTCATGGCTAGAGCTGCGGAAGCTTCTTCGTCAGGTCTCCCCATCCAAGCGACCATCATCTACCAAGCAGAGGGAAAGCTGGGAAGAGTGGTGTTATCGGAGAGCTGTTACCAAGACCGGACATTGGCACAAGTTCGTTACTGGGGTCTTAATACTACATCTTGTACTGCTTTGTTTGGAATGGTACCCAGGCTACAGTCCATGGGAGACTGCCCGAGGTATGTATCTTCCAAAGAATCTTTCGATTTGTCACTGACATATACCTAGACTACATATTTCTTGCACTTACCATCACATTCATTGCGAATGTGGTCATTCGGATCATTGGTCTCTCTTGGCATCGGTTTCGAAAGAGTGCCTGGGATATGTTTTCAATCTTCGCCGTGACGGGAACATTTGTGACATCTATCCTTGTGTTGGCGAAAGCGAATGGGCGAGTCTTTATTCAGCTTCACAAGCTCTGCCTAGTCTCGATCGCCTTCCTGCTCATTCCCCGGAACAACCAACTCGATCAACTGTTCAAAACTGCAGCAGCAAGTTTAGCAGCCATTGCCAACCTCCTTGCTACATGGTTTGTCCTGTTTCTGGTATATGCCATCGCGCTTACACAAACCTTTGGTCTCACCCGATTTGGGTCCAACGAAACCGACAATATCAACTTCCGAACCGTACCCAAAGCGCTCATCTTCTTGTTTACAATGAGTGGCGGTGAGGGGTGGAACCAGTTCATGGAGGACTTCGCCAACGTTGATAAACCTTACTGCACAAAAGGAGACAGATACTTCAATAGCGACTGCGGTAGTCCCGAGTGGGCACGAGCTCTCTTCATCACCTGGAACATTCTGAGCATGTATATCTTCGTCAACTTGTTCGTCTCATTGATATACGAGAGTTTCAGTTACGTATATCAGCGAAGCAGCGGGCTGTCTGTCATTAGCCGAGAAGAGATTCGGCGGTTCAAACAAGCTTGGGCAGAGTTTGACCCCAACGGAACTGGCTACATCTCGAGAGATGTTTTCCCGAGGCTCCTCGGTGAACTTTCTGGTATTTTCGAGATGCGTATCTACGACGGTGACTTCACGATTGGTTCGCTGATTGAAGAATGCTCTGTAACATCCCGAAGAGAGTCGAATTTGCCGGTGTCAGGCCGTGAAGCGACCAAGGAGATTGATATCGGTAAACTCAATCGTCGGTTGTCGCAACTACCGATTGGTGAAATTCGTCGCAGACGGGCACGCATGAATAGGTTCTATGAAGAGGTGCTTGTGTCCAGCGATCCGGACAGAGGCATCCAGTTCTCTTCACTACTGATGATATTGGCACATTACAAGGTCATCAACGACAACAAGAGCTTGAGGTATGTAGTAGTGCAGGTTAAAGCAAGCACCAAACCCACTAACACTATCATAGGCTTGAGGAGTTCCTGAGGCGCAGAGCTCGGCTACAACGTGTTGAAGAAGCGGTTCGGCGCAACGTAGTCGTAGGCTTCTTCGACACACTATATTGGGCGCGCCGTTTTCGTCGGGCCATGGATCTCAAGAAACAAGGGCGCATGGCAACAGTTCCGCAGTTCACGGTTCCCGAAATCTTCATCGACGACGAAGACATCACCAATGCTAAACGGGGCCAGTCCCCTGCAATGGGCAGCCCGCTTTTCTCGCCCCAGGATCCTTATCTCCCGTCGCCACGGAGTTCTCTGGAGCAGGGCAGAAGCAGAACAAACTCGGTGGCGCAAAGGCCAAGCAGAACAAATTCGATTCAACAAACACCGACAGGGTCACCTACACGTGGCAGTCTCCAGCCATCGCCGTTCTCCCTGTCAGGCGAGCAAGACTGGCAATTTGCGTCGGCGCTTAGTCGGCCGCCCAGCCCACTCGAGGTTGACAGCGGACAGGCGGATAATCGCAGCCGTGCAAATAGCGCAGTCAGTGCGGCAGATGTTTTAGAAGTGCTCGACAAGTCTGCATGGGGAGAGTCGATACGGAGGAGTTTCACACAGCGGAGGCGTAGTTAGGGTGTATTCGAGAAGATGCAAATTGAGCATGGCCCATGAAGGATTCGATGCGCTTATGAGAATGGGATGCGGAGGAGCACCTGAGGTGGTGTCGATCAAGGAGAAGGAAGCTAGGGAAAGCTGGGCAGGGGACGTCGGGGTGGACGAGGCGAAGAGTGTTGCATAAACGTCTGGAACGAGTGGAAACGTGTGGAGCCGGCATCGACCCGACCGACACCAGCTCGATTGCGGGTTGCAGGGGGGTGGAAATGGGGGGCTATGGTTCGTGTTTGTACTGGTGTATTAATGGTCGGTAGTGTAGGTATATCTTGGGCCATGGCATGGCATTGCATAGCGGCGGCGTTGAGCGATGGAACGAAACGTCTTGGACATGCGGTATTCACATGAATGCTTCCTCTTTTCTTAGCACAAGTATTCTTAGCAAAGAAGCATGACAGAAAAGTGTCCGACATGTCCAAGCACGTAGCGTGTTTGGCGGAAAAGAGCACTGAATGGCATGTGATGTACTACAGCGTCTCTGGCAAGGGAAAAAGCGATGGGTATTTGCAGCAGGCAGTATTATGTGCTACTGTACAGTACGTGTATGTACTGTAGGTGAGTGAGCATGGCAAGATGCATTATGGGGAGGGGGTGCGCTAAGGGCTCGGGTGACACACATGTACCATACTAGGCCATGTATTGTCATGTACGTATGTAGGTGTACTATGCGAGTGCTTGGGCAACTTGGGTCAGCACGTGCATGACGCAGACGTACTGTAGCTTGAGGCCAGGGCCGGACTCGGCCGACCAAATCATCGTGGCAGTGGGCGCGGCTTCCGTTACATTGGAGGGGCAGCTGCCATGTCGGCTGTATGTACTTGGTACGGTACTCCTAATGTGATGATGTAATCGCGTCTGTCATCTACCTACACAGTACGGATATTGTAGTACTACTCCTATGTTACATGGCACAGTACTATGTACATATACCAGTGCCATGTACACTATTCGTTGGTCTTCGCAAGGCTCGACAAGCTTCGTAGCAGCTGCGCAGTGTACTTGAGTCCCTCCTCCCTCGTACACAGCATGGCAACCACCATCTCTGGTACGCTAACCATGAAGCCGCCACCACCCCGCCTAGCTCTTTCTCTCGGGCGCTCGCAGCACAGCCCGGACTGCAGTCAAGGAGCGACGGGTGCGTCTGAAACGCTGGACCGCCGTCAGCCAGGTCGAGACAAGTCGGCTCATGCTGCTTGTGGCCACGCTCGCCCGTCATGGCCTGTTGCGTCACAGGCGCAGTACCGGGTCTCGAGACAGACGGCCGGCATTATCACAATGCGGAGACACTGCGAGTTGCATCTACTGCCAGACGGCCTTGTCATAGGCTGGCCCCGCTCTGCCACCTCTGCCACCACGGCATCCTCAGCGTCGTCACGTCTGACCTCGCCCAACGCGGTACTGTCTGGCCGGTCAAAGGCTGACTTCAACAGCACTCAATGGTTGCTCGACGCTCCTGAATGACGCAGGACGCAGGACGCCAGTGTATACGAGCGCAAGCGGCGCGTGCAGCACATGCCCATGCTGCCAGCACCGTCTTGTGCACCACCCGCCATCGTCAGATGTGCACAACGCGTCGCGTGTCCAAAGACAACAACAGCAACAGCAAAAAAACAAAAAAGTCATTCGGCCGCACCTGGCCAATGCAAGAATAGCAGCCCAGCCCGCTGAATCAGTGCAAAGCCACCAACGGGTCGCTAGCCACGACGACCCACGGCCAGAGAGGATGATCCTGTCTCTCGACATCATCAACTCACTTGTTATCGATTGCAGGCTCGAGGAAATGAGCAAAAGCAATCAGTCCGCGGCATTATCGCCGCTAGGCCGCCTATGAATCCTCTCACCCGCTCGCTTGTTTCTAGACGGCCGATCAAACAGGGCAGGCCCCCTCCGCTGCACGCCTTCCCGACAGGGATGCACGCCGTCCCGGGCCCGACAAGGTTTTGCTTCTGGCACGTAACACGCACTGGCAAAGGACATGCGATACGCACCTTAAACATCGCCCATCCGCAGCTTTTTTTTCCTTCTTCTCTTCCTCCTCAAGAGCTGGATACTTCTTCCCCACTTACTTTCGTTCCTTGTCCCGTGCTCTTCCTTGCGACTCTTTGAACATATATACATATCTTGACTCGAGTTGACCTCCCTTGGCCGGTTGCATAAATCCGAAGCTGGTCTATACGAAACCTTGTTGCGCTGAGCCTCGTCGCCCGTTACACGTCATCCCTTTTGATTCGCAAGTCGATCCGATATCCGATACCGTAGTCTTATTACTACCCCCTTACAATCTGCCCCGACCATCTTCGACAAACTCTGTACACCTGTCACCTCCACTACATCTCGGGAACCTACCGCACAGTATTTGCTTGAGAATAGCAATCGCTCCACCAATTACTCCACCAAATCTCGCCTTACCATCAAAAATGCCTTCATCAACCCGCACCAACCGCTTCCAATCCTTCACCCCTCTCCGCAGCACATCCGGCTCTCTGCGCCGTCTCAAGACGGCCTTCAGCCCTACCCGCAACTCAATGCGCTCCGCTTCACCCTCTTCCATCATGACCACATCGACGACAGAGCCCTTGACGCGCAACTCATCGCCACACAGCCACCGCAGCGCCAGCTCTGACTCCTCCATCAGTCAAATGCTTGCCATGCACCACAAGCCCAGCGTCCTCGAGTTCGAAATGCAAGAGGAGAAGGACCTGTTCGAGCAAGGTCTCAATGTGCTTGAACCCCGACCAAGCCTGAGTCGTGGTGCAAGCGAGGTCCACGTAGTGGGCATCTTTGAGGTCCTGGACGGAAAGTGCTAGATGGAAGCTCTGGTATGGACTCAATTTTTGGTAAACCCAGTGTGACCTGGTTGGAGTTTATCATGCGGCTCTGTCTCCGTTTTTTTCTCATACGATTGGTGTTTGGCTCTCGCTCATTGCTTTTACTTCTACACTTCAAACTTCTATAGGGGGGTTTTTACCGGCAACGGCGGATTGGCGTTTAACCTGCCCCCGGACGAGGGGGCTGACTGGGTTACGACGGCGTGTTTGCGTTTTCCCTGGTACATTTTCCTTTCAAATTGGGTGATCAAGACCTTGGAATACGGCCTTTATACCCAATCGGACTGGGAATTGGGGACATCTTTCTCACGCAGAGATGAGAATATGAATAGACTGTTCGACATTTTGTTTTTTTCAGTGCACAGAACGAATACATTTGCTACCACTCTGCTTGACTCCTGTAGTAACTATTTCACGGTGAATATAACTACACAATCTATGTTTTTGTCAACAAATGGATAATATGGTTTCCATATATCGGCAAAAGTAACTCTATACCCTCCACCTCGTAGTCTGATTTGGGCCAAACCCGTCCCTGCCAACGTCGACCTTGACCCAAAAAAAAATCAAAACGCCTACGATATGCATCCACCCAGAAAAGAATTATCCTACCAATACACCATGCCCAACCAAAATACTTAATGTACACCATTAACCGGCATGCTCAACCCCTCCAACTCCTCCTTCCTCCTCCGATACAACTCCTGTGCCTCCCTCTCCCTCTTATTCACAAACTGAACCTCTTGTCTCAACCCGGCCAGGCGCTTCGCAATCGCGTCTTCCTCATTGTACTGTGCAGTACGCGCCGTAGCGAGATCGTTCCTACTCTTCTCGAGCGCCACAAATGCACCACCAATCTTCTCGCGGAGAAGCGCGGAACGCTTCATGTAGCCCGCGTGGTGAGTCGCGAGCCGCTTCTCGATCTTGTTTGCGCGCTGAGCGGCCTCGATGATGGCTTCCTGGGCTTGGTCGAAAGCTTGGACAAGGAGTTGGTGCTGGTCGATTTCGTCTTCATCCGCGTAGCCTGCCATGCCGGGGAGCATTGATGTGCATGTGTTGTGCAGAGTAGACCAGCTGGTATTTAGTTCGGAAAAGAAGGCCTTCTTGTCCTTGTCTTTGACCATGCCTAGTTCAAGGGCGACTTCCATTTTAGCGCTTCGAAGCGCTTCGTCCGTCATTGGTTCCACGCGCTGTATTGCTGTGCCTGTGACGCGACCGTTGCCAAATTTCCTCACGTCGTTTGCGATGAGTTTTGCCATTTCAGTCTCGACTTCGCGTTCGATGGGATCTGAAAGGTCTAGTGCTCGCTTCATCATGGCGTCGATGTCGACGAGTGACGGTCTTGGGAGAAACTTTTGTACCACTTGGGTTTGTCGGCCAAATTCTGCTGCCTCTTGTGCCTCCCGCGCTTCCCGAGCTCTTCGGTCCCGCTCAGCAGCGTCTTCCTCACTAATCTCAACCTCCATCTCCTCTGCTTGTTCTTCTGGTAGCTCAAACTCCCAGCTTTCTTCCTTTGGTTTCGGCAGTGCCGCAAGCCTGCTCTTCAAGTCTTGCCGCTTCACTTGCTCCCGCAGCTTGATATCTCGAGGTGTTTGCCCGACAAGTTCCATCCCGCTCTCCCCTCCATTTAGTCGCAGAGTATCTCGGGGTGTTCGCATCGGTGTCGCTCCTGGTCCATGACGCATAGGTGTAGCTCCAACTCCACCATTAGCCTGTCTGAACGGCGTTGCCATGGGATTTGGTGTTACAATCTGGTGACGTGAAGCGGAACCGGCCAGCGAAGCAGGTGCCTCGTCTTCGACAAAATCCGGGTTATCTCCTCCAAGCAGGGCGGACTGCGTCTCTGTTCGCATCCGAGCGTTCCGTACTTCGTTTGCGACAAAGTCTTCCTCCTTGGGTGCCATGGGCGTGCGAATGGGTGTATTGCCAACAATGTTTGTGTAGTTACCGATCAGGCCCTGGGTGGCTATATTGTCGCCGCCGCCTGCCATGATTGCGCGCTGTCCAGTAGTACCCATCTTAACAATGTCTTCCAACTCAGCCTCCCCAACCTGCGGAGATGGAAGCACCAGGGCGCGGCGTTTGCTGCTCTGTTCTGCTTCCCGTATCTTCTGCGCTTGTGCGGCTTTTGCGTACGATGCCGCAAGACCTCCCGACTTCTCATCCTTCTTCTTTTTCCTGTCACCTCCACCGTCTTCCTGAGACTCCATCTTCCTCTTGTTCGCAAGCTGTTGCTTCCGTGGATCGAAGGCTTCTCGCTGTTTCTCGTTGCGATCGAGTTCCTCGGTAGTGTCGAAGAAGCCGGCTGGAACTTCCTTTTCGAGCGGTACGTCGGCGTTGTAATCGATATGGTTGCCTTTCTTTGGTGTGATTTTGATGTTGATGCCAGCTGCCTTTAGCTCTCGACGCTTTTGGAGCAAAGCAAGTCTCCTCGATTCCTCGAGTTGTCGCTCGCGGGCCTTCCGCTTGGCCTTCTTACCACTGACGTTTGCTAAACGTGCGCGCGCCTCACTGTTGGTCTTGGTTAGTACAAATGGGGTTGAACGGGGCCATAGGTTCTACGTACGATAACATCTCCTTGTCGTCTTCCTGCATATCGATGGCATCCTGCTCCAAGTTAGTATTTCTTAAATTAAAAACCGTACACGAGAGCTACTTACAGGGCGCGCCGGTCGACTCTCGGCGTAGGCGTCGACCTCGCCAGGACGCAACCGTCGAACATCTTCTGCTGAGGGCGCAGCTGCCTCTCCGCCTTCTGGACCTGCCAGTCCAAGATCTCCAGACTCCCTCGCCTCTTGTTCATCTAGAAGCTTCTGGTAGCGCTCGAGACACTGCGTCGCAGTCCGTCCGACGATAGGCGCAATCGATCTCCATTGCGTCGGGAGAAGTTTGGCCATGGTTAGGAGCTTCTCGTCATCCTCGCGCGACCATTCTGTCTTCTTGATGGACGGGTCCAGCCAGCTGTCCCAACGCGATTTGCATTGCTTCGCGCTCTTCTTGGCGAGTAGAGAGGCGCATCGTGACCACTGGTTCAGTCCGTATTTGCTGATGGCAGCCTTCAGTACCTCGTCTTCGACATTTGACCAGGTAGATGTGACGACCATTTTGGATGGCCTCTCGGGCGTGTGGCGAGATGGTGCGTGTAAAATGAGTTGGGTGTATGGATCTCTCCATCGCGAAACTGAGAAGTTCAAAGGGCCGCAGGGTACTAGCGCCTTGGCAAACCCAGGCACTTCGTAGTTGTACCCTCCGCTATCTCGGCCACCAGCAACACCAGTGTGATCTAGATGACTTCATGCTTGAACCTTGGGGCGAGAAGACCAAAATCACTTCTTAAGAATCTACTAGGTTGTATTGTTTCCTAATGGTTTATCATCGTATTACAATGTGCTTCTCTAATGCGGTCACGGTGACGTACTGTAGCGAGTCTGATAGAAGCCCCTACTTCCTAACTGCTGCCACATCCCGCAATCACCTCATTCACAATGTCCCCCGTATCCCCATGGCGCATATCTCAAAGGTTACCCGTGCTCTTCCACGCCACGAGAAATCCTCAGCAATACAGTCGATGCATCCCGTCTACTTATAGACACTACTCGGATGCAAGCTTCAAACCCGCAGGTTCGGTTAAAGAGGCAACTCAAGGAGCAGATAAGCAACCTGTTGAAGAAGTGAAGCCCAAGAAAAAGACGCAAGCAGAGCTCGACGCCGAGGTAATGGCAAAGCTGCAGGGGCATGATAGTGAAGGAGGGGCAGCGGGCATCGAATACGAAGATGGGAAGCCGACATCAATGAAAAGAAGTGTCAGGAACAACATGTTCAGATACATATAACTAGACCTTTGATCTCCAACTCCTGCTTGTGGTGTAAACAGGTATGTCAATTGTGGGATAGACGTCTCTCTCATGTACTAACATAAACAATAGCGAAACCCTACTGAATATAAACTCGACCAAGTTTGCCTAGATTCATTCGTAGCATGATTCTTTCTCTTCCAGGGGCAGATGTTTTTCTTCGGGCGTCTAAGATGCTTAGACACCCAGTCACCAGTACGAGCGCAAAACAAAATGCCAGTACTCCCCCAAAAAAGCTCTAGTGCATGTATGCAGCGACGCGCCTCTTGTGTATTATGTATCACCTCTTTATTATTTGCGACTACAGTCGAATTAGCCCGTGTACATGTAATAGCTTCCACAGCTCCTGACTGCTACTTGACAAACATGATCTTGGTTTTGTTGTATTGCTGCTAGCAGCGGCTCTAACCATAGGTAGAAGTGCACTAGATGATCGAAAGATAGCTTTGATATACTACGTACGAGTTGATTCGTCCAACTCAATACTTGCTCGGTGCTTATACAATAGTTCCACACAGACACGCACGTGTGAAGTTTTGCGTTCCACGTGAACACGCGGAAGTAGACTAACCCAACATGTACTACCCTGTCCCGGACCTCACATAACGTTGACGCCATACTATTTCAATCATATTCTCAGCATCTGCTCTCAAAAACGATCTATAACAGACACATGGATTCACAATGACCGGTAACACCAGACCAAAGAAAAAGCGAAGAGGAGGACCTCGAAGCAGAACAGGTATGTCCATGCACACTCATTGGTATGCGAACATGGCTAATGCAAGCCAGGCTGGTGCGTCCGCTATCTTTCTCGTTTTTGTATACTATATCCTGACTGTGTTACTCTAGCACTACTTGTAAACGTCGACATACTCGCTGCGACGAGAAAAGGCCCGTTTGCGGGAACTGTGAACGCCTGAATCTCGAATGCGAGCTGCCTGACGACAATACATGGTTCGCTCCACGTACCGATGCAACACACGAAGAACCTGACTATGATGCCCCGTCGCTTGTTGATGTGTTCAGACTACGCATGTATGACCTGAATCTGCCTGACGATTCATCATCGGGGCAAATTTACAAACCGGTGAATAGTATTTCACCACCAGAATCGACGGGGACAAGCAGTCATAAAAGGAAGATACAGTTGAACACAGAAAGCGCTTTTCTTCTACAAACATACGTACGCACAGTCGCTACCTGGATGGACATCTTCGATCACGGTAGTACATATCAACACAAAATCCCGCAGCTAGTCCTCTCCTCACCGCTTCTGTTTCATTGCGTGTGTGCTTTCACAGCGAACTACCTAGCTCTATCAAACTCGAGCCATGACCCTTCATGGGAAGTCACAGCCGTCAAGCATTATGGTGAAGCTTTGCGTCTACTAATCGAAGCGTTGAGTATTCCGTCACACGAACATGCACTAACCGCAAGTATACTGCTTTTGAGCTATGAGATACACACAGCTCAGCGATCAGAGGATTATAGACGACACTTTCTGGGTCTAACAGTACTGATCAAATCGCGACATGTTACCGCACAATCGAGTGGGACCGACGTGGCCAACTTCTGGATCTACATCAGACATCAGATTGTCGTGGCAATGGCAAGCGAGCAGCCTTTGATATTAGATCCTGCAGAATGGGAAGTATCCTGGAAAGAGGATGAGAAAAGAGAAGATGTTCTTGGTAACCATGTCCTCTGGATACTAGCAAGAGTGATCAATCTCATATTTGGGCCGGATGGCCCAACAGAAGCCGGGAAGGAACAACGTCAGAGTTTCTTGCTAGAGATTGAGATATGGCGAAGGGGACTTTCCGATACCTTTGTTGGTATTCCGTACGGAGAAACAGATGAAGATGGCTTTTGCAAAGTTTACTTCCCGGTCGCTGCCGCTGCCGCTGCCGCGTTCTGTGTGTACACCAACTTCTACCGCCGTCCAACATAAGCTTACATTACCAGGGTATCATATAGTACATATCTTGCTATATGCAGAGCCTGTACTTCAGGATGAAGCATATATCCCTTTGATCCAAGAGCAAGCCATGCAGATTACCAACATAGCAATATCTGACTTCCCCCCATCACTAATGGTCTTTTCCACGCATGGCTTATTCTACGGTATGTACTTTACCAAAAAACATTATATGAGAAGGCTGACAGTTTAGTGCTGCAGCCGCGAAACACATTCATGGAATTTCTCGCAAGGCACGCATCTGGAATATCTTAAATGAAGTCGAGAGACAAACCGGCTACAATACAGGGACGACAGTGAGGCTTCTCCAGACACTAGTGGAGCGAGATGCCTAGAATCGACAAACATGTGATGATTATAAAGATATCGACTAGGGGTCTATTGGGGTTACTTTTGGGGTGTATGTTGCAGCTCTAGGCTTCTTTGGTAACACCGGATATCGTAACGAGCCTGCTTGCTGATCGACTTTGGGCTATCGCGGGAGCATAGAAAGCAAGAAAACGTTAACCGCGTGCCAAGTATTCGCCGTCACTTTCCCGGAATTTTGTTTGTTGTGTCACGGATCCCACATCTCTCAACCTATAATATTGCTTGCTGTGACATGGCATCCAGCCACATCGTCACAGGTACAGGGTGCAGGCGCGTACGTATATTGTAGGTATTTTTCGAATTATCTTTTTTGCATATCCGACGAATCTAGCTATATTTCTGGCCGAACCCCCTTGTTTTGGTACCGCTTTCGCTACAAACTAGTGCATAGACCTGCTCAAGGTATTTAGCAAACCATAACAATAGACTACGATTGCTGCTGCCAATGCGCTGATTCTCGAATGCGCGTAGGAGAAAGTCAACTATTTTATATTTACGATATTTTACCTGTTAGCATATGTTCAATTTATCAATGGCTATTGGCTTCTGTATGCCCAGGGCATGCCACCTGATCTAGTCGTGACTAAGCAGCCCCTCCTTGTACTATATAAACTCCTAGATACTCCTAGATACTCCTGACAATACACATTACACTTTCCACCAGCTCAGTGCTTACAGCTTCATTGTTGATAGTGTTGCGAAGGCTTGCATGCACAGCCCCATGCAGTGGAACGTGAATGGCTAGGCAACGATTAACCAGAACAAGCGATTGGGCGGCGCGAATTTCCAGCTCTTTCTCGTCTGTTCAGGATTTGCCACATCCCACCAAGTATTTAAATCTCGTCTGATCTATTGTGCTTTAGCATGGCGCCTCCACTCAATTCCCAAGATGACCGCGCGGCTTTTCTTGATGCTTGTATCACAAAGCGGAGGCGAGTGCAAGATGCCTGGGAGTCACTTGGTTTGATAAGTCAAACGATAGACCACCGCAAAGGCAATTTTATCAAAGACGAAGCCAATGAACTGCAAGAAGATATTGACCAAATAGCGAAGTCGTTTGTTAAAACTTATCGTGGTGACCGAGAGCAGCTACAGTCTCATATAGCTAAAGAAAATACATTTGCAGGAGAGATCTTAAGACTTGGGCAAAAATACGGAGCAAGACTATGGGGCCGTTTAGAAGACGGCGAGATCCGATCTTCTGGCGAGTCGCAGGGACGAGGTATCGATGAGCACGACTGGGACGTCCCGAACGATCGCAAAAAGTAAGTTTACAAGGCAGTGGCTACCATACTCATAACTGACCACGTTCCAGCATTCTCTTCTTCATTCGCTGCTGGATCCTGAGCATCGTAGTCTCAGAGTATAGAGCGAGTCCACGTAAGACAAGAGGAAAAAGTGGTGCTCGAGAAGTTGGGCCATCCGAGGATCAATACAACAAGAATGGTATCGCATACCTCTCTGACTCTGCTAGCTCAGGGACATCCGATGTGCCATTCAGAGCGCCTGAGCCACCACGCATGTTCGCGACCCCCGCACCACAAAGGGAGGCCCTGCTAGCGACTGGTACTACTTGTAGAAGTTTCAATGGTGGCACTAATCCCACAATTACAGACGCTGTCACGCATTCCGATACCACGGTACCAAGTAAGAGAAAGGCGTCAAGCATCCACGAGCAGATGCCAGCTGGAAAGCTTTCCAAAGCTTCGAAAGGTATCAGAACAGTTCCAGTACACCCTCGAGAACGACAACATGCATTCTCTATTCCAATTTCACCTCCCCCATGTGCAGGTCCCGAGTGCTCGTTGTCCAGGACACAAAGACAACGAGAGAGTACACATGACACAGATGCAACATGGTTGCCCCGGGAAGCTACAGCTGAGACTGAAACAGTAGTTGATGGAGACGAAGTGACTCCAGGTGAAGTAGGTGAGTACAGACTACAAGATTGCGTCAAGGTTTTCTAGAATCTCAGCCTGATATATGTTTAGACTCCATGCTACAATCTGCTATCGCTGTAGCAAACGAAAATAACATGCAGTGCGAGTACCATAACCAATCTGCTGCCGGGCCGTCAGGTACCTACCGAAACTTTCAGAGACAAGACTCTGTTGTTCCGAACGATACACAGCCGCACGATGAAATCATGCGAACTAGCATAGAGCGTACTGGCGGTCAGGTCGACGTCACCGATAGCACTATGAGTTCAGCTAGTTGGCAACAGCGCAAGTATAGGCGAGAACTCTTCAAGCTTCTAGTATGCTACCTCAACGGCATAGAACAGTTCAGCTCAGACAGCTACGACTTCACCGCAGAGGAGCGCATGAACTTTTTACTCAAACAGTGCTGGGCCGATGGCGACACAGAGGCCTTACAAACCAAGTTTGGTAGCGACAACGCTGCGCGCATACAAAGTGCATTAGAGAGCTGGATGAACATGCGGCACCGACTAAGCGAGTTCCGCAGCGCAACTGGCTATTTTGGACGGCCTGGAGAGCAATGGACACAGTTCCTAAGAACCATGGACGATGCACCTTGTGCACAGGCTATGCTCGCTTTTGTTGACCTCCGGGAATTCGTGGAAAGCGGAGAGTGGAGGTATGTCAAGGATACTTTTGACGATGATTTGAAGACAATGTTCAATGTCTTAACCCGAATCCCATGGTGTGATGGACCTGAGGCTTTTAGGGGTGTGCGGAAGTTTAACGAAGCGTTGTTAGAGTGGTTTGGGGATGAGGAAGGGTAATAATGTGTGTGGTTTTTAAGCTACGACCTACCATTTCGATCTTCCTATCTATGCTGCCTCTTATTGGTTTTAATTTGATAGAATATATCTCTACAGTTTGTGGTGGACCTTCATCCAGTAGCCTAAGGTAACGGTATATGCTCTTGATATATGTTGTGCAATACAATCAATGAAAATGACATAGAATCATTGAGGTACTATTACCGGTAAGACGTGACTGGACAGATGGGCGATCGTTGAGCGTTGCAACACACCTAGTGTCGCACGATGCTGGTGATTCTCGGGAAACTTGCGATGACTGGGTACATCGCCATATACTGTTGTCGATACTGGACCTGGCTACTGTCACAGCACTTTGCAAGATGGAGATGGTAAGAGCATGTCTCTGTCGTGTTGGTCGTGTCTTGGGAAGCGCGCGTCACCGAGGCGGAGCCTTGGACAGGAAAGCGGGTCTTGGCACTAGTCACTGCCTGCGCTAAACAACTCACACCGACACGGACCCTGGCTGACTTCAAGACCTCCACCGCACTATTGCCATTTCTTCGTTGTTTGCACAGTCATTTTGGATGAAACACTTTCCTATCGCTTAGCAGATGTTGACCGCTTCGTCGACTTGAGTAAGACATGTTCTCACCCTAAACATCCCCTTCTACAGCAACGAATACAACACGGCGCTGTGAAACCGGAACATGAGGAGATGGCGGATGCTGGATACTCTGCCTTATCCCTGTGGTCTAGCCAAGATCGAAGTGCAAGGTTCATTCATTCGCGACTCATACAAAGCATCCTTCTCCAGTTAATCCAGCTGCAAATCGCATTGCCTCGCAGCAGCCAATCAGCCTCATGCATGTATCGACCTTAAGCGCGATTACATCTTCTATCTACCCTTGTTGCCTAGAGCCTGGTTGAGCGTGGAATTTGGTCGACATTCCAATCGATTCTTCCAACGAAACCCGACCACAATACTGCCGCCAACCATAATGGACCCTTTCAGATATCGCAAGGCGTACGAGGCAATGGTACATACAACGCAACTGATCGAGGAACGCTTGAATCAAGACGTCGAGCTTAACAAGGAAACCACCGCCCGTGATGGAGCACCACCAGTTGCTTTCCAAGAACAAGACCCAGACAGTATGGACTGGACACCTACTGAATCATCTACTCCGCCTCCCGAATGCGGACCGCCGCCGGCGCTATCCAAAAACATGCGCCATCTTCTGCCTGCGCGTGGAGACGGTGACCTTCAAGCCGAGGATCGAGGGCAAAACGCAGTGCTCCTGCACAAGCTGAAGGAGGGCAAGATCGTGGATGAGTGTATCGACAAGTTGGTTCACGATTTGCCTGATGTTTTGAATTACCAAAAGTCACTCTCTTTCACTCCCTCTACGATAGAAGTGCCCAAGGATTTTGGTCTACAGCTCAGCATTTCGATCAACCACCATCTCGCCCAGATAGAAGACCGCAAAGCGCTGGAGAAGTACAGAAGGCTACTTGGGTACCGTAAAGACTCTACGAAGAAGAGGTCTATCAGACTTGGGTTTGACCCTGTCGACCTCATTAAGAAGCAAGCTGTAGCCTTTGGAGAAGATGGGCCTGAACCAATCTGTACGCTTGACACGGAGATACATCCTCTCTTCCGTCTGGAAAACTGGCATGGGTGTCCAGATGGAATATACGAAGTTTTGAAACCAGCTTTACAGCTGGCTACCTTACTATTGACATCTCGAGGGACCGCTCACTTCTGGTATACACTGGTTTTTGGTAAACGAGAGCCCTGCGAAAAGACTGCAGCAGCTTATGGGCAGCCATGTTTTCGCATAAAAAATGACGTGGAATGGTCGGAGCAATACCACGCGACTTTCAAGAGCTTCTTGGACAACCAGATCGACACAGTTCACTTCTACTTTCATCATGACCCTCTACCACCGGAGACTGCGTACGCATCCATGGGGTTAGTCAAGGACTACAAGAACGGCTTGATGCGAAAGATTAATCACAAGTGTCATACGAGTCGTATTTGCTTGCATTCAGACTTCTACACCACAGCCAAAAAGCTCAGCTTATTGCGGTATCGAGAGCCAGCCATGGTACTGCGATACAACATGTTTCTTGCTACGTGCTTAGCACATGAGATTGCTCATTTCTGCGAGGTGTCTGGACCACATCATGACCACCCACTTCTGTCTGAGCCAGAAGTCTTCTTTGGCGACAACATGTGGACCGAGAGTGGAATCTCCTTCGAACTCAAGATCTTTGGTGGCCGCATACATCCTTTGTCAAGCCGAATTGACTGCAAGTTCGGGCTAGCCTGTCTCGACTATCCGCTGAAAGAGCTCTACGACAAGGATGACAATGTTCTATACGCATTGCCAATGGACTACATTCTCAAGCTCCAGCAGAAAGAAACATGGGAACAGGATTTCAGCAAAGTTGGGGCGGATGTCTTCTTCGTTCCACGTACGGGTGGTCGGTCAATTGAGATCAATGGTACCAACCTGATGATTTGGGAGGACGAGAATGACGCGGATATTTCGGATCATATCGACAATGAAGATACGGCATGGATGCGTATGGATGACGGCTCGATTGCGAAGAATCCAAAAGCCAACAATCGCAAGCCCCAACGGCAGCCCGTAGTGCCCAGATGGGGTCCATATAATAACCAGAAGAGGAAGGTTACTGTTGAAACTATCGCCCCCTGTGTCTCTAAAGAGGTGGTTGAGATTAAGGACGAAGGAGATAAGGATGAGGAGAAGTTAGAAGTGCCGGAAGACACTGAGGCAGGAAAGGGCGGTTCTGACCAGGACATGGTCTAATTCTATGGAGGTGGTACGAAGATTGATAGAGCGTAACAGGAGTTAGCCGGTTGGGTACGCATTTGGCACTGGCGTTTGGATACTAGTGCATTTGTGCAGGGCGTTGTTTCACTGCAATAATGTTGGAACCGAGATTCGATATCTTCTTGAATGTACCTATAGACTGTTCAAAGCCTTGCTTGCTGATACATCCGCTTCCTTGTTCATGTCCCTAAGTGTGTGTGTGTGTGTGTGTGTGTGTGTGTGTGTGTGTGTGTGTGTGTGTGTCGA
>KE747817.1:638724-913809 GCA_000465215.2 Pyrenophora seminiperda CCB06 | reverse complement strand
TACGTAGTGTGTGTGTGTGTGTGTGTGTGTGTGTGTGTGTGTGTGTGTGTGTGTGTGCCAGAACTGCGAATGAGTTGGGAAGCCGTTGTTGCCACAGGCACCGTCAATATAGATGACCATATTCTGCTCGTCTGGAGACAGCTCTAAATTAGGATCTACTTTTATTTGTAGCTGCAAGATATTGTCTTGGGTGTTGTGTACGACTATGTGGACTGTTTCGGAGCTAGCGTCAACATGTTCGCTTAGCAAAGTGAATCTTGGCAGAGTCACTGGAGTCTGAATTCTGCTTCCTACCAACGACAAACGCCAACGCTACCATCTTCACCGAGCCCTCCCACGACCACTCGTGACGACTCAACTATGGCGGACACTCAGAAAGATGCGCTGTTCAAATCGGTGCAAATCGACGCCTTGGTAGGTGCAAGAAAGTGGCATGGCCGTACCCCACTGTGCGCCCCGCCATTGTGCTCTAAACACGTCCTGCGTGGAAGACTCGTGGAGCCATGGATGACTGACTGTTGCCACAGGTCGCTATCAAGATTGCTACGGCGAGTGGCAAGTCCTTCCCTTCGCTCGCGACGGGCAGTATAGTCGGCATGGAGAAGAATGGCGTACTGGAGATTACCAACTCTTTTCCCTTCCCCGACGTGGCTCCTACCCAGACGGATGGACAGAACGATACGGCGGCAAGTGTAGCGGCAAGTGCTCCCCGCGCTAAGCAGAACATTGCCTACGGCAACGAGATGATCAAATTCCTGCGGGAGGTGAACGTGGACGCGAACAACGTCGGATGGTACACCAGCACGAGCATGGGCAACTTTGTCAACTTGAACACGATCGAGAACCAGTATTTCTACCAGAGCCAGCCCAATGAGAAGACGGTCGCTTTGATCTACGATGTGAGCAGAAGCTCGCAGGGCACTCTGAATCTGCGCGCATACAGGCTATCACCTTCATTCGTAGCGGCATACAAGGAGGGCAAATTCACAACAGAGAGGCAAGCGCTACCCGTCTTCCCCCTTGAGAAGAAGCTAACAGCCACAGCCTCCAAAAGAGTGGTTTGCGATACCACGACATCCTGGTCGAGCTCCCCGTAACCATCCGCAACTCGCATCTTCTCACTTCACTCCTCCATCAACTGCCTTCAGATGCGCCCAAGGAAGAGCTCAAGTTCCCACCAAACCTAGCCGCCCTGCAGCAGGACCCGAACACGCCTCAGCCACCCCTCTTCCCCAACTACGACTCGCTTGATCTTTCCATCGACCCCTTCCTCGAGAAGACGTGCGATCTGCTCCTTGAGAGCATCGAGAACCATCACACGGAAATCAACAACTATCAGTACTACCAGCGTTCGCTCGCTCGTGAGCAGACCAAGATCACGGCTTGGCAGCAGAAGCGCAAGGCGGAGAACGCTGCACGCACGGCCTCGAAGCAACCACTACTTCCAGAGGATGAGTGGCAGAGGCTGTTCAAGTTGCCCCAGGAGCCCAGCAGACTGGAGACGCTCCTCAATTCGAGGCAGGTTGAGCAGTACTCGAGGCAGGTGGATGGGTTCACGGCAGGTGTTACGTCCAAGATGTTCGCTGTCAAGAGCAATCTGTTGCCTGGCGAGTAGAGTGCGGTGGACTTGTAGTGTTTCATGATTATGCTTCTCTTCGTCACGGCATGGGCACGGCGTTGCGGGTTAGCTGTCCCTCTGACGGGACTGGGTTTGGTCTTTTAGACGGAACGAAAGTGGCGGATAAGCAAAAGGCGATGTGTGCAGATGACAAAAGTTGCACGTGGTGCAAACGGCGATCAAAGTTCAAAGGCTGGCCAGCTAGGCGGCCGAATAGGCTTCTAAGGGTGCGGAACGGCCATGGCCACATAGAGTGCTGAATCAGACAAAGAAGTACGGAATAATCGAGATGCTTTGGTGAAGATGTCGCTTGGGCGCCGAGTGCAAAGTGTGTACATGTGCCAGTGTGTACATGTGCCATGTACCATCCCTAACCAGCTCACAGGCCGGTCTCTTCGACACTCACTCTACGGCTGGGGGCTAAAGCAGCGTCCAACACCGGCGCGCCATCATGCAACAAGCCTCCTCGCCTGTCCTGCAGCAGCAGCTCCGGTCGCTGCACCCGGGAGCTCTTCAGACGCTCCACCAGTCGGCCGATGGGACCCTCTACCCTCATAACCATGCAGGTGTGCTGCCCGAGCTTCAGACGCTCCACACCAGCGACGTGTACCAACAGCAGTATGCGCTGAGCGCGCCGCCACCACCGCCGCCACCGCTGTCGCATCCGCTGTCGTCGCATCCGCTGTCGCATCCGCTGCCTGTGCACTTTGAGCAGAATGGCTTGCCACCCTCAGGCCCGTATCCGCCTTTCCAGCCGGCGGGCTATCAGCAGCATGCAGAGAGCCCGCGATTCATGAATCCCCCGCCGCTCCAGGAACACGCCCACGCTCACGCTCACGCCCATGCCCACGCCCAACAGTACCACCACGCCCATGCCTCGCCGCCCCAGACGGTACCGCGCCCCGTTCAACAGCTGCCTCTGTCACCACCAGTGCCGTCTCTACTGCCGCCCTCGCATACTCTGCCCCACCGCATTGAGCTGTCGCCGTCGCCGCCAACGCAGCAACAGCAGCAACAGCAGCAGCAGCAACACGAGGGCCGCCTTGAGTACGTACCAAATGCGCCCGACTGTCCATACATATAATGACTACTGACACTGCGCTAGCGATGAGACTCCGCTTTCTACCCACGGTCAATTCCAGGGGCTCAGGCTCATAGCACATCCGCCAGACCTGGACGAATGGCGGGAGAAGCTGTTCCATGTAGACGATATCATCACCCTGACCGAGGAGCAGTATGGCTCCCCCACCTCTTATTCTTGCCGACACCAGCTAATTCTACGCCCAGGTTCCAGACATACTTTCCCCACATCGACAATGTCTACTCGCATCGCTCTACGCAGCGTCATAAACGGAAACCTTTCGTCTCCCATTACTGGGACTGCCGGCTCAAGGGGCGGCCGCCGGGCACCAAGAAGTCTACCGATCCGGACAAGAAGAAGCGCAGGAGGGTTGCCAGAGAGCGGGATCTATGTGATGTCAAGATCAAGATCACCGAGTTCTTTGACCGCGCCGAATATGAGGAGCAACTCGGCCGACCACCACCCGGCGCAGAGGACGACCCAACAAGCCCAATAGCACCTAATGTGCCAGGAGAGGCAGCTCATATCGGAAATCCAACCCAGAGCCCGCAATTCTTTGGACAACCTCCGTTGCTGTTGCAGCAACCGACAGCAGGCTGGGACATGCCTCCCAATATGGGCGCCCAGTCTAACATGAATATCCCTTACACGCCCCAGACCGGTCCTCCCCCCAAGAAGTTCTACACATTCCAAAGGGTAAATGGGAACGGTGGTAACGGCAAGGGTGACGGCGTCGCTGGGCCACATAAGCATACACTCGAAGAAAGCGATCGTGTAAAAAAGAACAGTGTTCTAAGGTGGCAAGCAAAAGTAGACAAGGACGACCGAAAGCGAGCTCAGGTAAGTTTATCTTCGCTTATTGTAACATCACATCGTCTCTTCGTTCTGTTATCCCGATTCTTTAGCTGCAAATAGTGCGCAACGACGTTCCATTTGCCAGCAATCCAAGTGCATACGTCATCTTGATGCATGCTAAGGAACTTCACCACCAGTCCGCAACATTCTTCATTCCAAACTCAGCTGTCTTCTTTATTTGTTCCTGTAACTGCCCAATACAAAATGACCGACATCAATCAGGGCGGAAATCCTTCCAAGAAGACATATCACAAAAAAGCCACCGGCAATGCCTTGTCGACAGTCAAGGCCCATTCGAAAGAAGATGAGCTCAAGTTGTACGGCAGTGCATTCTGGTAGGTTTATACTTCATCTGCAAGGCAGCCTCGAGTCCATGACACTAAGCCTATGCAGCCCTTTCGTCCAACGCGTTTGGATATCCCTGGAGCACAAGCAACTCCCTTACCAATACATTGAAGTAGACCCCTATAAGAAGCCCCAAAGCCTCCTCGATGTCAACCCACGCGGCCTCGTGCCCGCTCTACGCCATGGCCCATCGTGGTCTACGCACGAGTCAACCGTCATCATGGAATACCTCGAGGACCTCAACGCCGGCCCCAGCCTCTTGCCCCCAGACGCTCAAACACGCGCTACCTCGCGTCTCTGGGCCGACCACGTCAATCGTAACATTATTCCTTGGTTTTACAAGCTTCTGCAGGCCCAAGACCAAAAAGACCAAATCGATCACGCAAAGGAACTCCGCAACCAAATTGGTAAACTCGTCGATGCTGCACATCCTACAGGACCCTTTTTTCTGGGTACCTACATTTCTTTTGTGGATGTTCAGATTGCGCCGTGGGTTGTAAGGCTAAGAAGGGTATTGGGCCCGTATCGCGGGTGGCCTGAGGCTGAGGAGGGGAGTCGCTGGAAGAGGTGGATCGATGCGATTGAGAATGAGAGAAGTGTGGTCATGACTACGAGTACGGATGAGTTATATTTGGATAGCTATGAGAGATATGCGGAGAATAGGCCGGGAACTAGTATGCTTGCGGACGCGGTTAATAGTGGGAGGGGACTGCCTTGAAAGTGTGAGTGCCTAAAGAGTATGGATAGAAAGAGGGAGACGTTGTTGTGGTAATCAAGGCAGTCGATTTGAATATCAATTATTTATCGCGCAACTACTATATCTCGTAAATGTGTTGACTGGCGGCATAGCTAAGGTTGGGTTCAAATGTTTGACCTGTGTTGATATACTATGCTCGAAAAAAAAATCCATCTGTAGAGCAAACACCATAACCTTCTTCTCGGACCAACAAGAATAACAACAAAAGGAAAACAAAAGCAAGAGAAAGGCAAGGTAGTCCTTTCCAAGTGACGAGTGAATGTTCATGTAACAAGACAGCAATAATGCATGCCATTGATCTCTGATCTCTTACCTGTCTATCTATTTACTCCCTACTCACTGCCATCAATCCTCGTCGTTGTCGTTGTCGTCATCATCATCATCATCATCATCATCATCATCATCATCATCATCATCATCGTCACCAAAAAGCGCTTTGAATACATCCTCGCTCACCCTCTTATTCAATAGCGCATCGTTTCTCTCCACATCCACAGTCGCATGTTCAGTCTGTGGGACACCCACCACCGCCGCTGTCCCAGAATCCACACCATCCTGAGCACCCATCCCCTTTGGGCGATTCATCGCAGACCCATTAGTCAAAAACTCATGCTGAAGCCTCTGCATTTCAGCTTTGGAGACTGCCTCTTCAGCCTGGGGTTTAAAGTTGCTAAAGTGATGCTCACTTTCGTCGGCGCCAGCGGGCATGTCTGGAGGGGGCTTGATATTGAAGCGCTTGCACAGAAGGCGCGAGGGATGGAAGGGAAAACTGCTTCGTGTCATGGGGCCATACATGTCTAGCTTCGCGGCTTGCTCGGCGGGGTCTTCTGGTTTCGTCATGGGTTGTCTGAGAAGATTTTCTGTCGGTGCTCCAGTACTGTTGTTGCCAGGCGGTGTGGATGATAACGAGGAAGAGGTGAAACGTGATGCCATGATACCCGTAGTTGGCTTGAACACTTCTGCTGCATGAGAAAATTCTTGCAACTCCTTGACCCAATCGGAGATAGATACGCCATCAGGTCTTTCAGGTAGGTCATCCTTCAAGCCTGCCTTCAACTCTAGAAAGCCAACGTATCGTGCGCGTTTCTGGAGATCCTCGGAGTATGGCATCCAGCCTGTTGCGCCTTTGGCAAGCGCACCAGCAGCCAGGCCCTTGTCGAGTGCGGGAACGAGCCCCCAAAGATCCTTTGATGGCGCTGTACTCGCTAGCAAATAGCCTTGGGGGGCAGCCTCTCCTAGCCCCTGAGGTAGATTTGCCTTGCCAGATAAAGCGGCTAAACGGTCTCGGGCATCCTTGGGTATGAAGTCAAATATCGACTTACCGGGCAGAAGCTTCTCGCCAAGTAAGGCCGAGCGGTCTTTGACATCGAGCGTCGATGCTTTCGCTGCATCTGCGACAGACTGATACTCTTTGGAATCCGCGTTCGTTGTAACCACCTTGGAAGACTTCCAACCTAGCGGTATCTGCGGTGGTGGATACTTGGGTTTACTCGCATAGTCCGCAATCCCGGACGCAAATACAAAGCCCTTCAGCGGAGGTTTACCGTCTATAGATGACCGGCTTTGCGACACAAGTGCTTTCGACGAATCCTTCTTTGACACAAAGATGTGCTTCTCACCTGTTCCTGCCTTTGCAAACTTGCTCGGCTTCTTTCCTTTCTTCTCTTTGCCAATCGTTTTGTTGAACGTAATCTTTGGGCCTAGTTCATACGGATCGTCATCGTCAGAGCCAGTGTCGTTGAGTACACCCACGCCGAATGAAGACTTGTTTATGGCAGGTTTCTTGACAGCTGGTACCTTCTTGGAAGCCTCGTGGTAAGGTAAGAGGAATTTGGATGTGTGGTCTGTAGCGTCATCCTCGACAGCATCCAAGCGAGCTTCCGAGATATACCCCAAGCCTTTGCGTCGTACCTCTTCTCGTGGTAGGACCATGATCCGACTGTCTTGCGGCGCAAACATGTGTGCAGCGCCGTCTCCATGGTCGACGTCACGACGCACTTTACGACCAATACCCTGGTCTCGGCGCCACCCCATCTTCTGCGCAATCTTGACACCCATCGTCTCTTCTTGGGCCGCAAATAGGCCGAATAGGCCGTCGTCGTTTGCTTGTCTTGTCTCGCCTATTCCGGCAAAATTTTGGGCAGTCTCCAACTTGCGTGATTCGGCTGCTGCCGCCAGGTCCTCCTCGTCCATGAAGTCTTCGGCTCGCTGTGTCGGGCCATTGTGCTGGTCTTTGTTGCGATTCGCACGCGAGGATACAAACGTCTTTGGGGTCCATCCTTCTTTAGATCCAACTGTGTTAAAGTATCTTAGCATAGTCAAGAAGTCTTGCGCTCGTGAAAAGACAGGCTCAAAAACTTACCCTGCACTGAAGCCACCTGTAAATGCGCCGTGGAGTCGCCTTCTGCCACGCTCGTCGGTCACCGTCTGCTTCCATACCGGCACGAAAGCGCCATCGTCGCCGTCTTCTTCGGAAAGAGCAGTGCCGAGTGAAATGTAATTTGACGGTCCGCCACGGGAGCGCTTCTGCGCATTGGTGGGTGAGGGTGCGCGAGGCCGTTTATACGCCATGGTGGTGAGAGTTGCAGAAGCGCGCAATACGCGATGGCTAGGACTACAGATTGAAATTGTCTAGACCATGAGCTGGCTAGGACTCGATGGGGGTCTAGACTGTGTAGACTCTATTGGTCAGACTGCCGGAGCTGGTGGGCAATGAGGGCAGTTGGAGCGGAATGACGAGGAAATGGTCTGCGGCCTTGGCGGTCCATGTTTGAGCTGACTAATCAACCATGATCTCATTGGACAGAATGAGATCCAACCACCCAACCCAACATACCATTACCGTGGTAGCTACTTTGCGGCTTTGCATATGTGCTGACTGCAACCACGCGCATTCGTATATACATGGAGAGAGAGAGAGAGAGAGTAGGCACATTGTATTATGGCGGCCTCTTCACCGTATCTCTGATGTTTGCTCTGCTCAACCTGAAGTGCCGTTGACTAGTTGCAAGGCTAGGGGTGGGCCCGATGATGTAGTGCCACGCTGGGTCGAGCGGCCCAAGTGCATCGAAGGATGACTGGCGCCCTAGGGCGGCTTGCGTGCAGGGACGCTGATATACTCGGTAGTACTAGGCAGTATGTACTATTGTGTAGGCGGCGCATTTGGGATTGTTCGGTTTTGCCAGAAGCAACGTGGGAGTGCTGGGTGTGAACGCAAAGACAGGGGCGCCGCACGCGTACATGCAGTCATAATTATGTACAGTATGTAATTACAGTAGAGATGCTGCAGCCCTACTCGAGCCTAGGAGAGCAGAGTGGAGAGGTTGCTGTCGCGGCTGATGTGCACCGTACCGGTAGTACTCCGTAGGTTACATGGTACATAGTACACGGCACCATGTAAGCATGTGCCCGACGACGTACATAGTCGACACATTCACTGTCCACCACCACCACCACCCACGACGTCTGGTCTCGCCTCGACCCTGGCCTTGCCGTGCCCATTGCTGTTTGCTGGCCTGTCTGCCTCCCTGCCTGGGACCTGCATAGTATCGCCCAAGCACCCAAGCACCGCCAGCACGCTCGCCCGTCTGTGGTGTGCCAAGTTCGGCGCCCGCGACCAGAGCCAGAGCATCGGCCCCTAACCTCTTGCAACCTCACACGCCGCAATAGCCACCGAGAGCGACAAAGTAATCTCTTCACACTGTCTGCCAAACAGCACCGACGTGGTCGAACCCGTGCTCACTCCACGCCCAGTGCGCCCGTCCCTCGCAGACCCGCAGCTGCTCCTTGCATCGCGGACGTGTGGTAGGCCGTCTTCACCATGTCGGCCGCTGCCCCAACCTCACCCGCCGTCGTGCGCACTCCATCAACATCGCGCAGGTCTGTCGACAGGCCCCATCGCTCGCAAAGCACCGCCACCAGACCCGTTGGCCACGCGCCCCAACGTCATCCGCAGCCTGCCCTCAACAACGTCGCCCGGCGAGATTACGAGCAGGGCAACCTCGCCCAGGAGCCCAACGTCAACGTTCGTCGCAGCGAAGACCCGTCCCGAAAGAGCCACTCGCGGTATGCGTCTGACGCGTCTACGACTTCCGCAATGCCCATCAACGGCGTAGCTGCTGACCCCCGATCGGGGCAGCCTCAACCCGTCAACAAGCGCAGGACCAGCATCACCGCACCGAGCACGGGAACATGGGCGCTAGGAAAGACAATTGGCGCTGGCAGTATGGGAAAGGTCAAGCTGGCCAAGAACGCCGAGACTGGCGAGCAGGTGTGTACCACTGTCTGTCTGCTTACCGAGGGGAGGGGCACAGCAAATGCGCTCCCTTTGCGCATACGCCCGCCTGGCGTCCCCATATGCGCAGGTGCGACCACTTGCTAACCAAATCCAGGCTGCAGTAAAGATCGTCCCCCGACAGTCCCAGGACCAGCACCAGAGCGCTGCCGACCGCGAACGGGCCGACCACTCCAAGGAAGTTCGTACCGCTCGAGAGGCTGCCATTGTCAGCCTGCTGAACCACCCTTACATCTGCGGCATGAAGGATGTCGTCAGGACAAACTTCCACTGGTACATGATGTTCGAATTTGTCAACGGCGGACAGATGCTCGACTACATCATCTCCCATGGACGCTTGAAGGAAAAGCAAGCGCGCAAGTTCGCTCGGCAGATTGCCAGTGCGCTTGACTACTGCCACAGGAACAGTATTGTCCACCGGGATCTGAAGATTGAAAACATTCTCATCAGCAAAATGGGCGACATCAAGATTATTGATTTTGGCCTGAGCAACCTCTTCTCCCCCCGAAACCAGCTCAAGACATTCTGCGGAAGTTTGTATTTTGCCGCCCCAGAACTGCTCCAGGCCAAGCAATACACTGGCCCCGAAGTTGATGTCTGGAGTTTCGGCATTGTCCTCTACGTGCTGGTGTGCGGCAAGGTGCCCTTTGACGATCAGAGCATGCCGCAGCTTCATGCAAAGATCAAGAAGGGACACGTCGACTATCCGCCATGGTTATCTGCAGGTGCGTCAGCTTAAACAATACAATTAAAAATATCCTACTGACGTCATACAGAGTGTCGTAATTTGATTCACAGGATGCTCCAGACGGACCCTACACAGCGGCTAACCCTCTCGGAGATCATGAGTCACCCTTGGCTCACAAAGGGGTTCAACAGTCCTCCAGAAAACTACCTGCCCCATCGAGAACCTGTGCAATTACCACTGGATCCCGAAGTTATCGAAAAGATGCAAGGATTTGATTTCGGTACAGCGGAATACATCGCCACCCAGCTGACCAACGTCATCCAATCAGAGGAGTATCAGCGTGCAGTTCGGGTGGCAGCTCGCAAAGCCACTGCACAAACACCAGAGACTGAAAAGAAGAGAGGTATGTTCGACTTCTACAAGAGACGCAATTCAATCGGAAGCAGAGAGCAATTAGCTACCTCATCGTCCGAAGACATTCAGCGGGGACTTGATCCAGTCAATGCATACAGCCCTCTTCTTTCCGTCTACTTCTTGGTCAGAGAAAAGATGGAGCGTGAGCAGCTTGAAGCGAATCCAGGCCCTGCCAGCATACCTCAGGCTCCAGACGAGAAACCACTGAAGATGCCAGATCTTCCCGCGCCACCAGCAGCGTATACCAACTCAGCCGCCTATGAAATGGCAGGCGAGAAGCCCACGGGCGGGAGGTCACGGCCCAGAGCAAGAACTCACGGCGAGGATGACATCACTGACAGCTTGAAGAGAGTGGATCTTAATAATCCGCCTCCGGTTCTGCCGCCCCAAGTCGAGCAGCAAAAGAAGGAAGGTGCTGCTGTTGGCCTTCTACGTCGGTTCAGTACTCGGAAATACCGGAGTCATGACAAAGAACGGGCTGAGCCGCTCCCGCCACCTCCCCCGGCCGTTGCCATCTCAGGTCCTTCTGAGCCAATTACCCCAGCTACGGTACCGAGGAAGAGCTTCAGTATCCGACGGCCACGCGATCGCGAGGTTTCTGCTTCATATCTCCCTACGAACGCCAACAACCAACCTGAATTACTTTCACCTCCGGAGTCTGGCAGCAGTACTACTCGCAAGCTCAAAACACTGGGTCGTTCTACTAGCGTCAACTCTGCTGATCTTCGTAGGCGCCTCAGTCGGCGGGGAAGATCTTCAGAAGACCCTGGAAATCCTCCGCCTACAAGTGGATCAGATAGATCTGAACTTAGCGGGCACAAAGTTCGGTCGGCTAATGACGCTACTTCTGATGATCTCTCAGCGAGCCCGCGCCTTGGCGGCGGCGGCACTTCTCGAGCCAAGTCTTTAGGTCATGCACGACGGGAGAGTATTCAAGCACGGAGAGCCAAGAGAGAGCAAGTGAAAGAAGCAAACGTGCCCGAAGAGACGGATGCAGAGCTCGCAGAAGCCCAGGCAGAAGCCAGTCGCAGCCCAGACGCTGTCAAACCCGTGTTTCTGAAAGGTCTCTTCAGCGTCTCTACAACTAGCACCAAACCATTGTCTGTTATCCAGGATGATTTGATCAGGGTTCTGGACCAGCTTGGCGTTGAGTGGACTGAGATCAAAGGGGGGTTTCGATGTCGACATGCGCCTAGTATCAACATGAACAAGCCGATGGACTCACCCGCATCCCCACCAAGTGCAGGCCATAGGAGAAGGATCAGCTTCGGTGGCTTGATGGGTGGTGACAAAGACCGAGACGAATTCCGAAATCAGAATCGCATTCCCAACACACCCACATCCCGATCACGGCCATCGCCTGCAGACCGTAGCTACACGAACACGGACGAGTCGGATGGGAGCGAAGACCGGGATGAGCGACGACCACGTCGTGCAATACCCGCAGGCGAGACATCGACGCATGTACAAACCGATATGGGCTCAAGTATGAACCTTGTGTTTGAGATTCTTATTGTCAAAGTTCCTCTACTGACTCTGCACGGAATCCAATTTAAGAAAGTGGATGGAGGAACTTGGCAGTATAAGAACATGGCTCAGACTATCTTAGCAGAGCTGAGGCTCTAGTAGTCTGCTAACAGGAGCGTGAGTGAGTATTCGATTTTCGTCTTCGCGTTGACGGAAGGTGTGTTTAATTCTACGTGTTTTATTTGAGTATGGCAATTCGGACTGGCATGGCGACAGAGGCTTGGGAGCGAGTTTACGGGTATAACATGACCCACGAATTTCATTTGTCATTCACCTGTTCATGGTCCGAGCCGTCGGGAGGAGACGAGGCGGATGGATCTTAGATCCCTTTACTACCAATTTTGATTCGGCTTTTTGGTTGCGTTACGGAGTTAAACTTTCTCTAGATCCTTGACGTGATGACCCTGAGTCCCTGACCCCGCTGCCCCGCTGCTGCCTAAACACCCTCATACCATTTTATGGCTGCCTGAACTTCACCTGACACCTGACGCGGATGCGCGGTCGATCTTCGTCAGAACGCTCGAGCTCCCGCAGGCACTAAGTAAGGTGCTCGAGCTAGTGGGGTGTCACGTGGGTGTTTCGCGAGACCTCCCAACCGTGGTGCTACTAAGACAAACTCACCACGCCCGATTGCTTATACCATTTGCTTGCCAGCTCACTAGCATATTCTTCAGTCGCCCGCCGTTTAAGACATACGCTTGCGCAACCTTACCTATCTCCCCTCCACCTCCAAAAAATCAACACAGACCTGTCGGTACTCGCAGCCAATGCAACACTTCCTCGCGCATCAGCAGCAGTACGGCGAGTGGGGCCAGGGCCACCACCAGCAGCCTCAACACCATGTAGCCCAGCATGGTCAGCACCAAGCGCAAGCCGCCCAGTTGCACGCTCAGCAACAGGCCCAGGCTGTCCAGGCTGCCGCTCAGCGCCAGTACCATCAACAACTCGCGGCCAACAATGGCACGCCTTTACCCGGCAACAACGCGGTTCCTCGTGGACCTGCAAACGACGTCCAGGCGACCGATGTTGGCATGACGGAGGAGAATAGGCGCGTCCTGGAATGGATAGCTCAGCTTATGAAGCCAACTACCCGCGAGGCGGCCCTTCTGGAATTGAGCAAGAAGCGCGAGCAGGTCCCAGAGCTGGCATTGATACTCTGGCACTCGTTTGGTATGGCAATCGCATAGTCAAGACAATGGCATAGTACTAACGACTATCAGGTGTCATGGCCTCCCTCCTCCAAGAGATCATCTCCGTCTACCCGTTGCTCAACCCGTCGCAATTGACCGCGGCTGCTTCAAATCGTGTTTGCAACGCTCTTGCACTTCTTCAGTGTGTCGCGTCCCACACCGAAACTCGTGGCTTGTTCTTAAGTGGTAAGTTGCGTACCCCACACTGAGTTGAAATGGCTAATCTGGCTACAGCGCACATCCCGCTCTTCCTGTACCCGTTCCTCAACACGACCTCCAAGTCGCGCCCCTTTGAATATCTCCGCCTTACGTCTCTTGGTGTTATTGGCGCCCTCGTCAAGAACGATTCTTCTGAAGTCATCAACTTCCTCCTCACAACTGAGATCATCCCGCTTTGCCTTCGTATTATGGAGACGGGGTCTGAGCTGAGTAAGACTGTCGCCATCTTCATTGTGCAGAAGATACTGCTCGACGATATCGGGCTTGCCTACATCTGCCAGACGTATGAACGTTTCTATGCTGTCGGCACCGTTCTCAGTAATATGGTCAATCAGCTGGTCGAGCAACAGACGGTACGCCTACTCAAGCACGTTGTGCGTTGTTTCCTCCGGTAAGTCACCATTCCACTATCCATGCACAGCCAATGCTAACTTGGACAGCTTGAGCGATAATGCTCGCGCACGCGAGGCGCTCCGCCAGTGTCTCCCCGAGCCCCTTCGCGATGCCACCTTCTCCTCCGTTCTGCGTGATGATGCGGCCACCAAACGCTGCCTCGCTCAACTCTTGATCAACCTCTCAGACAATGTCGTAGATCCCGCCAATAACCAGCAACTTATGCACTAGGGCATGTCGTACGACATATATTTGTCAACACTCGACTACATTGTTAGGCCTGTTCAGTAACTCTGCGCAGCCCTCCTTCGCCTTCTGTATATTATGGCTTCGGCTTTTGCTTCGTTTGGCGCGGTGGCACGTGTGGGCGACATACCCCCTGGTTCGGTTTGGTTCGGCTTATCAAAATGGTGCGGGTTTGGCGTTGGGGGTTTCCACATGGGATACCCGTAGCAGCATTGTGGTTGAATGTGCTACTTCTTCTATCTGCATTTCTTGTTATCTTGTTAATCTCGTGTTCATGGCGAGGAGTTCTGGGCATTGCATGGCGTAGTGCACTCATCAATGCATGGGGTCGGGATGAAAAGCAAGTGTATAGTAAAATAGTTTCTGTGGATGTATGCACGCAAGCAATGGCATTTGAATTTGTTTACATCACTCTAATTGACGAGAGTGAGGTGCATTTATCTATTCCTATCTTTGGTAAGCCGTGGTGTGTTGCTAGTGACGTCCACTGTGGGCGTTATACTAAAGTGGACTAGGGCATCATTCGCTAGCGGCTTTTCGCCCACAGTAAATCGACCGCCACCCGTACCACATCCGCTCCTCTTCAACACCACCACTACAGAGACCACCAAAGGGACCGATATCCTCTGGGAGACACATAAGCCAACATGTCGAAAATCTCTGTCGCCGGCGTTCGTACGAACGTTCAACAGCTCCTTGAGTACTCCAACGAGACCAAGAAGAGGAACTTTCTCGAGACGGTCGAACTTCAAATCGGCCTCAAGAACTACGACCCCCAGCGTGACAAGCGTTTCTCGGGAACCATCAAGCTTCCCACCATCCCCCGTCCTCGTAAGTCAAACGTGGAACACAAGTGAGAGGGGCGTGTACTAACACGTTGCAGGCATGAGCATTTGTGTTCTCGGTGACCAGCACGATATTGATCGTGCCAAGCACCACGGTGTCGATGCCATGAGCACTGATGTATGCATATCCTTGAGGCTTGCGGCTGAAAACATCTAACAGTGGCAACAGGACTTGAAGAAGCTCAACAAGAACAAGAAGCTGATCAAGAAGCTCGCGAAGAAGTACGATGCCTTCGTCGCCTCCGATGCCCTCATCAAGCAGATCCCCCGTCTCCTCGGACCCGGTCTCTCCAAGGCCGGAAAGTTCCCTACACCCGTCTCCCACGCTGAGGACCTTGCCAATAAGATGGACGACGTCAAGTCCACCATTAAGTTCCAGTTGAAGAAGGTTTTGTGCATGGGTGTTGCTATTGGTAACGTCGGCATGACTGAGGATGAGTTGATCGGTAACATTATGTTGGCCATCAACTACCTCGTCTCGCTGCTGAAGAAGGGATGGCAGAACGTGGGCTCCTTGACTATCAAGGCCACCATGAGCCCCCCCAAGCGTCTGTACTAGAGGATCGGTCGTTACATCTACCGGGTCATATTGAGGCATGCTGTTGAAAGATGGCTTGCTACGATTTACACCCACACGGATATCTCGATGCAAATGAATGATGGGTCTAGCTAGCTTGAATGCATGCATGAACCCACACTTTAACTTGACTTGACTGAATTTGACTCTTGCCCGCGCTGTGATGTTTCGCTACTCGCCGTTCCGTAGTAAAGTGGGCACTGATGTGAAAACTTTTGAGGTTTTCCTGCACGGCCATGGTATGTACCAGCCACCCAGCCTCTCTCAGACCCTGCCCCACTCGACACAGCCAACACGACTTAGTCAGCTGCACCTGCTAGCGGCTTGGCACTGCCTACAAAACCTTGCCCTCCTCCGTTCCTCTCTTCCTTTCCTCATCATCAGTTGGTAATCTACATACCTAAAACATCGTGGCTCCGCGAAAGCGGCTTGCTGAGAGTTGTCCCCATTCTCCGTGGACAGTTCTCCGTTCCCGGCCCCGTAGATCGAAACCGCCCGTCTTTCCTACCAATTGCAATTATCCGTGAAAAGATGGATTGGAGTTGTGGGATGGTGTGGGACATTTCCATGTTCTCGTTCTTAAATTTGGTTGCAAATGCATGTGCGACAGTCATCGGTGACTTGCAGTGCCCATGTGAACGTGTTTGGGAGCTTTGTCGCGAAACACAGAGTTTGTGAATTGCGCTTGCAGGCAGCTCGAAAAAAAGTTTTTGTGGGGCTTGCTCACACAAGACGGCGCTACTTCGTACGAGGTGCGATACCGATACTATCACAGTAGGTGTACCATGGAGACATTTTGAAGATGCGCATACATGATTGAAAAGTACGTAATTATTCACTGTAGCGGTCTCTTCTGTCCTACAGCCCATATACTGCAAGGCTGCTTCATGGTGAGTGGAGATGCTATGCTATATCATCTCCAGCATGCTGCGCTGTGTAAACGAATACGAGCCCTCTACCCTCACACCTGCATCATCGCGGTTGCGTAGTCCTCCATTTGTCAAACGCAGCTTCGGCGGATTCGGTCGTCATACCGCACCGTTCGCCCACCACACCCCAGGTCCTCATCCGTATAATCTTCTCCACTGCCCGCTCATTTCGCATGAGCATAGCCAGGCTTTCCGTCCTCGCCTCCTGGGGGAAGTAGCGGGCCGAGTATGGATCTAGCCGCTCATCTATCGTCCGTTCTCGTGCCTTGGAGTCCTCAATCTGTCGCAGGATACTCCCAGGATCATCAGGATCTGGTGATGTTGCCACACCAGCGCAATAGTCCAATACATCGGATCGTACTGCCCAACTCGGAAACAGTACTTTCTCCTTGAACTCTTCGCATTGCTCTGGCTGTAACCGTCTCCCGTGTTCAGGCGACGACGTTTGTCTCGTGCTTGTAGACGTGGGGTCGAAGCCTCGTTGCGCAGGTGTTAGGAGAGCATTTAGGTTCTGCGTTATCGAGTCGTCGATTGTGCTTCGTGATAGGCGGAGGAAGTCTGTTTCAAGCCGGCTTGCATATTAGTTAGTGGGCTGGATGTCAAGAACGGAAGGGTGCGGACCTCGTAGTGCGGTTTGATTGAAGCAGAATTGGGGCGTGAGCCGTGGTTGCGCAGACGGTTTGGACATGGTAGGCGGCGGCGAAGGAGGGGGAGGGGGAGGAGTCAGCTCCCTGTGTTTCCAAAAGTACTTCGCCAGTTCGAAGACACGTGCCGAGCTAATCCAGGGCCGAGTGTTGATAGAATGTCCAGTTGATGATGATGGTGGCTCGACATGGCCGCCTAATTCATGTCGACGATTCAATGATGTCAGCAGGGATCGGGGTCGTTCGATTTTCGCGTCGGGGCCGGTCGCGTCGCGCTCTGAAAGTGCTGACTGCCGCCTAGACCACCGTGCCCTTTCACCGTCCGGAGTATGCTATTCCGCCTCAATGCATCTTGTTGCACTCTATCACCACGTTTGCCTCTGACTTGCTCGTTGTCGTTTCGCTCGTTGCAGTCGTCCCCTGTCTTATTGCGCTACAATTGCCACCAGCAGCCGTGGAGCGCACACAAGCATCGCACTCTCGTAGCCATGGCGCCTAAGCAGTCTACTCTTGGGTATGTAAAGTCTTCTCAGACTACTCTAGGGTGCGGCCACATGCTGGGTCTCTTGTCTGCTAGTCCATAATGCAATGCTAACTTTAGTCTTACAGAAACTTCTTTGGCAAGACCAATGGTGACGGAGCGAAGCAGCAGTCGAAGCTGTCATTTTCCACAAGACCTAAGCCTGTGAAGAAGGAGGAGCCGCAATCTTCACCCGAGGATGTGAAAAAAGAGCAAGATAGCCCAATCGATTCCGATGCAGACGCCAAGGCCACGGCCAAAGAAGATCCAGAGGGAGACGGCGATGCGATGGAGGTTGACAGTACAGCATCTGAAACAGGAAAGAAGAGGCAGATCAATGAGGAAGAAGTAGCAGAATCAGAAGAGGAGCCACCATCGAAGCGTCAACGGAGGAAGCCTACCGAGGCGAAGGAGAAGCCAAAGAAGAAGCCAGCTGCGAAGCCAAAGGCCGAAAAGTCACCGGCGAAATCGAAGAAAGCGGCTGCAAAGTCTAGTTCCGTGGAGCCGGAAGATGAGGAGGCCTCTACCTCGACAAAGGCGGCGAAGGGCAAGAAGGCGGCTGCGAAACCCAAGCCCGCTGAAGTAGACGATAACGACGACGTAATGTCGACGCCTGCAAAAGTTCCAAAGGGCAAGGAGAAGATTGAGAAATCACCCGCGCCAGCAGAAGACGAAGCCGAATCGAACAAGGAGGAAGAGGATGTACTTAGCTCAGAGGAAGAAGAAGTCAAGATCAAGGCGCGAAAACAAGTACAAGCCACACTTACGTCTAACACAAAGGACCCATATCCAGACTGGAAACCAGGTGAGCCGGTGCCGTACGCCGCGCTCTGCACGACTTTCTCGAAGATCGAGATGACCACAAAACGATTGGAGATTTTAGCACATTGTTCGTTGTTCCTACGACAGGTGTTGCGATTAACACCAAAGGATATGCTACCAACTGTTATGCTCATGGTCAACAAGCTCGCAGCCGACTACGCAGGCATCGAGCTCGGTATTGGCGAGTCCTTGATCATGAAGGCTGTGTCTGAGAGTACCGGAAGAAATCTCCAACAGATTAAAAGCGACCAGAATGAGATCGGTGATCTAGGTCTGGTCGCAGCGAAGAGTCGATCTAAGCAGCCAACCATGTTCAAGCCCAAGGCTTTGACAGTCGAGGGCGTGCGTAAAGGCTTGATGGGCATTGCCACTGTCGAAGGACAAGGTGCTCAAGGGCGCAAGGTTGATGGTATCAAGAAGTTGCTGTCAGCAGCAGACGCGCATAACTCTGGCAAAGCCATCGACATCGAGAAGGACAAGGGCGGTCCAAGTGAAGCAAAGTTCATCGTCCGAACACTGGAGGGCAAGCTTCGATTGGGTCTTGCTGAGAAGACAGTGGTGGTGGCTGTTGCGCAGGCCATGATCTTCCATGAGATGTCATTGGAGGGCAAGATACCATCAACAACAGATCTGGCAAAGGCGGAAGCCATGCTGAAGACTGTATACAGTGAGCTTCCCAGCTATGAAGTCATCATTCCAGCAATGATCGAGCATGGCATTATGAACCTGCGCGAGAACTGTCGCCTACAGCCTGGTGTACCGCTCAAGCCTATGCTTGCCAAGCCGACAAAATCGATTACAGAGGTACTAGATCGCTTCGAAGGCAAAGACTTCACCTGCGAGTACAAGTATGATGGAGAGCGCGCTCAGATACATTTTGTTGCACACGACGCAGACATGGAATTGGCGACAGTAGCTCCTACTGCTGGTAAAAGTGATCGTGGCGTATCAAACATATTCTCCAGAAACTCAGAGGACTTGTCAAAGAAGTACCCCGATATCCTTGCCAAGCTGCCAAGCTGGGTGAAGCAAGGCACGAAGAGCTTCGTGCTGGACTGTGAGACTGTTGCCTGGGACATGGTGGAGAAGAAAGTTTTGCCTTTTCAGCAGCTCATGACACGTAAGAGAAAGGATGTCAAGGTCGAGGATGTTAAAGTCAAGGTTTGTGTCTTTGCCTTTGATCTACTCTACTTGAATGGCGAGGTAAGTTCCGACTTCTATTCACCAATGGTTTAATGCTTACATAAGTAGGCACTTGTAACCAAATCTTTTCGCGAGCGTCGTGAGCACCTCAACGAAGCATTCATCCCTGTTGAGGGAGAATTTGCCCTCGCAAAATTCGGAAATACAAGCGAACTAGAAGAGATCCAAACGCTCCTCGAAGACTCCGTTAAAGAAGGCTGTGAGGGTCTCATGGTCAAAATGCTCGACGGCCCAGAATCTTTCTACGAGCCTTCTAAGCGCTCGCAAAACTGGCTCAAGGTTAAGAAAGACTACCTTGCTGGCGTAGGCGACTCTCTCGATCTGGTTGTCTTGGGAGCCTATTACGGCAAGGGCAAGCGCACAAGCTGGTACGGCGCCTTCCTCTTGGCTTGCTACAACCCCAAGACAGAAAAATACGAGACAGTCTGCAACATCGGTACCGGCTTCTCGGAGGCTATCCTCGAATCCCTACACAAAACGCTCTCGGAAATTGTGATTGACCGCCCCAAACCCTTTTACACGCATTCTGCAGGTAATAAGGATCAGCCGGACGTGTGGTTCGAGCCGAGACATGTCTGGGAAGTGAAGACGGCGGATCTCACACTCAGTCCAAGGTATAAGGCGGCGGCGGATGAGGTGGGTGGGGGAGGTAAAGGTGTTAGTTTGAGGTTTCCAAGGTTTATCAAAGAAAGGGAGGATAAGAAGCCGGATGAGGCGAGTTCGAGTCGCATGATTGCGGAGATGTATCAGAGGCAGGAGAGTGTAGGGAAGAATAAGGGGCCGAGTGTTGATGATGACTTTGAGTATTGAGGCGATGGAAATGAAGTATGATTTTTTTGTTGTGCATGCGAGCGTTGACTACCTATGCGTACATATAAGAGAGTCTTTTTTCTTTTCTTCTCGACGTAGAGATGGAGAGATCAGCATAAAGATCGTCGAGGTGTTATTGCATAATTTATCTACGATATTATTCTGTTGTTAGAACATGTTATACAACTCGTGTATCTTATAGCTTGCAAGAACAGTATGCTGTCGGTTCCTCTGCGAACATACTATAGCTGGACTACATATGTACATGTCAACGCAGAAACGTGTCGCACCCCCCTGATTTATATGCTAGTGCCGGAAAATTTCGCCTTACATTCAAAACTCCTATTCTCACATGCATTTTGCATATGATGGAAATATCTAAATAAGCCAGTTATTGTATGTATATGAAAAGAGTATCCAAAGTACCCATCGTATCATCACCCCTCTCTACAAACTCAGAACAAGATCTCGCCCGCTTACGATATCTACATGTACGTTCTCACAACAACTCGCCAGCGCATGAAGTGGGCTTACCTACCAATTACAGATGGGATATGGCTAATTGCTTCCGAGGGAAGCGTTTACGCTCGATCATAGGGCCTCTGATGTTAACAAAGCGCAGCCTGTGATTGGCCTATCAATCTCTCTTCTAAGTGGCTGTAGGGGGGGCTGGGTGGATGCAACTTTAACGTAAGCAGATCACGTGAGAAAAACCAAAACTTCTATAATACTTTGTTAGCGTACCTATCGTGATATTGTGACGTCGTAATATCGTAATGTCAAAATCGTGACATGGTGATGTCAGTTCTACTAGCTCCTACATAGGTAGCTCTACTATAGCTTCTACACGGGTAGCTCCTCTATAGGCAGTTCAATAGGTCTCTGTATGGGTATCTGTAGGAGCTTCCATTACAGTGCGTAATTACGCGCGAAAATCATCCTTTGGAAGCACCCGCAGACGTACCTTCTTCGTCTTAGAAATATACTTTGTGATGACTGCGCTATATATGTCTGCTCCTGCGCGTGTTGGCTAAAAGAGTAGGTAGTAAGATCCATATGTGGATTCCTTTTCCCATTGTCTGGGAAACGGTGACTCGCTAAGCGCGGCATATGCTGCTGATGACCCCGCGTGCTAGCTTAGTTCTAGATACGTGACATACTTGGAAGTATCTGCAAATCTGTATGTTGAAGTCAGCAGGCACGTGGGCGACCACGCTACTTGTACAGTACACAGGGAACAGCTCAGCGCGGCTTTGCCTGCATGAGTTTATTGTGCGAGCTGGCCAGTTGGGTGCGAGGGAGTAGGGCCGTTTACTTATGATAAGATTTTGAGCGAGGGATATAGCAATAACTACGGGGGTAATGATTATTGTGGTCAATGGTGTGATACTTGTTTTGATTTTTGGAGCGAGCAAAGGGAGGAGGGGGGAGGAGTCGTTTGTTTTGTTTGGCCTGAACAGTAGGTACATAACGTGTTTGATAAGCGAGTCGGTCATACAAGCGAGTCGGTCACCTAAAATCGCTAAGAAAATCAAAAATTGTAGGGGTCTAGATCTAGAGATCTACTTAATAGAATTTTCTAAAAACTTTAAATAAAGGCTGCACTTATATAAATAATAGTATTCTAGAGTTATAGAATACTAGTTCTAATAGAGAAGAAGTTATTAAGATAAAGCTCTCTCGCACGGGCCACCTTCTAGTATCTCTAGAAGTAGACTAGCTAAAGCTTACTAATCTTAGACTTTTCGTAGTTATAGCTCTAATAGTTATCTATTAAATTTTTAGAAAATTCTATTAAGTAGATCTCTAGATCTAGACCCCTGCAATTTTTGATTTTCTTAGCGATTTTAGGTGACCGACTCGCTTGTATGACCGACTCGCTTATCAAACACGTTACACCATTTTGAAATTAGTCTAGAATGATGACGGCGCGGCGTGGACCTGCTACATATACAAGTTGTTTTTCGACTTTGCCTAGAATGATGGTTGCAACCAAAGGCCGATAAGCTTCAAGGTTGTTTCGTTGTAGGGTTTGCATTATAAAACTCTCATGTATATGTATTTCCGAACGCTGATATGATAAATGTCACTATCGTCAAATTTACCCCTTATTTTTTTTTCCTGTGCTGACCATGGTTGACTCCGCTTGCAGAAGGGTGACCCACAATCTCGTAAACGTGGGCGGCGTTCCCTTCCGAACTCCACTAGGATGGCTTTCCGGCTCTTACACCCGGACCTATTGGCCCGTGGTGTGAAGTACAGGGAAGGGACTACAGGGATCTACCCGAACAACCTCTTGGTCTGGCGAATTTGGACATGCCCTCCAAAGTCACATGCTATTTCAGAGGTGGATACGCAGGTGTGGCCATCTGGTTTCATCTGCCGTGGGCTCTTTGTTGGCGGCGGGACATGTGTCGGATAATGGAATACTCTACAGTAGTGTTGAATGATCATGCGCTGCTGGCTGATACGAAAGCTATTCGATGCGGCGACGTAGGGTTCGCAGTGGTTCGGATTGTATGTCCGCCGTTGAATGTAGGTAAAATGGGGTTAAGAAAGCGGAGGCGTAGAAGAGGGGCGATTCCATCCATGGTCGGTAGACTTGTTTGCCGTCCGGGAATTTGGGAGATCATGTTTCCTTGGGTTTGACTAGAGGCATGTCTTTCATCCAGTAGTAATTTTCGTCGATACGAGCGCTCCAGGTGTGTTGGTCTTGTAGGCCATGGGGTGTTGCATCTTTCAGTCCACGTTTGATAGTCTTCCCACGCCCACTGCCTAATTTAATCGGTTGAATCCTTCTGCTACACTAAATGTCAGGTGAAAGACTAGCTCTTCTAGGTGTAGGGTACTGGGCGCGATTCCACTGAAATTAGTCAGTGTTCACGGGATTACAGCCGCCAATGGCACTGTGTACCCCAACGAAGAAGCCAAGCATCGCTAGTCAAGGGGACTCTACCACGAGTAGTGGCCTGTGGTTTGTTTCGGAGACTAACCAGCCAGGAGAGAATAAATTTGGAAGCGCCGTATAGTCGCCGCCTGACGGGGAAACACGCCACCAAACATGACCGTTCTTTGAGAACTGAGTGTGGTATGAGACAGCAAAGCCATCGGCGATGATGCACAGGACGTGAGCCATACCCCACCACGCCCACGACTAAATCGCGCCAAACGGGAGGTACGGAAGGTTCGATAGAGTAGCAAGATATACAGTGTACATACATAGTACATGGGTCAACCACTAACGACATGGCAAAGCTTCCAATGTCCATACTGAAATGGCGTCCCAAGTATGAGCCGAATTCTGATCGGCAGTGCGTGCCTATGATGCAGGGACCAGAACAAACACGCCACCCCAGTGGCGAGGAGGGAATAGACCCATGAGCGTTTGATTGGCGGAGTCTAGAACCGAATTTCTTACACATCCCTGAGTGGGAACGTTTGGCAGGATCACAGCAGTGGCAAGAAGAAGAAACTCGATACGAACAGAGTAGGTACCAATTGCCTAATATGCTGGCTGCGCGTGTATTAGGTGGGTACTGTTCGATTGACAGAACAGGGCAAAGTCAAGATGGCCACCAGCCTCAGGTTCCTTACCCGTTATACAAGCAAGTCGCTCTGGGAGCAATCTTTTCCCCCGCCCTAAGGAGCACATAATCCGTGCAAAGGTTGTCTTCCTCCCTGGTCGCTCCTTCTTTATTCCGGGCTGCTGGGTAACAAGTTAAATCCATTGCACTCTCATTATAACCACTTCGGCATCGGACTTTTTTACCCTTTCAGTCACTTGTTCAAAGTTCCAGTTCTCGCTCCAGTAGGCACCATCCTTGTCCAGTCCCAGTTGAAGTGTGCGTAATGGAACCACAGCAATGTAGTTCAGCTAGTACCGGCGAGGGAGCTGCGGCCCGTCCTAATCTTCGCCCACTGCTTCCTGCTTCGTCTTTCAGGAACGAAGCCCCATTTCCGCATTCAAAGCGGGTTCGCGTAAACCTAGCTTGTGCACCTTGCAGGTCTCGTAAAACCAAGGTACTGGTGTAGTGCATCCTAAAATGAGTAAAATTAGCAAAGAAGTCATCTGATTGCTCCTCTTAGTGCAACGGCGATCGCCCAACTTGCAGTGAATGCGCCGCCCGTGATAGCCGCTGCATATACACCGAGACAGAAACTACGCAAACAAAGCGTAAACACCAGGATTTGGAGGAGTTGTTCGAGCTACTCAAGTCACTCCCTGACAAAGAGGCTTCGGAGGTTCTAGGGAGGATAAGAGCTGGTATGGAGCCACGCCATATCATTGAGACTGTAAGCCATGGAAATATGCTCATGCATTTTGCCTCTTCAGTTGGAAGCAATAGGCTCAGTGTGAGCAGCAGTCAGGGTGGAGAGTGGGAAAGAAGGAGGAGTGAAAGTGGAGAAAATGAGAAGCCACAGACAGACGAAGACACGTCGACAATGGAAAGTAGTGAAGAGGCCAGATCCAAGACCAACACATTGTAATTTGACCAGCGTGGCTTAAGCGTGCGAACGCATTGATTTGAATTGCGAACTAGACGTCATATTTTGAATTTAAGAATTACATACAAGTCATAGCAACTTCTATCAAAGAGCAAACAGGCCTCTTGCAACGCCAACTTGGAAATCCTGATGAGTGAGATTTTTGACTAACCGGGCGAGGTTCCTGCATTGGGGATTTGAAACAAGTGATTTTTGATCTGCTTCCACACAATCGCTTGCAAACGGCGGCGTCGAGGTGGAATGGAAGTTGCCAGTGTTGTAAGTGAGTTCCTCACATTCAAGTTCCTCGTCCAATCATCCTGCGTCCAGTCCCAAACATCATCCTCGAACAGCACCTTAAGTTCGATGCTTTCGCTACTGTATTGGAATTTGACTGTGAAACCCTTCGCCCGCAGGCCGTGATAGGCGCGAGCGATAAGTTTGAGTATAGAGATGTGTAACTCATCCTCAAAGTTGTCTTCTTGCCAAATACCCAATGTGATGATTCTTGGTCTTGTTTGGAAATCCCTGAAATATTCGTTGTGCGTAATGATGCGATTGGTGTATGGTATAGTGAGAAGTGCCGTTATACCGTTGTCGGCTTCGGAAAGATAGGCACTCATATCATCCGATATGGCCAGGACGGGTTCATCGTCAGGAAGAAAGTTTATACGCAAGTCGAGGTTTCGTACCAGTTCTTCTAAAGTCAAACCCAGGCCAAACATGTCTTTCTTGACGAACTCTTTCATCGATATGTCCATTAGTCCGCACTCAGCCACGGGGGGTTTCTCGCCTGTTGGCCGTAGGTCTCTCCCCACGCTATCCTTGAACTGTAAGAGTACTTCTTTCGCAAATCGATCTCCCACAAACGCTTTATCGACAAAGTGGGGCGGCCTAAGGCATCGGCCAAACCCCTCCAGCCACGGCGACTTGCTTACATCGTCATCTTTTTTGAACCATGGCTCATCGAATGAGTCCCACCAGTATAGTAAGTCGCGATTTGGATCTTTGTCTTCGTCGAAACCCCAGAGGTGGGCATAAACGGTGTCTCGAAGTTCACGGGGTAACTCCAGCACACGAGCAACGATTGCCATATTAGCGGCACATGTGTAACGCAGGATAGCAACGTGGAGATTATCTGCCCAGTGTTGGTGAAGGACGAGTCTCACGGCCTTTGAGTGCCCTGACCTAATTTTCGAGAGAGCTAATTTGCGGTCGATGATAGTCCTGTATATTGCATCAGCTGGAAGCATTTCAAGGTTAGTTCGTAATATCATACTTACCGTGTTAGCTCCCGCTCGGCACGCCGATGCTCCTGATCAAATTGCTGAAACATAACCGGAACGATGTAGTGATTTCTTACAACGCGAAGAGTTTAACTTAGTTCGGAAGAGGTGAGTCACCGGAGTAAAAGTCTAGCGTTGAGTGAGATGACAAGTGTGCCTACCTTGGAGTGACTCATAAGAGCTCGTTCTAATCTAGGAGAGCAGCACCACGCCTTTTAGATTGAACGGTGATGGTACATACGAAGTGATAATTGTTCGCGGCTACTCAACTTGACAATGTGCGTTGTGTGTAACTAGATGGGATATCCGCCATGTGAGAGCAGGTAATGTTCTCGTTGTGTAGAAGAGCAGAAATACCAACAACTACCAAATTAGCAAGCGACAATCATTATTTTCGCGGCTGAAAACCGACAGGTATTCGTCAAATTTATGTATTGTAGCTGTTAGAGAAGTAGTTTGGCGTTAAGGAGCCGCTACGTGTGTGTACCCTGCGCGCTTGCCCCTCATTTAGTGACACTTGGGAAAGCCCCACTTGATGAACCGTCTCCCAGTCGAAGTTTGCCGCCTTGTGCCGCTTTCCGTGATTTTGCCAAACAATATATTACAACCAATCTCCAAAATCTCCATCAAAGTACCTTACGGTGGTATGGTCTAGTGGTATGACGTCGCGTTGTGGCTGGCGGAGCAAGTTGCTCCTGATCCAGATCCGCGCCAGCCTGGGTTCGAGTACGTTCTTCCCAAACATTGGTGGTCCTGAGACATCTTCTAACATGTCTACAGTTCCCAGTACCGCCAAATTGCGACATAATTTTTTTGGGCTTCTATTCGATTCTTGAACCAACCATCTTTATTCCTGTGAATGTACTGTATTTTTTTTGCTGCTTACACAGTCTGATTGTGGGGCTACAGTAAAATTCATGCTGTCATATTGGCTGTGCAACATGGCTGTATGTACCGGTAACTCGGTTGCAGGCGCACTTATATCTATTTTTATATATTGGTCTTTGGTTCTGTAAAAGTAAAGTCGCCTCGCCTCGACTGTGCTCGCTCACACGTCAGACCTCCGTGTTCTGATTTTTCCAATCCCAAGTCGATTTAAGGTGGTGGAGTCTGGCAATTGGGAGCGGTGCTAGCCTGTTCCGATACAATTCCGCGCCCGCCGATTATTGGGAAATTTTAGGGTTCGTGACGAACGCTGCAAGACAGCCACCACAGCCAACGCCAACATGGCCGATTCAGATGCGAATGCCTCAGCAACAGGCGGAGCGTCTGCTAGGCCCGCCAAGCCGCCCAAACCCCCGAATCCCGTCTGGAGAATGATGGGTATGTAGTCAATCTACCGCATGCGACACTAAACCTAATGATGCCAGGTCTGCCAAACATTCGCTTCAAACTCCCGTCACGCAACTGGATGATATTTCTCTCTATTACCGGATCTTGGACTGCAGCTGTAATGTACGACCGCCGCCAGAAGAAGCGCATACAGAAGAAATGGGCAAAGGTTATCGAACACATTGCACAAGAGCCACTCGACGTGCACCAGCTACCCAGAAGACTCACTGTATTTGTGTCTGCACCGCCAGCAGATGGGATAGTCCCTGCCCGCGATCACTTTCACGAATACATCAAGCCCATCCTAGTCGCAGCAGCACTGGATTGGGACGCAGTGGAGGGCCGAAGAGAAGGAGACATTAGAGCTGGATTGGCGGAGCGGATACGGAAATTGAGGAAGAAGCGAGGAGAAGCAACTGCTGAGCCGCTGGAGCCGGGCGTGGAAGAGGTAATGGAAGGGCTGAGGCAAAGAGCAGGCGTAACTGAGTGGACTGGCCCAGCAGGAGACATTGTCATTGGAAGGCATACTTGGAAAGAGTATGTTCGGGGACTACATGAGGGCTGGCTAGGGCCATTGGACGCACCGCCGACGTCAGAAAAGTCTGTGGAGGTACCGCCTGCTACAGGCGAACTTATGTCCGCATCTACATCCGCATCAAGCGAGACGACGACTGAAGCAAAGGACGATGCATCTCCCACCACACTCCCCGAGGCACCAAAGCTGGAAGATGCTGAAAAGTCAAAAGAGGAGGAAACCAAGCCAAAGAAGAAAAAGCAGCCCCCGCCATTCATTACAACATCCGAATACCAGAACGCTGTACTCAGCCCGAACTGTCCACAGGCACTCGGCCCTGTTGCTGTCATACCATTCCCACATCTCCTCGGCTTCTTCAACTTCCCGATTCGCATGTACCGCTTCTTGAACAGACGGCAAGCAGCGGACGTCATTGGCAGAGAGACTGCTGCCGCTGTCCTTGGTGCATACCGACCTTTCGAGACAGCAAGCGAACCATCTACTATGAACGACGAAGATGGAACTGGTAGTGCGCAATGGGAACAGCAACGGTTGCTTGCCGACGAGGAGCCGGACTGGCACAAGACGGCGCGAAAACGCGAAGAAGGCGAGACGAGAGAGCGAGTATGGCTAAATGACATGGTGTTGGACCCAAGGGTCGCGGAGCGTATGAGGAGGTTTGCGCTAGACGCCGAGGTTGAGGAACGTGCGAAGAAAGTGTCGCCCGCAGATGAAATAACATGGTTCAGTTCATGGTGGGCGAAAGAGAAGCCAAAGGGCGCTTGGGAGAAGCTGAGCGACGATTGAGCATTCTGGAATACCCCTCTCCTTGTATCTTGGGCTATGTATGGGGCAGATTGTAAGAATAGACGTGTAACATGATAGCATTTTAGCAGCATGAATGATACCGCATGAAGTTTAGACCATGACCAGAAGCTTTGAGAGACCAAGTGTCAAACGCGAAAGTTAGTCCCGGTAAGTAGGTGGTAGTGTAGCACTGTAGGTAGTAGATACATGGTAACAGACTTGGCACGACAGGCTGCCCCGCCAATCGACGGAACCTGGAAGCTTCGAACCCGAACGTATCGATTTCACACGCACGACCTACAACAGCTTTTACATCCATCGGAAACCCGTTTCTTGACCCTCATCTGACGCCTAGAACCAAGTGACAAGACTGTATTGACCAACTTGCGCCAACTCTCTCCCTCGATACGTCACGCCGTCATGGTAAATTGCCCCACATTGTGCAAGTAACTGGATGCTCACAGCTGCAGGCTTTCCAATCGAAGAAGCGCCTTGCGCTGGCGATTCTCGACTTCCTTCAGACGTCGCAGACGGATGGCTCGGTAGCGCCAGATGACGCGGAGCAGCTCGAAGTTGCGGCCAATTGCATCGCCGAAGCTTTCAAGGTCGATGCAGCCGATGAGGCGGCAAGGAAAGACGCGATTGGGGACCAGAACTTGCTCGCCATCTACAACGTATACGAGAAGCTCAAGGGGAAGACGACTGCCACAACTGAGGGAAGCTCGTCGGCGAAAGAAGCCCGCCCAGCAACGCCGCAGACACCTGCTGCTGGCGCGGCAGGAGCGGGAGGACCGAACAAGGATGAGGCCGAGAGGCTGAAGGGTCTGGGTAACGAGGCCATGAAGAAGAAGGACTATGAGAGCGCTGTCAAGCACTACACGGCCGCGCTCGAAGTTGTCCCACTCAACCCCATCTACCTCTCCAACCGCGCGGCCGCATATTCGGGTCAAGGAAAGCACGAGCTAGCAAAGGAAGACGCCGAGATGGCCGTCGCTGCCGACCCCAACTATTCCAAGGCATGGTCGCGTCTTGGTCTCGCAAAGTACGTACTCGGAGATGCAAAGGGGGCTATGGAGGCGTACAAATCAGGCATGGACGCAGAGGGCGGTGGCTCCGAAGTCATGCGCAAGGGCTATGAGACGGCGAGGAAGAAGGTGGAAGAAGAGGGTGGAGACGTTGGCGCGCCCGAGGCATCCCGAGGAGCTGGGGGGTATGGGCGGCGGAGGCGGTATGCCTGACCTCTCAGCGCTTGCTGGTATGCTCGGTGGCGGCGGCGGAGGTGGTGGTATGCCCGATCTTGCTGGTCTGATGCAGAACCCGATGATGAGGCAAATGGCCCAGAACCTTATGAGCAACCCGGATATGATGAGCAACCTCATGAGCAACCCTAGGATAGCGGAAATGGCCCAACAATTTGGCGGAGGACGAGGCGGAGGCGGAGGAGGTGGCATGCCCAACATGTCAGACATTATGAACGACCCCAGCGTGGCCGAGATGTAAGTGGAACACTCGCACATGTACCTAAACAGAGCTAACTCGTTGTCAGGGCACGGAACTTCATGGGCGGAGCTGGAGGAGCCGGTGCTGGAGCTGGTGCTGGTGCTGGTCGAGGAGCTGGAGCTGGAGGTGCACCACAATAAACAGCTGACTGTCAGCATGAAAGTGCTACAATGATTTGCGTGGAACACTCTGGATGTTGGAATCCGTCTATCGTTGAGACGCCCATGTCGAGGCTACCGCTGGTTCAGCACATATTGTCGAGAAGCCTTCTCAACGGCGCGCCCACAGTCAGTGTCTGAATGAGCGCCCAGGCTTTAGTAATCTATACACTTGGCCACGGCCGTGACTGTACCCTCCTAAGCAGCCGTGTGCTGCTTTAACAATCAATGGTTCTCCTGATTTTGGGCTTATGACAAGGCACCAGCACCTGCTCTCTGAAATTCTCTCAATCCAACTTCAACCCCCAAAGGCCATCTCCAAGATAGTGACCCGCCTCACACGCCTGCCCCTTTTTGACCTTCTTCATCTCGCCCGTGCCCATCTTAAGGACGCCGACCATACACGCTGTCTCCTTACCCTCGGCCTCAATGACCACAACATCCCCCTCCTTCAAGTCCTCTGAGCCATACTTTTCCTTATCCTCGTCATTTAGCTCCGGCCCTGGTAAGCGGCCACCCGGTGATGTCAGTCCCGGTGCCATTAGCGTGGCGCCAGACAGTACGAAACGGATTGCGCCGCGGTCGATACGCAGGCGGTTGAAGGCGAAGGGGTATTTATGCACAAGGGTGAGATGTGGAAGGAGCGCATCGTCCATGTGTTGGAAGAAGAGTGGTGTCGAATTTAATGTGTAGAGGGATACGCGGTCGGGTCTACATGATAATATGTTTAATTTCGGTCCGAGAAGAAACAAGTGTGCAAGGCGAAACCTACAACTTGACGAGATCCAATTGTTCCTTCTTGGGTAGTATATCTTCGATATAGGGCTCCAGCTTTGGGTATTCGTCGACGACTTTTGAGCGGATGGCGCGTTGAGCACTGGATTTTACCTTTGATTTTGCGCCAGAGGTTATGCTGTGGCCTTGTTAGTTTGATGATGTTTTTTGGACTTTACATATATAGTGACTTACTCTTTCTTGAACATGATGGCGGTTGAGGACGAGGATGTGGAGGTGTGAGTGTATCGTGTATTGATGGGTTGTATTGCCCCGCGGTTGCACGGGTGCTCCTGGCCCCTCCTGGCCCCTCATCAGACGCGCTAGTGGGATGGGATAGCAAGGGTGCATCATCACCGATGTACCACCAACACCACGTACATACATCAACAAAGTCGTGACAGGCACCACAGGAAAACTGTCTCCACAGCCTTGAGCATGTGAGAGTTATGCTTATTAATCACGATGTGTCTAGCCAGCCATCTCCGCATTCATGGACATTCATGGAACCTGACCAAGCATGACATCACTGGTGGTTAGTAAACATGTACATTAGAATAGCCGAATACCTATGTACGCGTACGCGTACGGTACGATACCTTATAGTCAATACAGGAGTCACCTCCTCATGTAAACCTAAACAATCACATCACCATTTTCAATACCAACCACCACTACAAAAATGGCATCGAAGCTCATCACCATCGTCGCCGGCGTTGGCCCCGGTACAGGCGCTTCTGTAGCCCGTAAATTCTCTGCAAACTATCCCATCGTACTCCTCGCGCGCAAGCCTGAAAACTACGAATCCCTAGCCGCTGAAATCAACTCAAACGGTGGCAAGGCAATTGGCATCAGCACTGACGTGTCCGATGCCGCAAGCCTCACCAACGCAGTTTCCGCTATCAAGAAGGAGTTTGGCAATGATGTAGGCGCCGCCGCCGCCATTTTCAATGCTTCAGGCGCATTCATGCGCAAGCCGTTTCTTGAGACGCCTGCAGAAGTATTCCAGGGCAGCCTGGCTGTCAGTGCCATGGGTGGCATATTGTTCAGCCAGTCATTCTTGCCTCTGCTACTGAATGGCGTGCAGCAAAAGTCTGGATATAGCCCTTCGCTCATTTTCACAGGTGCAACGGCTAGTGTGAAGAGCAATGCGCAAATGTCCAGTTTTGCAACAGGGAAATGGGCGCTGAGAGCCTTGAGCCAGAGTCTGGCGAGGGAGTTTGGACCGCAGGGAGTGCATGTTGCGCATGTAATTGTAGATGGAGTGATTGATATTCCGAGGACTAGGGAGTGGTTGAAGGATATGCCCAAGGAGGCCAAGTTGAGTGCCGACGCGGTGAGCTTATTTGGATTCCTATTAACAAGTCGTTTGTTTGCTAATGATGACATGGTGCAGATTGCGAATGATTATTGGTGGTTGCATACGCAACCCAACACAAATTTCACGTGGGAGATAGATCTCCGTCCGGCTATCGAGAAGTGGTAAAAGATATGTGTCGCTTCAAATGTATCGCGCTACGAGCCCCTGCTACAAAGGCTCAGATATGTCAGAGGATACATGATCAACGAAGGAGTGGTGTTGTTGAGGTTGTACGAACGTGTGGAATGTACCATCACAATTTGCTACGTAACAACCATTGACTCACATTTTTGGTGTTATAATACGAGCCCTCCCCACCCAAACCAAATCCTAATCCCATCCCAGTCTCTATCTTCAGCCATCAAATAAAAGTCCAAGATGAAGTTCACACTGATCATGCTCGGTACCCTCCCGCTACTCTCGTCAGCCCACCCGTACAACTACAAATCAAAGAAACTAGATGACAACCCCTGGGCCTACAAAATAGCTTTCACGAACGCAAAGAACCGCCTTGCTTCGCCTTCTCATGAAGAAATGATGTTCCAAAAGCGTCAGCAACAGCAACAGCAACATCAACATGTGCCAGATATCCAACAGTCACCGAATTACCCTAAACTACCTCCCCCTTGGTCACCAGAAAACTCGCACCTCGGGTCCCCATACCTGTCGCCAGGTGGAATGAGTGTCATGTTAGATAACCTGCCGGTTTTAGGGCAAGGAGAATATTGTCCAGATGGGTGGATAGAGTGTCAAAACTGTCCTAGTGATCCGAGATGTTCGAGATACGATCCAACAGAAAACGATGAGGACGCAGATAACGTAAATGAGGGCGCAAGTACAGATCCGGATGCACCCTCCACACCAACTTGTCCATTAAACATATGTCATGCCAACTCGCTAAACTCCTCTCACTCTACCTTTTCCTGCGGCACCAATGCAGAGTGCGTAGTCGACCATTGCGTCTGCGCAAGAGGTTTCAAAAGCACCACAGGATCGATACGGGGATATGATGATCTACAAGCGGTTACCGTGTGGGTAGATACGGAAGTTGCTTGTGACGTGAGCTGTGACGAGCTGAGTTGTGCAGAAGTGGAACAGGTTGATGTTTGTTTTCAGAGGATTGAAGATGGGATTCTTATTATGCCGGGTCAGCTGGATGGGTCGGAGGAGGCTGATTGATGGTGGATGTGAAAAGAAAAGCCAAAGAGAAGAAGGAAAGGGAATGTGCCGGGTATCAGGAGCGGGAGGCAGTCAGGCTACCTTTCAAAATGCAGTCAAGTTGAAGGCAACGTAGTAGATACCTTGCAGCTGTCAGTTCTGATGGACGGAAATAGGCAAAAGTCCGACTTGAAGACTACCTAGGTGCTAGTCATACGTTACACAGTGATGGCCAGCGAAAGCGGGTGCAACATTGTTTTTGCCCCGGAGGCAGATAAGACGCAAGAAATGTACACCGATAAAGCGAGATCCAGATTCGGCTACTTGCAGTATGTGCTGCATATTTTCCTACTCATCAACGTCAGGCTGAAATTGTACCTATGCGCATGCGCGACATCGCTCGCTTGAGCATGGCGGAGGGGACAGAGTGCGATTGACTGGAGTACCACCAGTGCGGCTAACGCAATGACAGTATGTAAGACTTGGCATTTTCAATATAAAGCCGTCACAATGCGGAGTCGCTCAAGCGCATGGGAATGATTTGCCCGCGTCAGAGCATGTGCGAACGCCACGCAAATTAGGGTGATACGACGGTCAGACGAGGAAACAAGAAATAGGACAGAAGCAAGGCCACAGGGCGGGCTGGTACGGCCAAACGGTGTCGGATGTATGCACAGGAAGCGACATGCGTAGTCAGCTCGATTGGGGAATAGATGGGCTAGAAGGTGGTATCATGTGAAGAGTGGATGGTAGTGATGGGCGTGGGAAATGGGTTGCATGCCACATGGTGGGGATGCGCTGGCGAGGGATTGGCAAGGCCCAAGGCCTCGAGTGTGCTAGGAGTGTGCTAGAGCGAGTTGACAGTGATGTGCCGGGGCTGACAGCCAAACGCATTGAACTGGGGCGTTCTTTGTACGTGCGCCATAGGGCTCCGCGTTACCTTCCTACTGCATGCATGGCCGCCCACGTGTCAGCAACAGGGCGTGAGGGCCTGTTCAGCGCGCGACAGCTCACATACGCAGTATTAAGTGTAGGGTCAAATTTCAATAGGTGAAGAAGGAGGGCATTTGAAGCTTTCGGCCCAGACGGAACATGGCTCGGACGTTGAGGCCGGCCCGTCCCCAGAGTCCAGGGGTGTCAACTGTAGGTTTAGCTACTCCAGCCACTTGCCGGCAAAGCGCGCCTTGCGCCAGAAGGAGAATGAAGAATGGAGACGAGTTCGAGAGTGCCAGTGGCAGAAGTGCGGAGAAGGATGGAAAGGTTAGCGAGGGGTCGATGATGTAGGTCAAGTACAGTAGGACAGAGCATACATAAGCTCACAAGTAATAAGCTCAGACGGCAGAGGCCCGGCAGAGAGAAACCGCCGTGACCTGTAGCTTTGGCGGATGAAGCCATCGCTTAAATACTTTATCGCGTCCACGGTCCACGGTCCACGGGTGTGCTGCAAGGACCAACGCGCCAAGTTGCTGTCGTTCGGCCGTGAGGGAAGATCCAACGTTAATACCCGTGTGCCCGCAGCAGCATCGCAGACGCCCTCGAAACGTCTACGGTCTATCCTGGTGTCCTGGTGCCACGCCCACTCCGAGCGCAACTGCAGGCCGCAGTGCCTGTTGGTCGGCCCATCATCCCCGTCGCCGTTGCGCCACGCCCTCATCCTCATCCCACCTCTGCCTTTGGGCAATCTTCGGCCCCAGCCTTGGACCTGGCAGTGGCAGTGGCAGTGCCGGCATCTATATCCATCCATCTTCCGGCCCGCTCCTTTGCGACATCACCCGGCTTCAGCGAGCAAGCAACACGCGCGACTAACCACTGCATCACCATCGCCCATCGCCCATCATTCCTCACCCTCCAGCCCGCCATCTTGCTGCCATCGCCAAAATTCGCGCACCGCCAGAGCACGGCGCTGTCGCGCCTTCTCCCATGACTGGAGAGAATGCACCGCCGCGGCTAACTGGAGCGACTGCTTACCCGCATCCATTACCGGTACCCCGGCAGCCATCTTCTCCCGCGCAACAGCAGCAGCAACAGCATCATCATCGCCAACAGCAACAGCATCAACAGCAGCAGCAGCAGCCACAGCATCATCAGTCTCCGCTAGCCCAGCTGTCACCATCAACCGTCAAGGCATCTCCCCAGCAGACCCCAGGGCCCCTTGATGCCATCAGCGGGAGTGCCGAGCCCTCAGCAAAACGAGGCATGCGCTCGCAAATTGCATGTGCCAGATGTCGCCGAAGTAAGACCAAGTGCGTAAATGCTGGTCAGGGTACGACGTGCGAGGCTTGCGCAAACACCAAGCGCGACTGCATTTGGGATCACGCCGCGGCGGCCACCGTCGCCGGCCCGCTGCGGCGAGATAGTACTGCCGACCTCGATGTAAGTCATGTGATGTTACTTTCACCCCCACATGGCGTCGCCTGCCTTGCGCTGTCTGGTGCTCCGAGCAGGCTTGGCGACACCACAGTACCCCCGGTCTACAATATACACGCTGTTGCTAACATGTCCAGGCCCCGCCAAAAAAGCGTCGCAAACTTCTGGCTCCTACAGCAACGCCAGTACAGCGTCATGTGGAAGGCCTGGGTACATACGAAGATGCCCTCCAATCACCTCTATTGACTGCCCAAGTATGGGAAGAACTGGTAAATGCGCTCTGATTTCCTCGCTGTCACCCTTGCTCACAAGTTGCAGTTTGTCATCTATGAGAAGCATTTCTCTATTGACTTCCCCTTCTTACACAAAAGAACCTTCTTGAGCGCTGTGCAGCAACAACTGCCATCAGCTACCTTCTCTGATGCCAAGTCCCCAGCCCAGAGCCAAACCCCACAGCCATACCCACCCTTACTGCTAGCTTTCCTTACCCAGACTGCCCGATTCCACGACAAGCTAGTACAGCACGGCACTGATCCTATCCAGACTGCCGAGTTCTATGCACAGGCGACGCGCACGCAGATGGGTACTGACATTTTTGGTCTGCCAACCTTAGAGAAGATTCAGACCCTGCTCTTGCTGGGGTACTACGAATGGACTGCTTTGCAAGGTGTCGAGGGCTGGATCAAGATCGGAATTGCCATAAGGTGCGCCATAGTACTTGGCTACCCGCATCTGGACGTAGACCACAAGGGACGACCAACACCACTCAAGAAGGGTGAGACGAATCTCTCCGAAAAGGATCAATTTATTCTACGTGAAACTCAACGCCGTACTTTCTGGAGTTGTTGTCTCATGGACTCATATTTGAGCTGGGGCGAGAATCGGCCACCGATGTTGAGGCCGGAGCACTTTCAGAGAACCCAACTTGTGTGCAGTGACGGGGCCTTCAACTACGGCCGCAAAGCGCGCACAAGACTATTGGGTGAAGACGACGCAGCGTACGCGAAGCGCCGAAAGGAGTGGGATCAACTCGCCAAAAGTGTTAATGGCGAACACGACGGATCTCATCAATCCGATGGTGGGAAATGGGAAATTGGAGAGCATGAGGCTGAGCTCACGTGGTACATCAAAATTGTTGTCGTCTTTGGCGAAATTGTATGGTGGTCATGCAACAGTGGAAGACGGTAAGTCACGCTCTGGCCATCTCCTTTTGGACGTCTAGCTAACGCATTATAGGCAAGAAGGCAAGAATCCACCATGGAAATCAACAACGACTTTCAAGAAACTGGAAGACAAGCTCAAGCGGCTGAAGCGCGACTTACCGGACCATCTTCAGCTTACACCCGATAATACAGAGGATCGAGTGTTCAACAATCCCGGCAAATATGTTTCAATACATGCCATGTACACGTTGTGTTTCATTTGGCTATATAGAGAGTACATGCCCACGTCACCATGGGCATTACCACGTCCCTGTGGTCCCCTGGACGATCCGCTTATTGATGAGACACCTCCTGAACCTGACTATTGGACCAACCAAGCCAGGGACTGCGCAAGAGCCTGCAGCGATTTCACAAATCTACTCCATAAAATCGGGTTTCCTAAAGCTCACAGCAACCCAGTGCAGACGCCCATGGTGGCGTTTGCTTGCTTTGCTGTAGGAATTTGCAGTAAGACCCCGTCACTCTATGTTCTGCTGAAGCCAGCTGACCAATCCAGCCATCTATTGTCATTACTTCCCTAACATGGATCCTGACAGTGTTCTTTCATCGCGCTTAGAACCTAGGGCTCACGACGTGGCGAATAGCTTTCTGCTTCACATTCTAAACCGCTTCAAGATGGCTCGCTCATGGCTTTGTCAACTGGCGGAGTGGCAACGATATTACCGCGACGAAAGAAAGAAGTACAAGAAATTCGGTGGCAACGTGGACGATTCCCCAAAGACCAATTCTAGCGACGGACATGGTGGCGGCGGACTGAAAGACTATACGACGTTCTTTGAAAAGATGCATAAGCAATTCGGCAATACCACCAGCGATGACAGTAATTGGACTACCAAAGAGATCGACTTAGCTGACACTAGACTACCACATGACGAAGATTCTGCGGAACGCACTCTTCAGCCTATTGCTGCCGCGGTCAAACACGAGAAGGAACGGGCGCCGGACGAGCAGCCCAATCAACATTCGGTGGCGCCATCCAATTTTACAGCAGTGAATCAACAGCCTGCAGTCGTGAATACGCCTACCTATGGACCTCAAGTCAGCTCTCATACCTCCTATAATGGGAATCCTCCTCCCCAGTATCCTTTACAACGCCAGCCACCAACTTACTCAAACGGGTATTCTGTAACCATGACTGCAGGGCGAAATAATTTTGACTCCCAATTTCAGCCGACGCCAGCTATTCAAGTTGATGCCGCAACATATCCAAATCAAAGCTGGATGCCACCTATGGAGATGCATGCTGCTAGAACAGCTATGGAAATTGATGGTTCAGAGACTATCAACAATTGGATGACTTTCAACCCTGTCATGGAAGCTACCTCTGGGCAGTATGACAATTTAGCTTGGGACAATCTGAAGTACGACGACAACGGCAACACACCATTTTATGCATCGGGCGCTGCGCCTAATTACGCCCATCACCAGCAGCAATGAGCTGCCTGAGAACTGGTCTGGCTCTTCTTTGACAACTATCTCTGTAGATGTGGTGTAGTCTCGGGTGGTGGACTGATAACCGCGACATATTGCTGACATATCCCTCTGATTGTCGTGTAGTCAGGGTTTTTTCTTCGAGCACAATCTTTTTTCCATGTTAAGCCGGTGCTGGTCGGTATCTTCTTTGGGGCATTACTGTGCCAATAGGTTTTCAATCGAGACCAAAGCTCAAGGAGTCCAGCTTGTTCGATCGGCGAATATTAGCAGGCGACGCATTCATACTTTTCTGATTACAACAGTCGTGTTATGGCTGGCTCAATTGCTTCATGCAATATTGGTGCATATGTGTATACAGCATGTTGGCGTTTTACTTCTTCGACTAAACGATTGTTTCTAGACGGCATGTTGCCGGCTAATCTGAACTTTGATCGATGCGCCGCTTGTTATGGTGATCGCTATTACCTCGGCAACGTAGTCGGCCCCGTGCCGCCAATAGTCCATCTTCTTCTATAAGCCGTGTCGACCGAAATGCTTACGGATTTCCAATTGCTTGCCTTGCATGCCTATGTACATGCCCAGCCGCCATCACCAGCGGATGTCATTCCCAAAAGAGAGCGGAGTCAGTAGTACCCCAAGCGTCCGGCAAGCTCTGCAAGCATTAACCCCAGCGCTAACCCCACTGATCATCAAGACACTACACCGCCTGGGCAACGGTTAAGGTGCGCCATCGGACATACTTCCCCGCCTGCGTCACTCATCCATGCTTCCATGCAGCGATATTGGTGGAATTGATCATGTACATTTCCCCACCCTTGCCACTGGTAACCGGTTGAACTGCGCAGGCTGCGCAATGTAAATATGGGGAAAGTTACGGGGTACTGTGGGAGAGAAGCCAGTTAGGCTCGGAATATAATGGCACGAGCAATACGAGAGGGGAATACATGCCGTCATTGTCAGCCAGGAACGAGGCATGATCCGGGGGCCCGCATATGCATGTTCGTTAACCCAGCTCGTCCCGCCTAGAGAATTCAAGTATATTGGTCGAGCAGGTTCCACCCAAGTTGTAGGCAAGTTGCAGCATTCGACTCTTTTCACTGGGTCGAGATGAAGAACCTTCAAAAACTTGGTAGCGTGCTTGCGCTTGGCTGTCTTGCTGTTGGGAGTGCGGCTAGGGCTGTAGGGTACACCTCACCCAAGGATTGGATCAAGCCGTACAAGAGGGAAGCGCTACAAAATATTGTAAGTTGCGAGAAACAGTTTATGAAAACGAAAGCGATATAGATTCTTAACAGCCACGTTTCGCAGGTAACTTGGGACGAAGACTCACTTTTCGTTCACGGTGAGCGCATCTTCTTGTACTCGGGTGAAGTTCATCCCTATCGGTATGTTGACAAACTTGGTCTACTGTTCTTAGATCGCTGTTGCTGAATCAAAGCAGCCTGCCAGTCCCCACCCTCTACCTCGACATCTTCCAGAAAATCAAGGCTCTTGGCTACAATGGTGTTTCCTTCTATGTGGACTGGGCGTTGCTTGAGGGTACGCCTGGTGTATACCGCGAGGAGGGTGTCTTTGACTTGCAGCCCTTCTTTGACGCTGCAAACGAAGCAGGAATCTACCTGCTTGCCAGGCCAGGTCCTTATATCAATGCTGAAGTTTCCGGTGGAGGCTTCCCCGGTTGGCTCCAGAGGGTCGAGGGTATGCTGAGAACCCGTGCTGAAGACTATTTGAACGCAACCGAAGTGTAAGGACCATATAATGCGGACGAAAGTAACTTCTACTAACGTAAATACAGCTATATGAAGAACGTCGGAGCTAAGATTGCATCTGCCCAAATTACAAACGGTGGACCCATCATCTTGGTGCAGCCGGAGAATGAGTACACACAGGCTACTTCGGCGATCAAGCCTTTTCCCGATCCAGTATACATGGAGTATGTCGAGAAGCAAATTCGTAGTGCTGGCATTGTTGTGCCTTTGATCAGCAATGACGCTTCGGCTCAAGGAAACAACGCACCCGGCAAACCTGCTGCTGTTGACATTTACGGACACGATGGTTACCCTCTTGGTTTCGATTGTGCCAACCCAACCACATGGCCTGATAAAAATCTGCCAACAACCTGGCATCAGGTTCATGAGCAGCAGAGCCCCAGCACACCATACTCAATTGTCGAATTCCAGTCTGGTAGTTTCGACCCTTGGGGAGGACCAGGCTTTGACAAATGTGGTATCCTTGTAGGTGCTGAGTTTAACCGCGTCTTTTACAAGCAACTGTACAGTTTCGGTGTCACAATCTTGAACTTGTACATGACCTACGGTGGTACCAATTGGGGTAACCTTGGCCACCCTGGAGGCTACACAAGCTACGACTACGCAGCACCAATCCGAGAGGATCGCCAAGTCGACCGCGAAAAGTACTCTGAACTCAAGCTTCAGGCGAGCTTTCTCAAAGTCAGCCCCGCGTACCTTACTGCCTCTCGAGGCAATGCTTCGACGACTACCTGGACTACCAGCAGTGCTCTGAGCGTTACTCCTGCTACCAATAATGGCACAAAGTTCTACTTTGTCAGGCACGACAAGTACAACTCGCTGGATTCAACTACCTACAAGCTCAACATTGAGACTTCGACTTTCGGCAACATCACCGTTCCACAGATGAATGGCACTTCGCTTACGCTAAACGGCCGCGATTCAAAGATTCATGTCAGCGGATACGACATTGGGGGTGCTACTCTTATTTACTCTACCGCTGAGGTCTTCACCTGGCACAAGTATGAGGATAAAACCGTTCTAGTTGTATATGGCGGACCCGGAGAGACTCATGAACTTGCACTTGGCGTCACGGGGCTGGAAGTCCTTGAAGGTGATGTTAAGAGCATCGCCACTCGCGGAGTTACACTCTTGAACTTCGTGGCGGATGGCACAAGAAAGGTGGCCAAGATTGGAGTCGACAGCTTCATCTACGTGTACATGCTCGACCGCAATGAGGCTTTCAACTACTGGTCTGTTGACCAAGCCCCTCACGACTCTTCTAGCCCCGTCATGCTCAAGGCGGGCTACCTGATGCGCACTGCCAAGGTCACTGGTGATGCCATTGTATTCACCGGTGACGTGAACGCCACAACACCAATCGAAGTCATTGGTGGTGCACCTTCAAGCGTTTCGAAGCTAACATTCAACGGCAAAGATCTTGAATTTACCGTTTCAAAAGCAGGTACCCTGGTAGCTAATGTGGAGTTCACAAAGCCTGAGCTCAACATTCCTCAGCTCAGCTCCTTGGAGTGGAAGTACGTCGACTCCCTGCCTGAAATTCAACCTGGATACGATGACAGCAAGTGGACTGTAGCCGATCTGAAGAAGACATACAACTCGCACCGTCCCCTCAACACACCCGTCTCACTCTACAGCTCCGACTACGGTTACCACACCGGTACTCTACTCTTCCGCGGTACTTTCACAGCCACAGGTAACGAGTCTTCTTTCTACCTTTCTACTCAGGGTGGCTCCGCATTCGGCTCATCGGCTTGGATTGGCGACCAATTTCTCGGCTCCTGGCGCGGCTACGACGCTGCCATGAGCGGAAACTCGACCTTCGTCATGCCCAACCTCACAAAAGGGAAGACATACACCATCACCGTCGTAGTCGACAACCAGGGCCTCGACGAGAACTGGACTATTGGCACCGAGACGATGAAGAATCCGCGCGGTATCCTGGACTACAAGCTTTCTGGCCACGACGCCTCAGACGTAGCGTGGAAACTTACCGGTAACTTGGGTGGAGAAAACTACAAAGACATCTCCCGCGGTCCGCTCAATGAGGGCGGTTTGTACGTCGAGCGACAGGGCCTTCACCTCCCGGGTGCGCTTTCCGTCTCAACCGCCGGATGGAAGGCGTCTCCTGGCCCCGTTGCCGCTGGCATCCCCGGCCCGGGCATCGGCTTCTTCGCTACAGAGTTCAATCTTAACATGCCTGCTGGCTACGACATCCCTCTCAGCTTCACTTTTGCCAACGGCACTGCGTCATCTGGAAATGGATCCAGCGTCCCCGCCTACCGCGTACAGCTCTACGTCAACGGATGGCAGTATGGGAAGTTTGTTAGTAACGTGGGTCCACAGGTCAAGTTCCCTGTTACAGAGGGTATTTTGAACTACAACGGGACTAATTATCTGGGTGTCTCGCTGTGGAATTTGGATGGTGGTGCAGCGAAGGTGGAGGGATTGGAGTTGACGGCCGATGCGCAGATATGGAGTGGTATGCAGACTGTGGCCACAGTTGAGGGCCAGAAGTATGAGGCGAGAGCGTGATGGAATTTTGTACTGATGAGATTGATTCATCTAATGTGAGACCCCACTGCCCTTTTACCATATACAAGCAAATTACCTTTTGAAACAATTGGTTATACTTGAGATGGAAACTGGTGGAAACCCACAGGCTAGGAGCGTAGCATGATGTTACTCTGTCCATACCCTTGGTCGTGCTAGCATCGTATGTGACATGACTGACAGACTGTGTGTAAAAAATATCACAGCGTGATCGGAACATGTTAAACGCTTGTAATATTTCCATCCAAGATTCCCAGTATTATTTGCTATCCACATCGCAACTGTTTTAATACCGAGACACTCTGACGCACGTGTCTGTGTTGGAGCCTTCCCGTGCTGACTGTGCTGCATCTTCGTTTAGCTTGAGTGCCGCTAACTTCCGAAATGTACTCCAAATGCTTGACTCGTGTATGGATTCTTCTGATGTGGAATGAGAGAGACCCTGCAATGGCTCGGGCTACCTTCCGATAGAAGATTGAATTCCCATCTGGAAAGATGGTGGTTGGGTTGTAAGCGCTCTGTGTGGCGTGAGATGATATTGCTTGGAGCCAAAGTCGGCTTACCGGTAGTCAAGGCGGTGTAGACTGGTTAGAGACGATGAATACCACAACCCCGTAGAATGCGGGGTTCGCGTTCGTATCTTTTATCAGGGGGTGATGTGTTCCTAGAGCTTAGTACCGCAACTGCTTAGAAGACATATATAGGTGAGACTTTAGAGTGGAAATATAGTGATGAACGTACAGATGATAACAACATATGTGCGCCGTTCGGCATGATTCCAATACTTCCCATATACTGTCTTGACCATGACCATAATAGGAAATCAATTTGTATACATGGGAAACACAGATAGCAGGTGCCAAGGGTTCCAGATTCGACATGTCACCGCGAGCATGTGAGAGTGCTCAGAGCGCGCACCACGATATGCGGCATCACCGCTTGCGTCCGCGATCACCCTGCATACTACATGTGTCTTGGAAGTTAATTGTTATGGAAGATGAGACTTAAAGCCACGTGCAGTTATTACGGCCATGTGCTTTGCGTTGATTTGTGGATTGGCTTCTGAAGCTGACAGGCCATCAGCCACCTGTAAATCAGCCGCTGAAATACGCATCACAAAAAGATATTTGAATTCGGTATGGGAAAACATACAATGCGTGGAGCATGTCCAAAGTTTGATGTTGTACTCACAGCTCGGATCACTGTTTTCCGTGACGCCAGCAGCAGCAATAAGAGCTGAGGTCAGCCAAGCCTGCTCCCGCAAATCCATCAGCTCCCAGTCCCACCCCGCAGTGTTTCAAAGCGATCAACAGCTCCTGACCGTCCGAGTACTCAGGCAATAAAGATACGAGCAACCGGTGAAGTGACGAAGCCCCGGGAAGAAAAGTACATGGTAAGTGGAGAAGAGCCGAATAGACCATCTGCGTCACAGGCACCATGATGTGGACCAATCACTGGGCCTAGCGCGCGGCCGCTAACCCCACAAGCGAGCTTGTCTAACCGCATGCAGGACTAGACACGTGAACAACAGTGGCTTGGGGCCGACCACGGGGTACGATATTTGACGTCGGTCGCTTGTTTGGCTGAAAGGTCAATGGCTCAAGGAATGATCGAAGAGGGGTTGCATAAAGACTTGCTGGCATCCGCTGACTCGAACTCTGCATAAGATTTCAGAATTTCCGGCTCTGCGTTTGTTTTGCGCGATTCCAGATGTTCTTAAGGATCGTGATTCCCTTCAGCTAGCGGTTTTGTTGGCAAAAGGGATTGTATCAACCCAACGTCATTTGTGTTCCGCGGACCACAGCTCAGGTACACCGACCTTTTTTCCATGAAGAAGCTTTTAGACAACCAAGCAACCGCATTCTTCGTATCCAAAGTTTAACACGGGACCTGAGAGCCTCTACATCAATTCTTTACTCTTTACCCCAGTCTTTCCAGCTTCACATACAACCAAGAATATACCACCAACATGAGCGTTACCAGGCAAAACCTAACGTCAGATTTGAACACACCCTTTCAGACAGCGCTTCCACTACAGGGCTGGATCACCGAAACGCAGCTGCACATACTTACTACAGTGCTCGCCTTCGCCCTCCCTTTTATAGCGGCCTTTTATGTACACAAGGACTATCATGCCTTCCTATCACTCGGGCCTGGCGGCACTCCAGCAACACCCCGAGGCTACCTGAAGATCAAAATCCTATCCATAATCTCCATGAAAGACACGTCTCAGCCCATTCCCATTCCACCTCATTTCCGACCGCTAAAAGGCTACTTTGACGAAGACACGATACCGCGTCGTGCAGGCTCGAGGCCTGAAATCGCAGGCATTGCGCCGCAGAGACAGCGGACACAGAAGAGTGGGGAAGAGTTGTATAGTCTTTTAGCGGATAGGATCAGGGCGTTGACGCAAGATCCTCAAAACAGGTTGATCGAATCGACGAGTTGCTTTGAGAAACACAGTTCGGGGCTCTTTGCGACGGTCCCGATTATGGGGACGTGTGGCGGGGAGATCATGCATGCTCATCCGAGCGATGGGTCCATGCATATGGTGATGCATCCTGCCGATGCGAATCTCCTGATTGCTCGTGGCTGGGCTGAGCGGCATCCGTTGGCAAAGGGCGGATGGTTCAGGCAGTTCGTACCCCGCGAATTCGTACTAGTGTACGCGCCAAGGAACGAGGAGGAAGTCGAGATTATTGAAAAGTGCATTGCTGCGGCTGTTTGGTGGGTCAGTGGCATCGACATCCATGGTGATGCTGAGGGCCCTAGGAGGAAAAGTGCTGACTTTGGAGCTATGGCAAGGGAGAGGCAAGCGGACGAGTGCTGGAGTTGTAAGATGAAGGGATGCAGGGTCAACACGGTAGAGAAGATGACGGGTTGAGTGTGAGGGGAAACTGTTAGTGGAAGAAATTCGGTAGACTGAATACTTGTGCTTGTTTCGCTCATCCGAGCATGGCGTCTGGGGTTGTTGGCGTTCATACATACGGGATGGGATGGGGATGGTCCTTCGCGCGGTACGAAATGATGAATCATAGTTGTCGGTTTCGTCATTGAGATTTGTGAATTGTCACGTCTTGGTCATTCCACACGCTCTTGTGCCAAGCCGGACTCTTGCACACCCCCAGTTCATCTTGTCTACACGTCTCTATACCCATTTACTGCTTTTTAATTCCCCTCGCCCATTCTTCATATGCCCTCATATTTCCCTTGACATCCCAGAATCCCCTTTTACCCTCGTCCTTGCCACCAATACCGCCATTCAGACCCAAAAATGCGTACGGATCGCCCTCGCTCAAAATTTCTTCCCCCTCCCTCGTATACTGGCCTTCGCCGTGCTTTCCTTGACGTGAAATCTGACCCGACCATTGCGCGTATTGTATTGGCTTCAGCGGGGCGAAGGAGATGACGATGCCGAGAGAAAGCAGCAGGATGGAGGTGAGGAGCTCGAGCGAGATGTCAAGTGGGAGGGGTGTTGAGGCAAACGTTGCTGTGTGTTCGTGGGTAGAGTAGACACTAAATCGTCATTGGCAGTTGTTCATGTGGTTGCGACACTCAAGGAATGTGGTAAGATAATGGCCAACGTACGCATGCGTTAGGAACAGCGCGCCGACGCCGTTCAGAACCGTCCCAAGCATTGCCATTGGGTATGTCGGTGCGTAGGAGAGGGGTTCAATCGTCTAGCGAGATTGGTCGCAGAAAATGAGGCAGGTTTGAGGCCCTGTACCTTTGCTTTGTACTGCAAAGTTGGTGGGGGAGGTGTGATGGGCGATGGCATTTCGGTCGTAATGATGAGTCTGGGCTTCACGTTTCCTTGGCGCCCACTGGTAGGTAACTACCTAAGCCCAACAACCAACAACCAGCAACCAGCAACCAGCAACTAGGAACTAACAAGTGATACAATATATATGCACGCAGCCTACGCAACATTGAGAACTGGTCGCTACCGAGGCATCTGAAACAGGATTGAATCGGTTACACAAACATGTACCCACGTGCTCATTCTTCTAGATTTCATATGCCTACCAACTACTCGGGTTCTATATCATCTTCACCAAGTACGGAGTACGCAATGCCTTGTTAATATATTTGATATCGCAACGCAGACTCATGCACATGGTCATGCAAGACGAAGGATGGGTGGGTGGATACGCCCCATCAGGCAACCTTCTATACTGAGCAGCGATTGGCCCTGTAGGTTCGAAACGGTAACACCACCACCCAGGAAAAACTGGGACATACGGAGAAGCAGTCGGTCATCGCGGTCGCCGAACAGCGAGCAACGGACATAACGCTGTTGCATACTACAATGACCTTCGTGTAATTATAAAAATATATATAAAAGTTGATTCAGACCTCTACGTTGTTTTCATACTCGACATTTCCAATCACTTCACCAAGCAGACCTTCAGCAATCTACATATTTGGAACTCATCTCTCCCGTCTCCACCATGACGACTTCAATACTACCCGCACCCTTGAACATCCTCATTGTAGGCGCCGGTGTATGCGGCCCAGCCCTCGCACTCCTCCTCCAACGTTCAAATCCACACCATAATATCACAGTAATAGAGCGCTCCCCCGAACTCCGCACCGGTGGCCAACAAATCGACCTTAAAGCCCATGGTATCCCAATCATGAAGCGACTAGGCCTCCTCGAAAACATCAGAAGTTTCTGTGTCGAGGAAGGCGGAAGCTGCCTCGTCGATGGCAAAGGCAACACCCTAATAAACTTTGGCGTCATCGGTGCCGGTGAGAAACGAGGCACTTATGAACTAACCAACGAATTCGAATTCATGCGCGGAGACTTTGTCCGCATGATGTACGACACCAGTCTCTCCGAGCGCACCACCCTTACCTCTAACGGTGTCACCCAAGGCCGCTTGGTTTATGAATTCAACACATCAATCAACTCGCTCGACTGCAGCTCCTCAACCTCGACAACCGTCACCTTCTCTACTGGCGTAACGAAAACTTATGACCTCGTCATCGCAGCAGACGGTCAAGGTTCCCGCACCCGACGTCTTGCTTTTGGCGATGACGCGAACGCAGCATCATTCAAATCGCTCAATGTCCACAGCGCGTACTACAACATTCCCCGTTTGCCTACCGAGGATTCTCTAGCACGCATACACTTCGCTTCACGCAACCGCATAGTCATGACACGCACGGGCAACCTCCCAGTCACCCAAGTTTTACTCTGGCTCTTGAAAGACAAGGAGCGATCCGCGAGAATGCGCCCTATACATCGACAGCCCCTCGCTGACCAAAAGGCAGCGTGGACAGAAGAGTGTCAAGATGCGGGATGGGATACACCGAGGTTTCTAGCCGGACTGAAAGACGTCGACGACTTTTACGCCACGGAAATCGCACAAATCAAGATGCCAGAGGGAAAAATTACAAAGAACAGACTGGTTCTCCTCGGCGACGCGGGTTACGGTCCTTCGCCCATGACAGGTATGGGCACCACGCTTTCCCTTGTCGGAATGTACGTGCTCGCGGGGGAATTAGCAAGTTACCCGGGCCATGTGGATGCAGCAATTAAAGCCTACGAGGAGACGATGAAGCAGCCGATTGAAGAAGGGCAGAAGCTGAGTGGAGTGGTAGATCAGTTGGCCATGTTTCCCGTATCGGAGTGGGGTGCTTGGACGGCAAATACGTTTATCTGGACACTGTCAAGTTTTAAAGTAGATAAGATGCTAGCGTGGCTTGCGGGATGGCTTCCAGAGGGGAAGAAAGAAGACGGATGGAAATTGCCTGTGTATCCGATGTTGAATGTCAAGGCACCTAAGGCGGGATAAAAGGATAGTATCTGTAGACATACAGCACTTGCCGATTAGCAGGTTGTAGAACAAATGTACAATTAAACCGCATAGAAATGACATCTTGAACGTAGTCGAAGCGCACACCTTGCCCATCAATAGGAAAACCTCATAGTTTCCTACTTCGAACAAGCCCACTCTTGATACCCGTAAGTTCACCACCGTAGCTTGCACTACCCTTTGCCGCTGCGCCCTTGTCAAACACTTGTTTCATACTCTTGAGCTTCTTCTGCTTCTCCTTGTACTTTTCCTTCTTCTTGACCCTAGGATTACGCACGCTCTTCTTGCGATGTGGTGTCAATCTAAAGAGAATATATTAGTCAAGAAGTCATAAAAAACATAAAATGCAAAACGCAAACAACTCACCCCTTGTTCTTCTGAATCTGGTAGCTGATTTGTCTTCGGCCATCGTCATCTATTGTTTCCTCCTCAAAGACTTGGGCGCCTTGCTGCTTGGCGAGCGCGTAGGCTTCGGCACGGTCGAGCTTGGTCTGCTTCTTCTTGTCGAAGCGGGCGGCTACCATGTCGTAGTAGCCCTCTTCATCTTCAAAGTCAGAGCGCTTAGGTATGGGCGCCTCGTCGCCTGAGCTGTTGCCATCGTCACCTAGAGCTACTCCAGGGCCAGCGTTTTGTTGACCACGCTTCTCAGCTTCGGCTTGTAGACGGGCTTGTCGCTCTTTTAGACGCTCGCGGCGTGGAATATCCGCATCACCACCCTGATCCTTACCAGCGGTATCGCGCTTGTTAGCCTTCTGCGTAATCTGCGATGTGTAAAAACGAAGTGATCTCTTCTTCTTCGCTTTCTCGGCAGCCTCGTGTGCAGTGAGTTCGGTCTCTTCGCCAAAGTCCGAGTCGTCCGCGTTAAGCAGGTTAAGTTTGGGTTCAATAACCTTCTTCTTTCGGACAGCTTTCTTAATTGCGGCCTTGTCAGTAAGCGCATCGAGCGTTGCAAGATCTTGTTCAGTCTTGGCAAGCTTGGCAGCGCGCCGTGCTGCTGCTTCTGCTTGGGCCATTTCGGTCATTCTTTCTGCCTTGGTCTTCCTTGGTTTAGTAGGCTTCTTGATAGCCAATGTGTCACGGTCGAGCTCAGGGCTGGCCTCTTCGATTCCCGAAACATCATCGTCGATCTCGGCGTCCACCACCGGGTCAGAGACTGGCAGGCTCTCTACGCGGGTCCACATCTTCTGGCATTGAAGCAGACTCTCCATGACCGGGTGCTCGTGTAATTCGGCGGGATCCAAAGCAATTACAGACGAGCCATCCTCCTTCGCAGTAGAGCCAAGAACGGCAAAATACATGGCCATTGCAGCAAGATATGCCGCGCAAGCCCGGTATTTGGTCACTGCCATGGGTGTAGGAATCGCTCTTCCAGATTTTGCCGCCTGTGCCTTCAGTAACTTCTCTGCAGCGTTCGCGGTAGCAGCCAGCTCGTCGTGCAGCGGTTGAAGTCGCAGGTATTCCTTTGAGATGGGTTCAAATTCGGGGTATCGTGTTCGCAAAATCTTCATCTTCTCTTCCTCCGACATGTCCTCCGTAATTTGAAGTTGGGGTAGCACCTCAGTGACCACAGCGCCACTTGCTGTATCTTTTCCATCGTCTTGCCCAAGCCACTCATCTTCGTCGAAGCCGAAGTCTGCCTCTGTCATTCCTTGAAGCTGTTTCTTCTGTATACGCCTTGCCTCTGCCTCTTCATCCAAAGCATCTTGCTCGGTTTCTATCGCATCGGCGTCGTAGTAGTCCTTCTTCGAAGCCCCCCAACCACCAACATCTTCGTTCTCTTCTTCATCTAGCTTACGTTTCCCAGATTCGTCGTCTTCATAATCGGCGCTCGCATCGTCGTCGTCGAAATCGGCTTCGCTTTCATCGTCGTCGCTGCCGGCATCAAGTATTTCTTCGTCTGAGGCTTCTAGGAATTGGTCTGAATAACGATTAGCTTTTGAGCACACGTATGAATAATTGTGCAACTAACCCTCTTCCCGATGCTTTCTCATCCTCTTTGCCGCTGGACCTTCATCCAGCAGGACCTTATCACGGTTGATGTGGAACTCGTCTTCTGAATCTGCGACGTCTTCCCACGTGTTGATAGCCATGCGAGAATCCTCTTCTCGTGGCGCTTTAGACGCGCCAGATGCGCCACCACCTGCCTTCCTTTTTTTTGCCATATCTGTGACGATTGTTGTGTTGTAACGTATTTCGTCGACTTCGAATGTCGCGTCTAACTTTTTTTCCGTGCAACTCTTGGCTTAGCCGCGGGGAGTCGGAGGTGAGCAGGGACCAATTGCCGCTAGGCTTTATTAGCAATAGTGGAGTTAAGCCCGGGGTTTAGCTCCGCGTGTGACAGCAGGACAACAACGTTCGGCTCACCAATCTCACTATTCCGCTCACCCGAAATTGGAGTCGGTTGCCTTCAGTAACTTCTGACGCGCGTACCATATGTACTGTTCTATTCCCGCTACGCCATGCAACCAAAAAGGTGAGAATAGACATGCAACATGAAAGTAGATCTAATGCGCTAGAGTACCTTTTCTAGTAGTCAGAGAAACAATATGATCATCAATACGATTGGCGCATGGGTTACAACAATAGTGCGGTTACTCATAATGCTAGATCTGAACGGCAAGGTCTGGGCATGGGGAAAGAAGAACGGAATGCCTGTGTTTAGACCGGATGCGCAATAAGAGACATTAGACTACTCGATTTGTAATCTGGATCCATGAACATGAATAAATCATCACATAATGTTTACAGAGTAGAGTGCACAAAAACATCTCCTTCGCATCAAATCACGGGTTGAGGTCCCAGCTATTCCGTACGCCGAGAGCCCACACAAACTTACGAAACATGAAAATGCTCAGGCAAGCTACCCACCCACTCACAATCCGGATCTAGGTGCAGTATATCAGACTCGGCCTCATACGACCTCAGGGTATGAGCCGAAACCGGGACACCAACAGCAGTTGTTCTTCCGAGAGCATCCGTCTGGTACCCCTTCACATAGCAGTGGCGCGGAATGTGAAAAGCAAAGTTGCCCAACGACGTTTTGGGCTCCCAGAATACGCCAATAGCCAGGCACTTTAGCCTTGGGCAGAGCTTGCGCGTCTCTAGAAACTGGAAGAAGACATTGGCAAATCGTTGCAATTCAAATGTCACCTGAGGCCAGCGTTTGGGAGCGACGACGCCAAGGGTATCTTCGCTGGTGTCTATCCAGCGAGGGTAGCGGAAATGTACAGTACGTAGATCTGGAAGGTGTTTCAAGTTGGCCTAGTAATTGTTCAGCTTCAATCTTCGGGGACGGGCAAATGATAGCCACTAACAGGGTTACCAGTCGATATATTAAAGACAAGGAATGGAGCTGCACGAGAGAATACTGACCAGGAAAGCTTTGAACATGTGATGTGTATGCCATGTTTGAACATCCAAGTCATGATGTGATAACTGAATCCCTAATTGTCTGACCTTTGAACATGACGATAGAGCCTGTAAGGTTGCAATACTACGCACGTTGGTGCTGATAGGTTCGACCGTCCGAGAGTGGTGCAGACCAAGGCTTTCGAGATGAGGGCCTATGCGTTGAATCATCTTCCAAAAGGTTTCCTTCCAACCCTCGGGCCAGATTAGATGTAGACTGGTTAGATTGTCGCAATGTCTGAGCACATTGGTCAAGCAGTCAGTGTCAGACACAGTTGCATAAATGTGCTTGAAAGAAGCATGACTGTTGGCGAGACTAGCGCCAAGCTCTTGGAAAAAGGAATCTGAACCATCGCAACCAGAGACAGAAAGAGAGAACAACTGGCCAAAGTCGATCATAGTAGTCATCGTAGGAAATACCAGGCTTAGATCCATGTGGTGGAGACACAATTGGCGTAGGTTTGTTAGTTTCACCCCTTCTGGTACTATTCCTGAGAGAAGATGATAACCCAAAGACGTTGGCGATCTCTCACGCTGCTCTCCAAGCGACAATCGGGTCAATGTCGAGCCCTTGGTGAAAATCTCTTTCAGGACTGGATTGATCCCCCTCTCGCATGATAATCGAATATCGAGGTTTCGCAATGAGATGGGAGGCAGAAGAGTTTGTTGAAAGGGACTTTTATCCCGGGGAGAATAACAGGTCCAGCTGAAATGTAGGTGTACTATTTTGCGTTGGCTTCGCTCTAGTAGTTCCGCGATTTTCGATGTGAGGGAACGCTCGGACAAAAACCTAGCATAGCGAGGAAAGCCAATTATCAGCAAATGTAATTTGTCAACTGGAGTAGGATCAGCTCACCGAAAAATTTGCAGGCAATGGTCCGGAAACATGGCCAGCACAAGGTAAACATGCTCGTCTCTTGCTGTGAAGTCCTGGTTCACGCGAAAGCCCAAACGCGTGTTGTCGGAGGATTCGGTCAAGATGGATTCTGGTGCTGAGGGAGGCCGATCATCTTCGAAGGACAGGCTTCGAGTGTGACGCAAATGATGTCCGGCGCCAGCAGCGATGCTTTTGGCGAAACAGACGAGATGCTTATGGCCCTGGTCCCACGTACGTAGGTAAACGGTGTGGTACAGTAGCGGTAAGCTAAGGGCACGAAGATGTTGCGATGTTAGACAAAGAGCCTTGAGAGCGCTCTTGGTATTAACGCTTTCTATTATGAGCAGTTGGATGTCGTTTGGCAAAGAGAGCATGATGTGCAGGGCTGGTAGAGGGAGAAAGAAGAGAAGTCGCGATGGACACGGCGAGATAGCGCACTAGTGCCATACCGGTACCTAACCTCAAACAACCGCCCACGGTATGACAGGCCCGATAGCGGTAGCGCCCTCACCCTAAACACGTCTGGTACTGCATACTCAGCATTCGAAATGCTTCAGTCTCGGATCATTGTGTTGGGGAAGATATGCTCGGGGACCATCCGTTACTTGAGCTAAATCTAGAGCTAGAGCTGATAACGTTAGCCAGCGGAAAGTTACCGGCATAGGCAGGTACGGTAGCGTGCCGTCGCGTCCGCGGTTAGAATTCCTACATAATCTGCGATTTCGCCCTGCATAAACATGTGACCTTCTGGAAGCGTACGGTTGGACACTGTGATTCAGCCAAAGTGGGCTTCCGCGGGGTAATGAAGGCCACCGGCACAAGTTTAGTTTTGTCAGACACCCCCAGGATATACACAAGCTGCCACGGCGTCTTCGCTACAACAAGCCACCCCCCCTCAACACCTGTTCAAAATTGCTTCGATTTACTATCGTGGATCAAACTTACCGAGTCACTAAGCAAAATGTATTGTTACACAGCTTCATTAGTTACATGACCAGATGCTCCACTACCTGATCACTTCGCCAAGTAAGGCAGGTGCATGCCTTTCTGTAGGCGGGCATCAAAACCGACTGTGGCGCCCCCGATACGACACATTACCAGCGAGAATCCCGGATACCAAGAGATGACCCACAGCCCCCAATATTGTCCGGATAAATGGAATACAACAGCACTCCGACCTTTCGAGAGTGGACTTTTGTCCGCTATAAGCCTCATAGAAGGATATATGGCCTATCCGGGCGTAGATTCGCTCTCGACAGTGGCGTAGATTTTTCCAGGCTCTCTTGGCCTATACTTTACTCCTTAGCCGGCTAGACCTAGCTAAGGCAGCAATTCGACGCGGCGTTGAATCAATTCTAAGCCACAAGAATGTGCTGCAGGGTATGCTGCTTCTCCGACAGAGCCGCCCCGGTAGATATGGGCTAGGCTGTATAGCAAGTACCGGGAGCGTGCTCTAAATATATAGAGTGAACCGCAGAACCATATTGTGACATTTTTTTGACTGAATTCTGTGCACCCCGTTAAAATGGGTCGCTTCCCACTAATCGCATTTTGGCTTTTGGCAACTGATGGGGTCTTGGGTGTTAAGTGGCTTGGTGAAGTGAAAAACGTAGACGGTGTTGACTACCAGTGTAAGCAGAATTGCTGGAAAGCACTTTTTGAATCACATTGACAAAGGATCAAAGGCAAGTGCTATTCCGACAACGCATGCTGGCCTATCAAAAAAGACTGGGATGAACTCAACCAAACGGTATCTGGTGCTCTACAGGCTGCGATACCACCTGGTGCCGCTTGCCACCAGAACTTCGAGAACTCTACCAGCGTGTACAATGCGAAAAAATGTGCAGACTTGCAGGCCAACTGGGCAGTTGAGCAAGTTATGTACGTACCGTTTCCTGGAAAAACATTCAGGATAATCCTGACATTATCTCAGGGCCGATGACCCAATTGCTGAACTGTGGCCATTCAAGACGAACAACACTTGCCTGCCGACTAACGACCCGTCTGAGCCCTGTTCCCGGGGTTTCTATGGGCGCTATGTCATCGTGGCGACTACGAAGGAGCAGATTAGAGCAGGTGTGAACTTTGCGCGAGAGCGCAATCTTCGCCTGGTCATCCGTAATACCGGCCACGACTTTATGTGAGAACCGTACCTGGGTATCGCTTCCTATAGGCCAGAAGACTAACACAGCACAGGGGCCGCTCGACTGGTTACGGGTCTCTCATCATAAACACCCATAGTTTCAAGGACGTCAAATTTGTCAAGAAGTATACCGGACCTGGCGACTGGACAGGCAGTGCAGCTATCGTGGGTGCCGGTGTTCAGGGGCGTGAGCTTTTCCGCCAGTGCTTTGCTCAGAGCCCCAAGGTCGTCATCGTTGGTGGAGAGTGCCCGGTATGTTCATGATGCCTACAAAACGATTCAAATCGCTGATATATCAAAGACGGTCGGCTGGGGTGGTGGTTACATACAAGGTGGTGGACATGGCCCACTCTCTGGTATTTACGGTATGGGCGCTGACAATGTGCTCTCCTTTGACGCTGTCACTGCCGAAGGAACTTATGTTACTGCCAATGCCAAGGAGAATTCGGATCTCTTCTGGGCTCTTAAGGGCGGCGGTCCTAGTTCTTTTGCTATTGTCGTCGCTATCACTGTGAAGACGTTCCCCGAGGTTCCCACAGCTGGCACGATCCTCAACATCAACTCGACACACACCAACGACACCGAATTGTTCGCTAAGGGCGTTCGTATCTTCCATAACTTAGCGAATCACTATGCAGACAACGGAATGTTCGTATACTTCGAATTAGGCCCCGGACCTCAGATTCTTCATATTGCGCCATTCGTCGGTCCTAACATGACCGAAAGCCAGCTCGGCGCGGCTCTCGCACCACTATATGAACAGCTGAATGCTGCCAAGGTACCCTATGATGCGTACACAAGGGCCTTTCCCACCTTCTTCGAAATGTACATTGATATGTTCGAGGACGAGCCAGCAAACCGCCAATCCATTGTGGGAGGCCGTCTCTTCACACAGTCTGACATTGCGAATCATGGTGATGAAATTGCAGATGCACTCATCTATGCATCAATGCCGGAGCCCACCCAGCTCGGCTTCAACGTCGGCCACATTGTCAATCCCGGGCATGCGTACCCCAAAGTAGACAACGCCATCAATCCTGCATGGCGCAATGCCAGTAGCTTCGTCATTACAAATGTTGTTATGGAAGGCACTGAATCATGGGCAGTCAAGAAGGAGCGCGAGAATTTCAATACCAATGTTGTGGGTAAGAGGCTGAGGGATGTCTCACCCAACGGTGCTAGTTACGTCAACGAGGGCGATCTCAACGAGCCTAACTGGCAAGAGGCGTACTGGGGCAGCAATTACGCAAGACTGCTGAAGATTCGGCAGAAGTGGGATCCTAAAGGTGTCTTCTTTACCGAGACTACGCCAGGGACGGAGAAGTGGAGTGTCCTTGACTACGGTACGAAGCTGTGCAAGAAGACTAGCATGTAGGCGGGGAAGGGGTATTGTAGTGCATATCATACAGTACCGAGTCTTGGTGAAGAGTATGCATAGTAATTGCTTTCAGTATGGCGCGACGACTGATAGGCCATGGTGTGAAGGTGGCGTGAGGACGGCACTCGCAGATACTCTCCGGTCGATGTTGACGACGCAATCCAAGATGTTGAAATTGTGAAAGTCTTGATTAGGTGACTGTGACCCCTTTCCGTGTTTTGTAACAAGGTGGGGTAGTGAGCGGTGAGCGGTGAGTAGTGAGTGGTGAGTAGTGGGTATTCCGTAGAGAGCAGCGAGACAAGAAGCTGGGCAGCCGGGGAAGAGCGGGAGCGATGACGAAAGAGTCGCGTTCCTCGCTAATCGGTAACGGGCCTAGCAGCGAGTTCACCTTCACAAGCCGATGTATCCTGAGTATAAGCAACCATCCCAATTCTTTGCGACCCCTCAGCCGTGTATCCTCGGCTTAGACGTGGGCCTTGAAGCTTCGACTACGCAAACCCGTCGCGACACCAACACTTACAAATCCATCCTGCTCCAACGACGCCAACAACCATCGCATTCCGAAGAATCCCATTTAGGCTCCTATTCACGATAGCGACATCGCGCAGCCTACATCCCGCCCGAGACATATGCCACGCGCATGCCGAATCACACTCCGAGCCTCGTTAATGTCGATTGAATGCCTCCCGTCCTGAATCCCTTCTTACGGGCTTTCTTCCGTAGCGCACTCCCCAGCCAGTGCCAGCCAGCGCAGCACCACGTACGACACCGCCACGTTGTATACGCCACGAGGGCACAGTTGCTGACATTATACGCCACAGGTTCTTCTTGTGCCGACCACGGAACTTCTCCTCACATCGCGCGACAAGGAATCAAATACGTCGTATGTTGACCTCAGCGGCTCCGAAGACTTCCTCGCAAGCCACGTACTGCGCGTGCCGGGGGGCGTGGGACCGAACAACCAAGTCAAGGATGCAGGCAGTTTCAGGGAGACGCGGGGCAAGGCAAAGCAGTTTACCACGGCAAATGGCCGCACGGTGATAGTCAAGGACGCCTTCATCTACAGCAATAAAGGTGCGCGCATATGCAGCCAATGGGCGGCGCCACCCTGAATGCTAACCACCATACAGGCTTCAAGACACTCAACCAAGCCCAGCTCCTTGGCGACACCATCTTCTACCCTGATTCCTTCGATGCGCAGCCTTGGCTGGTATATTTTATCTCCCGACCGCTCATAGGCACCTTCGACCCAAACCCGATAATACCGGCCACACTGGACGTCAAACAGGATGCGACGCCAGCACTTCCAGCTGTGGGCAGCGCGGCCATGGCTGTCAGTTCGCCAATGCCACGGAAGAAGGACGTCAAGTCGTTCAGCGACCTCTTGAACCACTTTCCCATGATCGCCCGCCAAATGCAGCCAGGCCTGGAGAGGCTGTTCAGGGAATTTGCTAAGGAGCTGGAGAAGCCGCTGCCAGCCACACCTTCACAGTTGTCACGACGTTCGTCAATGAGCTCACGAGCAAGCCAGCGGAGACGAGGCTCGGCATCGTCAGCAGAAACGGCACCGCTGTCTATTCATAGCAGCATGTCGCAGGGCCCGAATGGCTTCATATCCAATCTGGACATCAGCGACGAGGAAGATCAGATGCGCAGATCGCTCGAGACAGCTGTCACGGCAGCGATTGATCTGTTTCAAATGGTCGACAAGCAACAGTTGTCACTGCTGGGTGCGACTACAGACTTGACTGGTCCCATTGTCGAGCGCATGATTGAGCGATACATTGCCGAGCAAGTGCACAATACGATCCTGTTCCCACGAATCCAACAGATACGGATGCTGGAGGATGCCGAGCTGGAGCGCCGAACGCGACAAATGGTGGACATCGACATATCACAAGTTGGTATTGACATTGGACATGGCCGCAAGGGCAAACAAGAGCTGGCTATACGACTTTCGAAAGCAGTGGATATTTTCAAGAAAATGGGTGTCGCAGGTAGTCCCCAGGAAATGCTGGAAATACTCCTCGCAGTGCAGAAGCACATTACGATGCCGGATGAGCAACAGCAAAAAACCATGACGAATGGAGAGCAAGTTTCTGAGAAGCAACACCATCTGCTCACCATCAATGCAGATACACTCGTCTCGCTCTTGCTTATAGTCGTCATCCGAGCCCCGGTACGGCATCTGCAAGCTCGACTGTCGTACATGCGCCATTTTATCTTCATTGATGATGTTGAAAGTGGCGAAATGGGCTATGCCCTTAGCACATTTGAAGCTGTTTTATCATATCTGATAACCGACTCTGGAGGCTTACGAAGAGCAAGTCGACGGAACAGGGCGCTGTGGCAGGCCACCAAGACTGGGGATCTTGCAACCATGCAAGGTATCCTGGAGCCTGATAGGTCCTTCCATCCAGACATGGACAGCTTTTCTTCAGATGAGAGCGATACCCCACCGAGACATCGTCCAGTCAGATTTGCAGCAAGCCCAGAACTACGCTCTCCAGGAGTTCATGTTACGAATGGGCATCACGAGTCACGATCAAGCCGTCAGGGTTCATCTCGCGAGAACAGCGTTATTGAAGATGGACCACTGGCGCATATTTTTCCTTTTCAGCGGGCTCAATCGCCGCCACTACCTGATAGACCAAAGATGAAGAAGCGAGTATCAATGGATACAAGGAGTATGTCGAGTGGCTCGGCGCGCTCATTTCGATCTCGCACAACGCTCGACTCGCGCGTAAGCGCTATTGAAGGCGATGTGTCGATTGAGAAGCTTACTATGACACAAGGGCCTGATGGCGAATCACTGTTAATGATGGCTATCGAGAACAGGCAAGACAGGGTACTGCAGTATCTGATCAGCCTCACCGAGTACTATACCCCTTCGCTTATCTTCGAAGACTACAACAATGAAGGTACCAACCTATTGAGCGCAGCAATCCAGCTCGGTCATCCCAAGACGACAGATACGATCCTTAATTACATCCTGGAGAATAGTCCAAGTCCAGAAGTATTAAGAGACTACCTATCAAGACCAGATGCAAAGGGCAGGTGTGTGGCACACTATCTCTTCAATCAACCCCGCCTTATCGATCGCATTGGGCATCTTCTGCCTTGGCGATTGAAGGACAAGAACGGACAGACTCCAGTCTTCGCTCTCTGCAGATCATACGACCACGATCAGTACCACGACATGGTAGACAAAGCGTTACTAGCTGCGACATATGACCAAGACGACGGGCAGCCGCTGCATCTCGATGAGCACGTTGACAACAAGGGCAACAGCCTGTTACACATCATTACTGATCCTCAGCTGGCAGCGAAGTTGCTGTACCGCTGTGACTCGGACGCCAATGCGACCAACGACCGTCAATTTACGCCGCTTATGGTAGCCAGCAAATATGGACGCACAGACATGGTGAGGGTATTCTTTCAAGACCCTAGAGTCGACTTATCGTACAGAGACGCGCGTGGGCTTACGGCTGTCGAGCTTGCCAAAGACGATGAGGTTCGCAATCGCATTGATGATCTTGTGCTTTTATCGAATGAACCTGGGCCTGACGGACGAACTACGACTGTCGTTCGCTCATTCTTCGTGGAAGACGGAACTGTACGCCTTGTCCTGAAGTCTGGAGCACCAAATGACAATAACACCATCACGGTTACGACATGCCGTCGGTCATCGCAGGACTTTGAGAATCTTGCAAAGTGGCTTGCTCAGGAGCATCCTGCGTCATGGCTACCCGTTATACACAACCTAGCATCGCCTTACCTTATACCATCCAGACCCTCAAGATCGATACTACGCGATATGCAGCTTAGACTCGACGCATTTCTGAAGATTCTACTCAAACACCCTACGTTCTCAACACATGAGCTAGTGTGGGAGTTCTTTCTCGTCCCTGACATTGACTCTTCCATGCTAGCAGAGCGGTCAGCACGCAAGGCTGAATTGCGCGTCGAGCGCCTCCGGGAAGAATACGCTCCGATATATGATGTCCGTGAAGTGGAACTCTTCGTCCAGCACATGCGTGAGAACATTCGTGCTCTACACCATGCCTCCAGGTCCGTTCTCCGGCGTGCGAATAAGGTCCGATCAGCGGCATCAGATCTCAGTGATGCTGCCAAAATCGCCAATACCGCTCTGCATTCCGTCAGTTTCCTGCCAGAAAAGCATCTGAGAGCGCTCGAACGCTATACAAGAACGCTGGGCCAAAGCGAAGCAAGCCCAATTGCAGGCTTCTACTACTCGATGCATGCCATATCCAGCACAATCAGTGCCATCTTAACATCGCTGGCCCGTCCCTCGACCCTTATAACGTCCATGTCGACAGCACAGAAAGCCATCGATCGTCACAATCTCTCTGTCCGTCGCTCTGATCGATGGCCACTCGGTCTTCTCGACGATGCCCGATCCAGAGTCCAGAGAGAAGCCCAAGAAAAGATGGATAAAAGCAAAATTGAGCTCGAAGATCTCGGTAGAGAGTTGAGGTACACGCAGCAGGTTGTTGCGCAAGAACTTGCGAGTTGGCAGGAGAACAGAGTGGAGACGGGGAAGTCAGCACTCAAGGAGTTGGCGAAGAAAATGTGCGTTGCTGAGAAGGCGAGACTGGAGAGTATGAAGAGAGCGGTCAGAGAACTGGGAATCGGGCTGCCAAAGATGAAGTTGGGCAATGAGCATGTCAACGGCGTCCAGACAAACGGCGTTCATGAGCGCGACATTGTCATTGGCTTGTCAGAGGCAGTAATTGAGCAAAACAGGCTTAAAAGGATCATGGACGAAAACATTGCAGCAGGACTAGGCGCTGTGGAAGATGCGAAACGCGAGGGCATGATCTTGTCCAATGGAAAAGCTCCTGGTGAGGATGCACCTCCTGCCGATGAGCTCGCGCAAGAAGCTCAACAAATCCCAGGGGCCAGTATACGGGAGCCAAGCACCAACAGCCTAACTTGATTACCTTTTTTCACAATTATCAAAGTACACTCCAGTTCTCTCTCAATTTTCCGGTAGATGGATACACTGCAATGTGGTATAAGGGTTTTTGGAGATATATCAGCGACGGCGTTGGATGAGAGTGAGTGGGCTGGTAGTACTGGATAGGTGCTATTCTGTAATCTTTGTACGAGACCAATTACTTCTTCTTCTGCACTTTCATATCATTGTTCTTTCTACACGTTTGAAACGAGATCAAATGCATTTGTGAAAGCTGTAGAAAGGGACGAAGAAGGTTATAGAGCTGTTACGAGCTTACGCACTATACGAGGCTCTCTGAGTCTCTGTTACGATCCCTTTCTGTACTAACTCCGACCGTGCCCGATACCCCTTGCTCTCCCCGCGCACCCCACCAACGGCGTCTCGCCATGCCGCAGCTTAAGCGCTCCGCCCCAGAGGCAAAGACACAAACAAGGTCTATTGGCTGGGGGTGGCCATCAATCCTTTACCCCTGGCTTCCTGCTCGCCAATGCACCTTAAATTAGGTGTGACAGGCATGAGTGAGACCCTGGATTTATGACGCCATTAGGGCGAGGCTGTGCCTGTCGCAACATAGGCAACATTAACATCAACGTTCCTTTTTTGATTGTTGCACTCTCTTTACTGTCCCTGCTGTGGTCAAGGGGAACTGGCGTCCTTTTTTTATTTGCTTGTTTCTACACTCTTTATTGCTCTGCGCGCGTCAAGAGAGTTTCCCGTAACTGTTGCGCGTGTGTGTGTTTTGTTTACGACGACCCTGCCATACACAATCAGGTATACGAGAAACGAGACGGAATCATGGCGCTCAACTGCTCAAATGTACCCGATTTTACAAACACCGATGCTGGAGTAGCAGGTGCAGGCGTACGTAAAAACTCTCCCTCTCCTACATGCACCAAATGGCCCAAAAGCTAACACGATAACACGTGCAGACGCTCCTCTCCTTCATCATCACAAACATCCTCTCCATCCTCCTATCAGCCACCATCATATTCCTCGGTCTCCGGAAATCCACATCGGCGCCAATATCGCGCAAACTGCTACAATCTTTCTCCGACCAGCAGATCCTTACCGGCATCGGCATCCAGTCTATAGGGCTTGCCAAAATGAAAACAATGGTGCCCTACCACTTCTTCATCATCTGGCTACTGAGTCTCCTCTCTACTGCCACCAACCTCGCCACCTTGCTCGCCCTTGTAAACGACTTCAAGCGCGACTGGGTCCTGCGCTGGTTCCGCCAGATCTTTATGCTGATCAACATGTGCCTGGGTATCCTATCTGGAATCTTCATCCTGCAGACCGTCATGAAGAACATGGAGCCCAGACTGCCCATTGCGTGTGTCTGGGAAGTGCAAAACAAGGACGCTGCGCCTAATGCTGCACTCAGCATCGCAGGTACGATTGCAGTGATTGCGGGCCAGGTCATCACTTTCGGCTTCGCAACGTGGTACCTGCATAACCGGTCGAATCCAAAGTGGCTCAAGACTGTGCAGGTCATTGGCCTCTTTGCCTGTCTGGCAATGGGTATCGGAGCTACTGTGCGCGTAGTGCTTGAGTCGCAGGCTTTTGGTCATCCGCCTGCGGCACTCAATTTGCAGGGTTCGCCCGAGGGTAATTGGAGCTTTGGACAGCTACTCCCCTTGTTGTTGTTGGTGCTGCCCGTTATTAGCACGATTGAGATTGCGAGGGGCGAGGAATTGAAACCAAAGAGTAGGGTCGATGAAGATACCGTGCCGTTGTATGCGAGTGGGAGTGATATGGAGTTTCAGCCCAACCCTGTCATGGGGAGCGCGTCGAGTCTGTTTAGAAAGTAGTTTTTTCAATGTGGCTTTTATGATAGACATGAAATTTCGCATTTTCCTTTACCAAGTTCAGATCCCATGTAGGCTTTCGGTCCTTGTGTACCATCCTATTTCCCATCTACATGATTAACATAACCCTTGTTCTTATTCTTACATCTTTTTCCATATCTATCGTCGCAACAACGATGGTGCACATACGCTATTAAACTGTACTCTTTCCTCGCCAAATACCCTTTTGTGGCAACCCCTCGACAAGTCCATGAGACTTTTCGTATTCCTTTACTACGTCGGCGCATACGCACTCTTCTTCCTAATCTTCTCCCCCTGGAGGTAAAACCAAATCGGGACTGGAACCATGACTGCAGCCGCACACCCCAGCAACGTAGACGCCCATTCAATGCCCATGCCCTCGAACATTTGGCGTGCGAAGAGCGGGAACGCAGCGCCCGCCAGACTGCGCAAGAGGGTATTTGCAGCAATAGCCGACGCGGCAAACTAAGGTACCAAAAAAATTAGCAATGCTTACGGAATGAAAAAAAAAGAAACAGCGAGGAAACTTACCATCAAATAACTATCAATCAAATAGTTAAACAACGGAAGGAAAATCGCCAGCAAACCAAACCCCAACAACAAGCCACTCAGCGTAGGTACAATCCAATGAATGTCGGCTCTATATCCCGTCCACCCAAACCAAAACATGCCTGCAGAGAAGAAAACACCACCGACAATGACTTCTGGGAGCCGCCACTCGGGAACAGTGACGTTGTTATTTGCAGCCAATTTGCGCTCGTACGAGGGTTGACGGAGGAAAATCGCCAGGCCAGCGAGTAGCTGTCCTGCCATGAGGCCAAAATATGGCAACCCGCCAACACCCGGATTCATGCGGTGAACGCGCTGGAAGACCATCGGGTAGGCTGTGAGGAAGAGGTAGAGTATCCCGTAGATCAATGACATGTACAGTGTGATTAAAAGGACGATTCGCTCGGTGACTAGCATGCGAAGGGGGCGGGAAAAGTTCTTTTCAATGAGCTCGCGAAAGTCCAGTTCAACTTCTTCCTGTTTTGCGTGGATGGCCCAGTTTTTGGTGTGGCGGCGGAGTGTGGCGGCTTTGTCGATGAGGATTTGGGGGGCGTAGGTTTCGCGGAGGAAGAGGAGATTAAGGGCAAAGCAGGCGAAGCCCAAGATGCATCTTGAGAAGGTTATTGTTAGATTGGTTGGTCGTGTGCAAGGGCAAGGGCAAGGGCAAGGGCAAGTGAATCGGAGGGGGTGGGGACATACGTAAGGTATTCTGTCCATCGCCAGCCAAGCTCAGACTTTACGATGAAGCCGCCGATAAAAGGGGCGAAGAGGGGACCGGAAAAGACTGCCATGGCGAAGAGGGGACCGGAAAAGACTGCCATGGCGAAGAGGGTAATGGCGTTTCCGCGCGACCGGTTGTTGAACATGTCTGAGAAGACGGCTGCGACACACTGTCCCAAGTAAGTCATATGAGCAGTAAAACCCGCACATCATCATCCTGTGTCGTGAAGAAAAAGAACTAGAAAAAAAAAGAAGAAATACTCACCGTAACTGGACAAGCCCCAAAGAAACCGGCAAAAAACCGACAAATCATCACTGTCTGGATATCCTTGCCCACAGCAACCGCAAGGTTAAAGACTGCAAACCCAAACGACGCAATAACTAGCGGGGTGCGCCTTCCCTTGAGTTCAGAGTAAGGTGCCCACAGGATCGGTCCCGTGGCAAAGCCAAGTACATACAACGATGTTCCCAGCGTAGCCACCACAGAGCCCACGTGAAACTTTGCTGTGAGTGCAGGAATGGCAGTGCTGAAAATTGAACTGCCAAACGAAGCTATGAAGGTTGTGAAGCCCAGCATCATTGACATGAGCATTTTCTTTCTAAACGGCCAGTTTTGTGCGTGTAGCGGATCATCGGGGCCATCAAATTCTACCACGTACACCTCCTGTTCGGGGAGTGGGGGTGGATAAGGTTTGTTTGCACCGAATGCTGGCAGTGGTTTCCGGGAGGATCTGCTCTTCAGCGTACTGCACCCCACAGTCTGGGAATGCTGGCTCTTCTGAGTTTGTATTCGTTCAATCTCGGTGGGGTGCGGGCGAAGCTGGTGGCCTGAGTTGTCCTCCTGTTGTGTTGGGAACCTCGATATGCCAGCATCGCGCTCAACATCAGAGGCGTCTGAAAACGAATCCAGCATGCCGACCTTTGTATGCGAACTACCTCCATTTATTTCCTTGTCCTTTTCCGGGTCTTCTAAATCTGCGTGTGGGGACCGAAGGAGAGCAGCATCTCGTTCCGGCTTGTCAGTGTAACCATGGCCCTGATCATCCATGATGGCAAGAGATTGAAAATGGAAAAAGACATGTTAAGGGGGAAGCTTGATCCAGATAATCGGTATGCTTGATGCCTCCCAGTTTTGTATAGTCGCCATTGCGTATACTGGATGAATGTCCGTCCCTCCGTCCTTACAGTATGGAGATGCGGACGATCGCACGTTCGGTGACGGAGAGTGCGTATATGATACCGACAGAGCCGCGATTTACGGTAGCTCTCGGATGGAAATGAGGCGCAGCGTTAGAAAGCGTCACTGGACCATAAGCACTAAGATACCCACTTTTACACCATAAGTCAGAGAACGTACATAACGAAGATGATGTAAACCTTGAAAGAAATGTCCTTCGCACGAAGTGTCTAGGCTTCGTGTCTAGGCTTCGTGTCGACGGCAGTGATTATATAAATAGGATGCATTATCATAGTAATACCCTAGATTTTATCCTTGACCACTTCCTTGAGAGACTCGGCTCGGCGAATGAGCTCTTCGTACAAGGTCCAAGCAAGCGCACTGCTAACTGCCTTTCTCGCAATCCGAATACCTAGGCCGTCGAAAAAGCTGCGTAAGCCCTCTTCGGCGAGCATCTTCTTTGTCGCCTGCACCATGTTCCCATATTGGTCGGGCATAAGCTGGATTCGCGTCTTGATTGCATCAAAGGGATTCGTGATGGTCGTGCCTAGTCCAGCTGCGGCAACACCTGAAATAAAGTTGATGCCTGCGGAGGTGCTAGTGGAAAGTTTGGTGGATGCGCCGGACGTCTGTTCAATCTTTGTTGCAAGACTAGAAAGCTTTCTCTTGGACTGCTCGTAGAACAGGATATAAAGGCCTGCATAGGGTGCATCGCGGACTGCGGTCGCCCCAAAGCCAGCGAAGAAGCCCCTGAGCCCCTCTGTGCGGAATATGTCTCTTGAGGCGGTGAAGAGCGAGTTGTAGGCGTACAAGTTGCTCTCATAGCGGACTTTTAGCACCGTTATCGGCATCATGATGAAGCCTGCCCATGTTCGTGCAAAAGCGCCTGTCGCTAGATTGGCCGTGTTGCTCAGCTTTGGCAGCGAGCTCGAATGCTCTGCTCGCTTGGCGGCTGCATCTGTCCTTTCCGCAGCGATCAAACTCGCCCTGTGGCGCAGGGCATTGAGACTGGAAAAGTATATGGCAGATCCAAAGCCGGTGCGCAGTGTGCTTGGCAGTGTGCCCCTCCAGAGCTGGCGTATGGGGTTTGGCCCGGCTGCGATAGATTGTATAGTGCCAAAGAGGGTGCTTGAGCGCGATTGTTGGACGCGGGTTTTGAGGAGATCGGCAGGCTGAAGGAGCACTGCAGAGAGAATGCCAGAGTTCAGGCCGGCGAAGAAGTGGACTGGGACATTGGTGAGTGTTGGTCGGCAAGAAGATGATGCGACGAGCTTTTGCAGGAGCCGTTAAGCGCAGAGCACCTGCCCGCATCCACCCACCACCTTCACTTACAGTAAGACGACGAGCGCTTTCCGCCATCGGACATTGCCGCGCCGTCAGATGTTCGATTTCTAAGTCCTAAGTGTGGAGGCGCTACTACGCATCATGGGAACAGCCCTGGGACGTTTGGGCTGGATGATGGCTTCACTTCAGCTTGCATCCAGGAAAAAGTGCATGACGTTTGGACGGTAGCTGGTACCGGTAACTAGCGGTATATAAAATCCTCCGAGCGCCGGCGGGTCAATGACTGCGCCTTAGTCATCAATACCAACCAGCGCAGTCATCATTCACCAGCAATAACACAACCGGACATGTTTTTTTTGAAATAAGGTATAAGCCTCGCAGGGCAATCGTTGCTTAGTATATATGCCGCGTCTCTCGTCATAGCGAAGGGGACTATTCCACAGTAATGAGTAAAACCAAGCCAGTCCAAGGGGGCTCAAAGCTCAAAGAAACGCCATCGCTAATGCAGAAACACCGCCCGGGACAGATATACCACCCTTCCCGCTAACACTAATGCGCAAAGAAAGCAAGACCAAACAAACAAAGAAAACCAACACAAGCATGCAAGCTTCCCAAGAAACGCTAGCGGGAAGTTGCAGAGTGCCGACTTCAAGACAGACAGACAGACACTGTAACAGTCTCGCGGATAGTGGCAACAGCGAGGCGAAACTACCTCAAGGCTCAGAAAATCGGAATTGCCGGAAAAGACAGGCCCCTGCAGTCGACGGTCCGGGAACTTGACTGCAAGGCGAAACACTAGACGTCCAACTTGAACCGCCGCTCAGTGGGCTGTTATTGATAGTGTCGAATTTGAACTTTTGCAGCGACGAGCGACGAATCACTACCACAAGATATCAAAGTTAGCCATCGGTCTACGTCGAGCGTCGAGCATACACATGAGACATGTCTAGTTGTAGGTGGAGTTGTGCCTACTACTCTGTGGCGTTCCACTGCTCGAGCTGCTATCTGTCGGTGTAGCTGGCTCTAACGATAACTGAGCACGGAGCGTCATGATCCATTCATGCTGCAATAGCTCAACCGCACTGGCTCGTTTGTTCGGATCACGGTCGAAGCACTTCTTCAAAAAGTCGATGCCGATGTCGCTCAGCTGTTCTTTCGAGGGTAATTGCGGTGGGTCGCCCTGGGCGATGTGGTACATAATGGCCCACTCGTTGTCCATGGATGCCCAAGGACGGCGTCCGGTAGCCATCTCAAGGATGACGCAACCCAACGACCAAATGTCCACAGCGCCGTGGCGACCGGTACTGCCTCCACGAATGACTTCTGGAGACATGTACATTGGTGTTCCCGTCATGGAACGCTGGCGGCCCTGTCGCGTGGCATTGTGTTCCGCCGCAAGCGTCCGGCCTTGACGAGCGATGAGTTTTGCGGCGCCAAAGTCGACAAACTTGATCACTCCGTTGTGGTCGAGAAGAATGTCTGGATAGTATTAGTATGACGTGAAGGCAGTAAAGGGCAGTACAAGGACTTACTCTCAGGCTTGATGTCACGGTGGACCACACCAGCATCGTGTAGGTAAGCAAGTCCCTCCAACATTTGTAGTGCATAAACCATTATGACAGTCTCGTCTTCAATGCGTCCATGTTCGAGCAGGCCAGCGAGTGATCCACCGGAGCAATACTCCATAAATATGTATACCTTGTCACGATGTGGCTCGATTCCATAGTAAGACACAATGTTCGGGTGGTCAAGCACCTGTAGCACACCCATCTCATCTCTGATTTGAGCAACAATCGTAGGAATGAGCTGTGGGTCCTGTAGACGAATCTCTTTGACAGCCATGAGATGGTTGGAGTCAAGATTCATAGCCGCATACACTGATCCGAATGTGCCACCACCAACAAACTGACCTTGCTGCCATCGAAGGGTAACGTTTGTCGCCGAAGAAGATAGATAGGTCAGAGCTCGATCGGCTTCATTAGAGTCTTCCAGTACCCTACCAAGGGCCTGACGCTCAGCCTCCTTATCCTTACGGAATGAATCAATCTCTTCAAGTCTTTGCATCCACTGCTGTTGAGTCATCTCAATCGACTCGTCGTCATCCTTGGCATTCTTGGGGTCCAACAGACTCTTTCCAGCAATAGCATTCAGACGCTGACGCTCGGCTTGGGCGGCAATAGTAGACCTAGCTCCCATGATATCGAAGTGGGAAATGAGAACGGACATACAGCCAGCAACTTTGAGACGCAGTTGCGAGTATTCATCGTCGCTGATTGAGAGAATGTTTTGACCGCGAGTCATCATCATCGCAAACTCCAAAGCTACGACAGCCCATCGGAACGTCTTTCGATCCGAAGCAATGCAGTCGTCACAAATGAAACTGACCCAGTCAAGTGCCAGCCTAGTCAGCTTGATGTTGTTCATGGCTCGTCGATTGTAATCCATGTATAGAACGGAACGTTGACCGAACTCGGTCGCAAAGGCGAAACAGGTCTGGATAAGATCTTGGCAATCGAGGCCGACAGTCTGTTTCCGGACTATTTCGACACTGTCCATGATGGTATTTGAAAGCTTGTATGCCGTCTTTTTGATCTTTTGAAGTTCTGCATTGACGCGTGGGAGGTTGGCGCGTTGGTCAATCAAGGTGTTGAGCTCAACCCCTATAGAGGAAAGGAACGACATGTTCGCATTGGCCAGCCGTTGCTGAGAGCCATCAGCCACGAGACGCAAGCGACCAGGCTTAAGGTCCAGGTGGGGTTCAATAATGTTAGCGGACATCTTTTTGCCTGGCCAGTAGAGGGGCTGTTCTGGTCGAATGATCAAGACATATGGGTTCGACGGATCCTCCGGAGCCTCTTCGGCGTGATAGCAAGTAGTGAGAAGCGATTGGATATCGTTGGGTCGGTCAAGTGCAGTTGGTGACGCGACGATGTAAACACCGTTGTTGTTACCGCCAGTCGTCTCGACGAGAAAGTGTCCAGTCACGACCAATGATTCGTACAGCTCATGCAATTGCTCCTCGTCCAAATCGATGTTGCTGATGCTGAACTCGGTGCAGTTCTCGAAGCGCTGTGTCAGGATCCTGGAGAAACGGAATAGCTTACGCTGTCGAACACGGACAGAATCCAAGATTTGCTTGTACCGCTTCTCCATCTCAGACCCGGTGAGCTCGTCCGGCCGACGCTGCAACTCTCGTTCGAAATGCGCGCTGAGACGAGTGAGCGACTTTGAGGTGAGAACACTAAACTGCTCTGCGGTCTCGACGTCGCCCCCCTGGAGCTGCCTGCCGAGCTTGTTGCAAAAGTCCCATTCTTGTTCCAAGATTTCAGCTTCCTTGAACGTGTTCTTGTTTGCTGCCAGCTTCCAGTTCAGCATCTTGAAGTAGAACTTCAGCGCATCCAAGACGACAGTGTCAAAATTTTCCTCGATGCACGGAGGCAGATCCCAGCCGGGCTCTGGCCGCGAGATGGCCATGTAGCTTTCCTTGACCTGTCCGGCCATGGCGAGTAGGATCTGGAACTGGGCAATCATCTGTTCAGCCATCATGACGCCCTGCTGTGATGGATCTTTGATCTTCTTGGCGTAGGAGAGCCTAACACGAATGATCTCTTGGAGCAGGCGCGAGGGGAAGTTGATGAGGGTAAGCAGTTCCTCGATGTAGGGCGGAAGATGGCGGTCGGCGAACCCCTCGGCGTTGGCGATGAGGGTGTTCTTTGCCTTTTGTATGACCTTCTCGAGAGGGGCGAGGAGGTTGGTGTCTCCCTGGAGTGATTTGAGACCATCCTCTTTGAGTATCCGATCAATAAACGAAGACTCGTCGGTCAGATGGTGGTCCTGGGATGAGCGCGGCCGTGGCTTGGTAAAGTCGAGCTCCTCATTGCCAACCCACTTCTTCAGGATGGACATCTCCGTGTTGATGAGGGCAATGGTGTTGTGCCAGGCCATGACGGCGTCACAGGCGTCCTTGTACGGCTGCGAGGCGGCCTTGGGATAGGCCAGCTCGAGCGCCTGGCGTGTGGGGTAGGCACTCTCGACCTTTTCAATCTTCTTGACAATGTCCTCAACCTGCTGCGCGGCGGTTTGGCCGGCCTCGGCCTCTCCTCCAACCTCAAAGGAGATGATGCTGTCAAGGTTGGCCCGGATCTTGCTCCGCGTGTCGTCGACTATGCGGCGCTGTGCCTGCAGCGACCGGCCGCACACCTTTGCGCGGATGCCCATCCAGATCTCAGCCTTCATGGTGCTGTCGCCCTGCTGCTCGGTGCTGCCAATCAGCCGCTTCTTCTCCTGCTTGACCACGTCGCCCGTGAGCACGCTGGCCAGCATAGAGTGCCACTCGAGGCGCTCGCGGTTGGCGGGGATCTTCAGCTCCTCAATCGAGGGCTGCATATCGTCGTTGCCGTAGTACAGCAGCGTCTCCTGGTCGTAGGGGTCATTGTCGACATACTCGGCCGTTGAGGGCGACTCATCGTCCGTCTCCGAGTCGGTGCTGTAGCCCAGGCTGGGGGTGCGCAGGGCCGGGTCGAAGAAGTCGTCCTGCTGGTCCTCCTGGCGGATGCGCTGCACATAGGCGCGTTCGTGGGCGCGGTACTCAGCATCGGGATTGTTGCGCCGCGAGCGCGTGGCCGAGTTGTTGCGCGGGCGGTAGGAGCTGGAGTTGAGAGAGAACTGCTGGGGGCGGCGGGCAGGTGCGTAGGCATTGCTGGGAGTGCGCACGGCGGACGGACGAGGCCCTCTGGTCGACGGGGTGCCGTTGGTGTTGGCGGCGTTGGCGCTGGGCTGGGCCACTGCGGGCGGCACATCGGTCATGATCTGAGGCCCTCGGGCGCGCGACGAGGTGGTGCTGTTCCAGCTGTAGGTGGGCTCTCGCAGCGGAGCCACTTGGTCGACAACATTCGTTGCGTCGACGGGAGGCGCAAAATTGTACTGGCCGTCTTCCATGCCAGCCGTGCCAAGCTGGGTAGCATCGTCGGAATCGCCAGACGAGCCGGACCCCGAGCTCTCCATGCGCTGGGGAGGTTCGGGCGCGTTGACGACGACGGGCTTGGTCATGTCGGCCACGGCCATGTCGGGTGGCAGCAGTGCGTTGTGGTGGGCTGGGCTCGAGAAGCGGACGCTGCGTACATGTCCGCTCATGATAATGGTAATCGAAATCGGGGCAGCCGGGGCAGCGTAGCCGTCTGTGGAAAGGATCAGCGATCAGCGCGTCAAACCTGTTCGCGACCGACTGCAGACTTGTGTGGCGGTGCACGACGGCAACGGGGACATGCAATCAATGTAGTTGAACTATGTATATAAACGTCGACGAGCAAGCGCAAGCACAAGCACAAGCACAAGCACAAGCACGCTCCGCCTAAGTGCAAGCGCGAACCGTCAAGACAGACACTTATGATACACCTACCACTACGACGGCTTCGCCACCGGTGCCCACCCTTCATGTTGCCACAAGCGTATTCAGGACTGTCGTTGTGACATAGGTGTAAGACATGCACTAATCCGCTAGCCCCGCTACCCGCTAGCCCGGCCTGGCCTTGGAACCCTCTCGACGCTGTCCACCAAACCGGCCCTGCCCTCCGACCTCCTTTCCACACTCACGGCCGCGTTGAGACTTGTCACTGGCCAGGCATGTCCCTGATGCAAACACAGTCTAGCCCCAAAGCTGGCCGCCTATGACGTCGGACATCTATCATGCCTACCATGATAAGCACCCAGCTTCTGCACGTGCAACAGCCGCGGTTGTCGGGAGCATGGACAGATCCATCATGACTTCTTATACTACCCTTGCTATATATGTTCAACCCTAGATATCCTTCCTCGCCAATTTACTCTTGTGCCTAATCTGCTTACCCCACTTGTACAGTGCAAAGGGGATTGGAATAAACGCAATACCCAACAAGGCCAACAAACTGCTCGCCCAGTCAACGCCCAGTCTTTTGTACATTGCACTGGCAAACAAAGGGAACCCGGCACCAAACGAAGACCTCATCAGGTCGTTGCCCGCCAGCACACTAGCCACTGAGTTTGGGTATGCATCCGACAAATATGGTAGGACGGCCTGGAATAGCGTAAAGGCTGCTACACCGAAGAAGCCTGACCCGATGATTGGTACGATCCAGTGAACATCAGCTCTCGACGCCCATCCGAACCAAAAGAGACAGATGGGCACAGCGAAGCAGCCGACCATAGCAGGAATGAGGCGCTTCTCTGGTTGAATGTTGCCGTTGTCATCAAACTGCGGCTCTAGATAATAGTAGTTCCATACAAACAGTACTCCGGCGGCAACAAATGTGCCCACGAGGATGCCAAGGAAGGCTACTCCCTGGAGTCCAAGGTTGAAACCATATAGCTCCCCAAAGACCAAGGGAAATGACTCGAACCAGATGTACAGAAGACCGTAGATGAGTGCAATGTAGAGGTTAAGCAGGAAGACTATCGGCTCGGTGAAGTTCAGAGTGATGGGTTTCACCAGTACCATCAAGACAACCTGGTACCATGTTAGCTTCGTATTCTGAGTGTGCATTGTGATGGCCTGTACGCACATCCTTCGGTGTCATCTCAGCAGCTTTTATCTCCGGCTCGCAGGTAAACCGACTGTCGCCAGTCAAATTTCTCAGCCGCTTTGTCCTGCGGTATAGGATGTTTTGCGAACTTGTCTCCGGTAGGAAAAAGAATAGGAAAACCCAGCAGACGCCCGACAGCCACATGAGCTCCCAAATGGTCCACTTCCAACCTTTCGACATGACGGCAAATCCACCCACCAAGGGGCCGAGAACAGGCCCGCAAACCGCTCCCACACCCCAGACAGCCATACCGTACACTTGTTTCTTGGGTCGATACATGTCGGCGATGGAAGCACCGCCAGTAGCAAGAGCAGGAGAGCCGAAGAAGCCAGTTAGGAACCGGAAAGCAAGAAGCATGCCAAAGTTGACGGAGTAGACAGTAGGCAGCTGGAAGAGAACGAAGACCACTATCAACAGCAACATCAGCATTGTATCTTACATGTGAGACAGTAGATCGGCTTACAGAGAGTGCCAATGTAGACCCATAGCCGTCCGATCTGTGGAATCTCGCTCATCGGGGACCAGAGGAGAGGTCCTAGACCATATCCAGCGACATATATTGTCAATCCCAAGGTCGCAGGGACCTGAGCAACACCAAACTGTTGCATAACACCCATAAGACTAGGTGTGTATATCGCCGAGCCGATGTATACTGAGAAGGTGAGGAAGCAGATCTGAAAGGTTACAAAGTACCTTTTTCCTCGTGACCAGTTGCGAGGATTCTAGAAAACTATCAACACAATTCGACTACTCATAACACATACGGACATACCTGTGGATCATCTGGGCCATACCAGTCTATAACGTGAAGGTCCTTTCCCTTTTCAGGGTCGACTCTCACACCGCTTGCTTCGTTGACTCCTTCTCCAACTACAGTAAGATCTGAGTCGTGTCTTTGTTCGCGACTCCGTACACCATGCGCCTGAGTGAGCTCCTTCAATCCTTCTTCGGTGTTGTCTTCGGGTGGATGTGTATGTCCATGGTAGGCGGCATATCCAGACTTCTCATGGCTGACGTACTTCTTCCATATCTCAGCGTCCCTTTCTTCCGGATACTGGAGGTACTTCCTGCGTGTTGCCAGCCGAACGCAATGGCCAAAAGCCGAATCACGGATCAGGTCGAGCATGTTAGTCAGTCGCAGACTTGCGGAAAGCGTAAATGAAAAATTAACAATTGGAGTGCTACTGGTTCCATAAGTTCTGGCCTCAGACACTTAAGTCTAAATTCTATGTGTGACATCACCAGGGGTAACAGAAAAGATTGATGACCCGCAAGAGCGACAACGCGAAGGCGCGAAGGCCGAACACCAACGCGAAGGCCGAATTATAATGCGGATACCGAACAACAATGCGAGTGCCCGAAAAACTCCCGGTGACAAATCGGCATACAAGCGAAATGGGGGCTTTGACAGCTAGCTTGACACTATGTGTGTGTAAGCGGGAGAGTTGTAAGAAAGCTCTCGACAAATCCATGACGATGCACGTCGGCAACGATCGGCACCATCTATGCTGGATCGCACGCCAAGATCTGCTGCGATTGTCATGATGTCCGGTGAGGGCCGCTGTAGTGTGTGTGAAAGATAAAAAGCCAAAGCGCTGTCGAATGAGAGGTTAGAAGAAAAAAGAAAGTTTCGTATATGTAAAGTGTTGTGCTCTGGACGCAAACGTCAATAAGTGATGACGTTGATGATTGGTGAGATGGGTGCAGATGGGACGACTGGAGGGTTGACTCATGCGCGCTGGTAGATACCAGAACCACGAGTAATGTTGGATGTATGCACACGGTGATCAGCCGCAAAGATGATGTAGTGTTGAATAAGTTGAATGTCAACGACTGCTCAACGTAGATACATTAGCTCCTTAACTGAAGCGGCAAGGCGGGAGGAATAGGCTATGCCTAAATCAGTATAGTCTCTTTCGAGAAAAAAAATATGACGATGGTTGTAGGAATCAATACGCAGATTATACCCATGGATTATGAGGATAAATGCAATCAAGTGAAAGAGTGCGTGCTACGTACTGCGTTCTATGAATCTATCGTGAACAAATCGTGACCGCCAACTCCAACTAAACCATCCATTGCTTTAAGATACCTTCGTCCACATCCCTAACCAAAACATGCACATGCTCCAGACTTCTCACACTCTGTAAATTCGTAGTGTTCTTGAACCAAATCACTCTACCACCCTCTTCCCGCTCACCGGCCTTGTCTCTGAATTCTTTCTTGACAAACTTGTCCACCATCTTCCTGCCCTTGTCACTCAGCGCGCCCTTGTCGTCAACCGGTAGTCGCTGCTTCAACCACACAACAATGTGCCAAATACCAGGCTCCAAAGCATATGTCCAGTCGTTCCGCAGAATCTTATAGTCTTCCGCATCTACAAAAGGCGTGGTGTCATTCACGTCAAATCGCAGCGCACCCGTTTGGTCTTGGATTGGTTCCCACAAAAGTCGCTGATCTAGGAGGTAGGCCATTACACTGCCATACTTGTGCTTGACATGTGCTGTCCATGCAAGATATGCTTTCAGTGCGCTGGGCCAGCGCTTGAGCTCTTCGAGTTGGTTTGTAGAAGTGAGATGGCGCAGGTTTGACCACGAGTGCGGTGTAAAGTCTGAATCGGAGAGGGAAAGCTGGTGCCAATCGATTTCCGTCAGAGCAAATGGTGGGTTATCGCGTGGGAAGGGGAGAGCACTAGGATCTGGATTCGCCCGCCATTGTGCTTGGAAGATGGACGGGAGCGAAGTTTCGTCCATCATGGGTTCTCGTGACATTGTATTACCGGTGTGAGTGCGGGTAGAGGTACGACCGTCGGGATAAGAAGTTTGCATACTGTAGGCTCGGGAGAGTGCTGCAACCTTGTTCAGCCTATGGATCTGACACTGGGTTACTGGGATTTGGAATAGTCGAATGGCTGAACAAGGAAGGTAGCGCATTGAGCAGATCACTAGGGCAGGGAGCAACTCTGGATATTTTGTGGTAAGGATAACTTGAGGTGATTCATATGGACGTAAACATATCCCGGCGGAAGCGTTTCCAAATTGGGTTGGCTGCAGACGCAACCACCATATCGCGGGCTACCATATCATGAAATGCGAATTGAGCAGAGAAGAAAATTGAAGACATCTCAAACGGTTGTCATACCATTGGTTCACATCCACATAATACATACGCCGTCAAACGGCTTTTCTACAGCTTTTCAAGCAGAATCTTTGCGCCCGCATTCCCTCTGGGGGTAGTATCCGACTGGGTACCCTTCTTCTGCTTCTTGTTCTTCACCTCTCCATTATGGGCACCTGGGGGGTTAGCAGCAGCCTCCAAAGCCTTCTTTTCCTTTTTTAGTGCTTCCAGCACTTCTTTCTTCTTCGAAAAACCTTCGGCTTCAGTCAGGGAAACCACAACAAACGAGCCCTGGCCTGTGGCCCACTCCACAAGGTTACTTTTGATCTGAGGCCAAAGCAAATCGGCAAAACCAAGAGCAGGCTCTACTGGAACGACCGTTTTGGTAGCGGGATCGAACTTGCCACCTTGAACCAGCATCTTGAGCATGTTTTTGCCGTGGCTTGTAGCTTTGTTGTCCCCTGCAGAAGCAGGCAGAGCAGAGTCTATAATTGATTGCGAAAGACGTGCAACCTCTGTCAAAGCTTCCTTACGCTTAGCTGGCTCAACCTCTGGTGCTCCAACAAGAACTTCACCCATGAACTGCAATCCAAATGAGAAGGAAGCAAAGTCAGTAGCCCGAGCAGTGACGGCCGTTAATAACTGCGGTTCAATATGCTTTGCAATTTCTTGTAGACGAGTGTTCGGGTCCTTCTTCGATGTTTTCTGGCGAATGGTATACAACTCGGCCAACCGCTCTCGGGTGTTGTCGTCCAACAGCCACTTAGCGTCTGCAGCGAATGGGTACAACAGAACTGTACGTGCGTGAATATCGTTGACAATGTTCAATACTTTCTCAGCAAGGCTGTCGTTGTTTGGTAGAAGTTCGCTAAAGATGGATTTGGCGGATAACTTGGTATCATCAGTGACGGCCATTGCGGCAAGAAGAACGTGATGAGCATATTGATCAAAAGCCATGGTTTCGACTGTATCCTTGTACGGCCGCAAGAAGAGCTTGCGGTCCTTGGCTGTGCCATAGGCAAAGCAAAGTGACATCAGCCGCGAACCGGACTTCGTGAAGGCGAGGTTCTTCAGCAGATCCACGTTGTCGGCCTCTTCACCCTCCTTGATAGTTGGGTCGGGCTTAAGATGCTCGAGGAAGTCGTTCGCCTGTTCGGTCCCGGGTTCGCAAACAAGGAAGTACTGCAGCATAGCGTCATGCAGCATGGTGAAAGCCGTCAGCTTCTTCTGAATCAGTGCGTTGGTCTGGTTCTCCAGGTAATCCATGATCGGCTTCCTCTTCTCGGGCGACTCTTTTATGATGACTGTCAGTTCTGCACTATCGGTGCCCTTGGTGTCAAGGCCCTTGATGGAGAACTCGGGCCCGTACCACTCACGCAGTAGACGGCTCTTCTGCTCTGGAGTTGCAACGGCGCGGTATATATCGTCTAGTATCCACGCGGCTTCGGGATGGTTGATCATGCGCTTGACATGGCTGTAGAATTCGGTAATGACAAGATCGCGAATTTCAGGGTCACTGTTGGCCGTTAGTTCTGCAATATAATACGTGGCGGAAATACTTACCCCTTCTCCACTAACTTGGCGATCAAGAACTTGGAGTACTTGCCCTCAGCTAGGACCTTGAATTCGCCCTTGAGTTCCCTTGCGATCATTCGCCTCTGCTCCATAGTCGAGTACTTGATGGCCGTTTGAATGACACGCACAGAGTCATGTTTGAATACAAAGTCCTTGACTCTGCCTGTAATGATTTCGAATAGCTCTTTGACGAGCTCTTTTCGTTCGTCCTTGTCGACATGTGACTTCAGCCTGAGTTTCTCCCAAAGCTTCTTCGAGCGCTCGATTATGTCGGCGTTTGGCTTGGCGGCTTTTCGTTCCTTAGCGAGGGCCTTTTGCTTCGCATGCGCTTCTCGTGAATTGTTCGCTGGAGGAATAGTTAGCTTGGTGCTTAGACGGTAATTCCGTAGAAATCCTACAGTTCAGTCCCGCCAGTGTCGATTCAGAAGAATCGCCTTTGGGTGTCTTCGATGAGTCTTTGTCGTCCTTGCACTTCTGTGTCTTGCCGTTCGTCTGTGCCTTCTGTTCCTCGGTCGGCTCGCTGCTCTCTGCGTCGCTCATGTCTACATCTGCGCCCTCGGCAGCGGAAAAGCCGTAGAAGTCGTTTTCCTGCTCGCTAGTATCCGACTCTTCGAGCCCATCAGAGCTCTCTTCCTTCTTGGCCTTGCTCGACTTCTTCGCTGGCTTGACTTCGTGCTTCGATTCGCGCTTCGACGTAGTCTTGTCAACCTTGACCTTTTTGCTCTTGGTCTTGACGTCGGGCGCACTTGCGCCCGTAGATTTGCGTTTGATGCCGGCCATGTTGTGATTTGTTCGTCGTGTCGCAATCTCCAAGTCTCCCAGTTCAGTCGCAAAATGTTCGCGACTTCCCGAACTTTTCCTGAGAAGCGGGTCGGGATTGAACCACTAACCCAAGTAGGACAAGCGCCCTGGGCGACGCAAACTCCACTTCTGCTTCCATCACCTAGCCATAGCCATCACCTAGCCATCACATCGTTCCTCATCACCATCCTTGCCAGAACAACTTCTACTTTACAACATGTCAAGGTCCGCAGTGTGTTTGCAATCTCTATTGTGAATTCTCCAGAAGCCCCCACTGCCATTGGACAATCTTGCGTATTCTTACCCCAAACCCCCCGTTTTGGTCGGCTGCTTGATGTTCCCGTTGCGCTCGTCACGCTGTTACAGGGCGTTTCTGACGTGATTTGCCGTGCTGCAGCTTTCGCAGGGCTGCCAGAGCTTGGTGGCTTTCTCCGTCGAACCGCAACAAGTGCTTCCTTTTAGCCTTGACCGGGGTATGAACATTCAGATTGCCTCACTTAAATCCTCGTCCCCAACAGTCCCTGCTCAAAAAGTGTTTCGGCATCCTGCTACGGAACCAATGAAAATCTTCCGAGTATATTGCATGATCATCTCCCAATGGCTTCGCACTGCCCGACATTGTTTCCAGGCCACATAATAACAGCGGATGTGCATCTATGCAATATACTGATGGAGAATCGCCATCATGCCAGCATGATCTACCCCAGAAATGCAGCTACGATCGCACCCCGCAATTAGGAGTAATGTTACTGAACGGGTTCTGCCGACGAGCTTGCGGCCAAATACCGAACGTATGCTTAAGTCAACCTTGTCAAGTACACTAATCGTGGTCATCGATACTACCGACAGTAAACACCCGCATTCCTCTTGCCATTGTTGTCACAGAGAGATGTCCGCAAACACAAAAGCAAACGCAACCAGTTATCCTCAAAGAAATTTCTTGCCCCATTATACTCACTCTACGAAGTATACTTATTACCATTTTCGAAAGCCACTTATCATAACGCCAGCCACTATGTTTCATGCAAATACTTTCTCCTACGTTCCAGACTATTCGACATCGGCGATTGTTGAATGAGTACTACGGTCGCATGCGAACCGACCGTCAAATATCCAGAGTAACTTTATCTGCCGTCTTGTCCCGCATTGCTGTTCAATCCATCTCCGAGTTGTGGATCAAGCTCCGCGCGTCTCCATAGCCAGCAAATTTCACGTCAACACCCGAGGACTAGGGTGCTCAATCAACTTGATTCAATATTTAGCATTTGTACTACCAAGCACAACGGGCTGTAATATTTGGTCTACTGATTTTGGCAGTTGATCATCATGTGGAAGCTACCGCACTGCTATGTAGGTGTATGCAATGTTGATGAACAGTGACGTGATGGACACACGAATCTTCAACTCTTGGTAGGCAATTCATCTGCACAATATTGAATTTTACCGTAGTAAGATAGACAGCCGGTACATTTCTTGTCCTTACACGGATACATGGTCCTTTGCAAACTTTCAAGATGACCAAAGCGGTTGAGACGCCGCCAGAGATTACGCGTCCGTAATTTTCCATCTGCACGACGTTGCATCACCACCCGAGAAGTCGCTATCGGACTATCAATAGCATGGCATCGGAAAATCTTTGGCCTTTCGGTATGCCCTCTGAAGTATATAAGGCACTGACTTTGCTCCATATCACCACCAGTCCATCAGGCACACACACTCTTTGATTTCAGCACACAACAAACAATCGCCATGAGGATTTCAACCATCTGCTACGCTCTGGGCTTGACCAGGTACGTAATCTACTTTCTATAGTACCGAATCGTACTTACTCCCCGTCAGCCTCGTCGCTGCCGCTCCCCAAAAAGAGCCAACAGCCCCAGCCCGTCCAAGCGGTTCTCGTCCTCCTGTGCCCACTTCCTCTGGCAGGCCCCTCCCAACTGGACCTTTCCCCAGCTTTCCAATTCCCTCAGGTGGCTTTCCTGGTTTCCCTAGTGGAGGAGCACCAATTCCTACCGGAGGTTTCCCTCGCCCCTCAGTTAGCCGTGGACCCGTTCCCAGTTTTTCGCGTGTACCACCGTACGTATATTTCTGATCCCTTGTTCACTTTGTTGTGCTAATCAGGGAGATAGCCGCCCATCAAAGAGCCGTACTCTTGTCACTTCTGTTCGGCCGACTGGCCCCTAAGCCCACTCGCAGCGTAGTACCGCTTCCGCCACGCCCTTCTCCTACTGGTAAGGGTGAAGATGAGGATGAGTCGTAGTAGACTGCAATCTGGTTATGTGGTATCCTTTGCAGTAGCCCTTGTTGAAGGCGCATTCTCATAGTACATATTGTAGCTAAACATACTGTCGTTACCTTTTGACCGAGATTAAAATTCGATACTAGTGTCGTAAAACCAGCCGTGTTGCCACTCCGTTGTGAATGAATGTCTTTCCATAGGTTTAATTGTTAGAGACATCAGGCTAAATTTTGCCTGGACTCGTAATAAGAAGTGAGCTCTCTTCGTTCCCATGCATCTACCTACTACATGCTGTGTATGAAGTTGGTGGATAATTCTATCAATACAGTGCAGGAGCTTAGACGATTTCATGTCATTGTCGTACCAGTCGCCAAAAAAAAAGACGGAATAGATAATTCTCCTCCTCCTAGGTACTCACTCTGCGAGGGCAAAAAAAGAACCTGGGATATCTGGTTGAAGCCAGACGAATGCTGATGAGAGTGGGACTCGAACCCACGCCACTTTCGTGACCAGGAATATGTGTTAAGATAACCTTAACCTGGCGCCATAACCAACTCGGCCATCTCACCGTATGTGATTGATGGAGGATTTTCTAAATAAATAAAATATATAGGGATATACAATAATTCAGCACCGCGATCGCCAGAGTATGACAGTCTCTCGAACTTGGTATTGGTCTAGCGTTTTTGTTGGGACCAAGTGAAAACTCTGGTTCGGGTAGTGGGGTGCTTGGGTATCAACTACCGTACGGCTTACATGCTGGGGGCACTCGCAAACCCATACGGCAAGATAGCATTGCCATGTGAGAAACCTGTGACACTTTGATAGCTGTTCTGCATAGTATTTTATCTAGATGTTCGCCATTAATTCTTTTTATAATATATTATTTTCAAGATCCACTACGCATGAAAGGATGGTGGTCATGACTCCCTTAGCTTTTGCATGTATGTGCGACCACACCGCATCCAATAGTTCTCTGCTTCTTACCTGCCTAGGTAACCGCCATCACGTCCGCCATCACGCCTTCCACAAGTGTACATTAGCTGGTGCATTGTGATATCAGCTCATGGTAGATGATTGCTGCTATTCAGCCAGCATGACGAGAGTCAGTCAACTGTGCACGGACCTGCCGCCACAAAGAGCTGCTGCGCCTCGTGCGGGTCAACAGGTTCACCGCCAAACTCCACAGCCACTCCACCCCAAACCAAGCCAGCTAACATGAGCTCCATGAAGCACACATCCCCGCAGTGAGATGGGCGCGCGCAAATGCAGCCATCGCTTGCGGTAAAGCGCCATGACATATTGGCCCATCTCGTCGCCCTCCGTCTTTGCGGCCACCAAACGTACGGAGCAAGGGCGCACGCACATCTCCCACGATGGCGTGGAGCACAAACAACCAGTCCAGAAACATGACGGCTCAGGCGCCGCCACAGCGACTCGGACAAAAAATGAGACATTTGGGGAGAGCAAGGCCGTAATAGAAGAGCCGGGGAATACACAATTGCCGCAAGGAAACGCGTCGAATCAGCCGGTCGAGGAGGACATACATGGCACCATAATTGCAATTAAAGTGACAAGGAGTGGTCACATGTTCGCTACCCTCACCAGAACCACTCTCACAGTCTGGCAGACAAAGGTAATTTCGTATCTGGTTGTCTGTTCGCCCAGTTACTGATATCTCCCCAAGCCTACAGTCGTCCTAGCCTCTGTACTGCGTTCAGAGCAGTCTGTCAGAACATATGGTCCAAACACAGATGTACTCCTTCGGCCAGATTCGCAGATCTTCGTCGTACAGACCACGCTCGGCTTTCTGATCACATACTCTCTTGCGACCGACCATTCATCACGCATATACAAGGCTCAGTTTACGAATACACATGGAGGGCATTCACGAAGAAGCAGTACAATTGCAGGCTTTAGGATACAACGTCAGCATGATACCAATGCGGGACCGGGAGAGGGTAGCGGCTTGAAAGAGCTCAGTCTACGCTTTCGCATGGTCATACGCGTTGATGCCGGCATTATAAGGGCCTTGGCTCTTGATGACGAATTGGTTGTCGCAACTGACAAGCCTGCGGCTGTGCAGTGTATCCGTTGGGCACCGGACAGCACAGGGAGCCAAACAAGCACCGAGCTGCTATCCAAGATGGCATGGCTAGGGAAAAAGGCCACATTGCGTGACTTGGTCCATGACCGTCCTATGAATCTGGCATGTTGGATTACTGGGGATGGACAAGCATTTGCTGTGCAAAAGACGGCCAATCGAGACAGCGCCACACCGGGCATGTTCCGCGGTTATGGCTTCCATACTCCCGAGACCAACAGTGACCACGGTGTCAAAGCTGCAATCAATGCAAGGTTCTCTCTACTTGCTGTAGGATGCGCCAGTGGTGAGATATACGTATACACTGCAAAGGACTACACCGGTAATATTCCTCTATCGCACAAATTGCAACCAAATATCACATCACCAGGAAAATTGACTGTTTTGGCTTACTCACCTGATGGATATTGTCTATTCGCTGGTTATGAGACTGGATGGGCAATGTGGAGTGTATATGGAAAACCCGGTGCTTCTAGCTTTACCTCAGACAGGACACTTTCCGAGACAAACAAAGAGGGATGGCTTCTCAGTGTCAAGGAGGCATTTTGGATTGGCAGTGGTGCTGAGCTCTTGATGCTAGGCAACAACGACAACCGCCTCTCCATTATAGAGATGGCTCGAAGCGCGGTCACCGGTTGTTTTTCGTCAGCCAATATATCGCGTTCGCTCATGCAGACCAGTACTGGCTTTATGATATATCGTGGCTACGACCTGCCAGATCTGACGACCATCTCCGCTGACGTCTCGCTTTGGCATCACGTACAAGTTCCGTCTGCCTACCTTGTGGATCAGTGGCCAATCAGAAGTGCGGTTATTTCAAACGATGGTCGATACGTTGCAATAGCGGGCAAGAGAGGGCTTGCTCATTACAGTGTCAACAGTGGTCGTTGGAAGATATTTGATGATTCTTTTATAGAAAACGAATTTGCTGTTCGAGGTGGTATGTGTTGGTTCCAGCACGTATTGATTGCGGCAGTTGAGTGTCACGAATCTCACGAGGTATGATGGCCGCCTCTTCCGCTTTTTAATTCATACTAACATTGGCTCAAGGTCCGTGTATATTCACGCGAAGCAGCTCTGGACAACAGTCATATTATGCACACTCAGAAGCTACCTGCACCTATCGTGCTGATCGCTCCCTCCGGAGAGGATTCTCTTTTGGTTTACACCTATGAAAACGTTTTGTACCACTACGTGATCAGTGTCACAGATGCTACCGTAAAGTTGGTTCAGGTCGGTCAAATTGCGCTGCACGGCATTATCCGCGCGCCTCCACGAGTGCGAGCACTCAGCTGGATATTACCCGAAGACCAGATTAGTAAGTGTTTAGCAGACCATATCTCTGCATCTGCTAACAATGCTCAGACAATGGGGACCCTTCGCAAGACGTAGCAGTTGCAACAATCCTATTCCTTGTTGATGGTAAACTGGTGTTACTCCAACCGACAACTACAGAAGGCGGTGAACTCAAGTACGAGATGCGCATCATCGCACAGAATGTGGAGACGTATGCTCTCATGCGCGACCACCCTGCGTTTGCGCTAGACAAGCATGTCGACTCTTTACCGCCTAGTCCTTCGGTAGGGCTGACAATGAACGGTGTGCATGGTCACGATTTGCGCGATTCGCTGTGGTTCTTTGACGGCCATGACATGCGTGTGTGGATCGATATGCAAGACGTATTATCATCCGCATCTGCCGAAGTGGGTAGGGAGCTACCTACGCCGGTCAAGATTCCTGTCGACTTCTACCCTCTCTCAGCACTGATCAACAAAGCCATCGTGTTTGGCGTAGAGTCGGAGTTGATTCAACGCAGGGACACGAGCTTCGCCTTCCTGCGCTTCGGAACCAGGGTAAGATGATACCCGTCGCTGAATGCACCATTGGGTCCTTATTGATCGATCGCTGATGTAGTTCACAGACCCACCTATTCCTTCCTGCGTTGCTGCGCTCCCACTTGGCGCAGTTTAATCACCCTGCAGCCTTGCACCTAAGCCATCATTATCAACACCTCTTATATTTTCCTCATGCGTTAGAGATCTTACTACACGAAGTTCTAGACGAAGAAGTCGACACGCAGCCACCCCCTGAACAAGCTCTGTTACCAAGCGTTCTGTCATTTCTAAGCTCGTTCCCTCAATATCTCGAGATTGTGGTACAGTGCACGCGTAAAACCGAGGTGCGTTCATGGAGGACTTTGTTCGCCAATCTTCCTCCGCCAGAAGAGCTGTTCGAGGAGTCACTGCAGAAAGGCAACCTGAAGACTGCGGGTGGCTATCTTCTTGTTCTCCACACATTTGAAGAACTGCGGCCGACAGGGGACCAAGTCGTGCGCTTGCTCCAACGAGCCAAAGATGAGCTGGACTGGGAGCTGTGCAAAGAGCTAGCGCGATTTCTCATGGCTCTGGATGAGACTGGTGCGACGCTTCGAAGTACGCTGGAACTTGTAGAGCTGAAGAGTCCGTCAGTAGAGCAGGGCCAGTCTCACTTTACGTTCCATGCTACTCGACTGGGCATGCCTGCGAGAGGACGTAGCAATGGACACGGCGCATTAGGTAGCATAAGAAGCGATGTTGGACCCAATGGTAATAGCAGAAGGGCCGGAGATAGTGGTGATATTAGCGTCGGAGGGGGCGATGCCAGTCCTGGGAGCGGCACAGGCCCGCAAACACCTGTCGATTACTTTGGCCTTGGGATGAGTAACTTGCGCCAGTAGTTGCAGTAGGCGAAGCTTCTGTAGATACATGTGCTTGGTACACACTTATACACCACTACAAGCGTACCATTGTTCCCGAGCTGCTATGCTCACACTGGCAAACCAAAGCGACTTGGAGCTGTCAAGCATGCCAGTCTACTTGCCCGATGTACCCAGGCTACTGGTAAGGTTTTACCGTTCGAATTATCGAGCGGCACAAGCTCGTATCGACCCACAGGGCTGCTGACGCGGAGCCACGGTAAAGAGGGGATGCCCAGTGATTGGGCGATGACAGTCGACCCGCAGGTCTCTACCGCATCTTTGAAAGAACCCCCAGAAGTGGCGCGCCCGCATAGCCGGTAACCCAAATAAGCGAACGTTTTAGATTGTGCTCTCGTCTGTGTCATTCATCTAGTGCGGGATGGCATGACATGTCGTATTTCCGTGTTGCGCAAAGGTACTGATGAACAGCTGAGCCAAGCGGCTTCTGCATCTCGGGTCCGCACTAGGCCAGACGACGAGGTCAGGATTCGTCGGCGCGAGGTTGCCTACAGATAAGAGGACGCCTGGGCAGACACGAAGCAGAGTGGGTTGCTGTGCGGTGTAATGATAGTGATAATGATGATACTGCGGCGGTGAGCTCCCTTGAGTCGTTCAGCACCTGCATGAGTGGGATTGGTGTCAGCACTCGCACGTGTAGACTAGCGTCCAATGATGCATGTGATGTTATCTGGGGATGATCACCAAGGTGTTCTGTGGCTAAAAGGCTGGGTGAAGGGTGAGTGACAGCGAGGGCGCAGATGCTTTAGCGCCTCTGCTCTCGCCCACGCCAATGCCCGTCCCATATCATACTCGACGTGAAGATACGGCTGTGTTGTCTTTGGTGATGCATTCCAAGAGTGTCCCAACAACAACTCACCATGACGGCACCAAGAAAGTGGGCCGGCTTTAGGCCAGCAGTGCCTCTACAAAGTACCGTATCCCCGCGCGCGCGCAGGCCTCTCGTTCGATCGCTTGTGCAAGCATCATGGCACAGCCACCGATTGCTTCACCGCATGTGTGTGCCTCCCCGCAATATTATTGCTGCGCATCACCAACATACCCAACTGTCCCTGCATGACGCACAATTGCCTACTTGTCGCCTCACGCTGCGACGCCTGGCCGGCATTGCGCATTCTAGCACAAAGCACAAGCGGCAAGGCACCCAGCTACTGGCCATATATATACTTCCGGCCCCTTGGCCTTCAGCCCTACTAATACCAATCTAAACCTTCGCTCTTTCTACTTGACATCTCGCAGCCTGAACAAGAAAAGATCTCCATAATCCGCGACACCATTTGAATGCTGCCTTTGCTTGTCAGACTTGCCAGGGCCTCAGCATCGAGCTAGTCGACACAATGACAGCCCCTCCTACCGAGCGACCTCTCTTTCTCGCCGCCCATCATATATCATCTGCCTATCCTTCGCCAGCCTCAACTGTAGCTTCCGATACGAGCTTACCCTGGAACTCCATGTCGCCTCATCCTGAACCCATCGGTTAGTGGGCCTCTTTCGTTACACGATATGTACATGTATCCGAGTTGCGTGCATTGCGCCTAAAGATGTCGCTACACCGAGGTTCACTGCCCATGCCCGTTGCACTCCTACATGGTGTGCAACCCACATTACGAACGCCAACATCACCTTTGTTGTCCATCTGACGGTTCCATTTGTTTTGATATGTATACTAACACTAGAGCAAAGTCGCCCGCCCACAAACGTCAACCAAAAGTCTTTCACCAACGGAGCCGCCATCATCCACTGCTCTTCGCTGGATTACCGCCACCAATCCTGATGGATTCAAGGCGAAAGATATCATGCATGAGGTTCGCCAAAAGGCCATGCTCAGTTTTTTGAAGAAAGAGAAGACTTCGGACGATGCTTCTAGGACAAGCAGCGAAGTTTCAGATAGGTCACGCTACAGTTCTGACGGTCGAGGCGCCACTAAATCGCGTTCCGGCGCAACGTCCAAAAGAAAGAGCATCAACGAAAACAAGCAAAGCTCGCCCACGAAGTCCTCGAGGCCAATTAACAATACCCAAAAAGCCCCACGCCCTGATACTCGCATGGTGCGGGCAGGGCCTCTCCAGTCCACACTGCCACAAACTCCCATTGTTGTTCCTGTCAAAACAGACCAGACATACCCGTTTGACATCTTTCCGATGCCTCCCTTGGTATCGATTGGCGAAAACATCGATCCCTTCCGCACAATGTTCCAATCCAGCAATCCCAACGTCTCAGTCACAGTATTGAAGCACCACTGTAGCAGATACTTCGGTACCGAGGGTTTAGGCAGACGCTGGACTCCCCGCGTGCCTTGAACACCCACACACGTTCCTCAGCACTCTGTATATGGCTTCTGCACACCACGACGTGATGCAACGGAGAGAAGTAGAGAGTATGGAGACCGCAGCATTGCGAAACGATGTCATTATCCTCGTGAGTGGGAATTTGACTAACGGCAGAGAGGGCGTGGCTGATCACAACATTATTGCCGTCAGTCAGCTTATACTCGGGGAAGTTATTGGGCGGAATGAAGGCTGTTTGACCTACCACCAAGGCGGTATTGCAACTATGATCGAGCAGCGTGGCGGACTGGACTCCCTGGGCATGGACGGTATGATAGCCTCGGCAGTCTCATGGGCACACGTGGCGACCTCTATCCTGCGGGAAGTAAGACCAAACCCGATGTACGTCAGATACTGCGTCAGCCGGGCGACGAAGAAATACGCCCTCAACGTTGCCATACCTGAGTCGCCACTCTATATTCCCCATGGTAGGTACGTGACACTGGAGAGATCAACAGAGTGCAATCAGGATGCACGAAAGCTTTTGAACGAGATGCGAACGATGATCGATGAACTCCTTTACGAATCAAGGCAGAGCCGGCGGAACTCAGACAGCCTTACGAATCTATACGACCGAATTACTCTTTTCCCACCTGTACAGGAACTTCGAAGGAACCAAGTCTTGAGATCCGATGACTGGAAGTATGAGGCCATCCGTATCACGGCAATTGTCCAAGCCCATGCCATGTTTCACCGGACTACCCTGTCTGACACACTCGCAAGTTTGCACTCGTCAGGAATGCCATCTGCACTCTACAGGTCATTAGCGGCCTCGCACTCCAGCGAGTCTCTGTTCTCAACCTTTGACCCCCATTATTCGACGCCATTGACAGAATACTCAACAAGTCCGTCATACAGCACCTACAGCACCACACATACTGCGCCACAATCCGACTTTCCATTCCACCACCGCCCCTCGACTTCTTCAACATATTCCCACCGTCACTCAACTTCCTCAACATTCTCGCAACGCCCCTCCGTCTCCTCTCTCCACTCGACTTCTTCCTCAGATGTCCTCCTCTTCACCCGACCCTCTGCCACAACACAACCCAGCGCTCCCACCAACATCCTCGCCGACCTCAAAGAAGCCCTTGAAAAATCAAACCTCTCGGATTGCTGGGGAGACATGGCCGGTGTTCTCCTCTGGATTGGCCTCGTCATGGGCGCCGCCAGCAATAAGCACGACAACAAGGTCCTGTGGCGCTACTATTCTGCCATGACGATGCGAGCGTGCATCATGTTGTGCTTTGATCATCCAGAAGCTATGCATGCTACAATGCTGAAAATGAACGAGGTAGTCGAGTCGCTGGGCCAGAGTGGCGAAACGCAGGTTGCAAATACCAGGAGGGACGATGATGGCGCGAGGAAACGAACAAGGGCGTAGAGCCTTATTTTTTTGTCACTGCTTCCGGTAAAACTCGGAACGGAAACGAGAGGACGTCGTGATAAGCTTTTTTTGCTTCTCCACTGTGGCAACGTACAGAGGTACTTTCGGCGAAGCCGAGTTACCGTGCGCGATGGTAGGGCTGTAAGGCTACATGGCGCGAGGCTTACTGAGACAAAATCATGACCGAAGCAGCGCAGGGACATTTCATTTTGAAATTTCGTTTTTTATAAGATGTTCATGTCTTTTTTTTCCCTTGTAAGATACCACTCGATGCTTTTCTTGTCCACGTTGGAATCGGCGCAACTGTGTTCATTATTGTCTGGTGTTGGCGAAACTTTTACCTTTGGGATAGATTACCATCACTAGGTCGGTGGCAGGACCACCCTATTTGATGCTTCTTATGTATGTATGACCAACATGATCATGCTTCATCACAACAATGAGCAACAATGCCATAAATCCGCGTGTTGATTCATCATTACTCTTTATAGTGTCATCCAGCTTTCATGCCCATGCTCAAACACACTGCATTCCTCCACTGCATTCCTCCTACACCCACTGCAGCAGCAGCTATCACCCTAACCATGGGTAACCTTCTTTACTGTGCCATCCTCATCAACATGAACATTCAACCTCTCAGGCTTATGATCCATGGTGCTCATCGAGTCGGGCTTGACGATGCGGTGCTCTTTGGGGAGATCGGTCTTTGCGAAAGTCTTGTGGTATGTGTTAGCTTACTTATCTCTCTATCTCTCTATCTCTCTTTGACTTGTGTATGTGTGTATGAGGGAGGAATAAGGTCTAGCAGACACAGCAAGGTGAAAAGGTAGATGGAAAGAAAAGGAAAGAGAAGACCAACCATCTCATCATGCTGATCTCCAAGTTTCTTGCCCATGAGCTTGCTCATCCAGTCCTCCTTTCCGTCTGTGGACTGTAGACCGGGTACTACGAGAGGCATCTTGTCGTATATTCTCTTATCGTTCTTTGGTTGTATCTTGTTTCTTCGTAAAGCGTGGTATAGCGTAAGTAGCAGTAGTTCTTTTCAGTCTTCATACACAATCAGCTGTGTAAGAACTGGCATATGAGGGGAAGAGCTCACCTACTTATGCAATGTGTGTCAGACCCTGGTTCATAGGCTTGTGAAGGGAATCTTGGTTGTTTGGTAGTGGTGCCTAGGAGGGGGCTGTGATCATGGCTGCAAGATTGAATGGTGATTGGGTTGATTAGTTAGGAAGGGGTGTGACGTCACCCGCGTCTAGCCGCCCGCATTGCGCGTGGTGGGGTCGTGCTGAGCGCGCGGGGCGGTGGGCAGAAGCAATCCAGCCCAATATTTGAGTCTAAGTGGATAAGCGATTAGGTCGCGTGGAGTGATTCAAAGGAGCGAAGTTAGTGCGTTTTCGGGAAATGACGGAGTGGAGGGTAATCAAGTCAACGGATAAAAGGCTAGTGTCACATGTCAGGCGAAGGAATAGACATGATTACCATGAGGCGTTTGATTTATGTTATTTGAGCCTGCTTCGCTGATGTAGCAGAAGTGGATACAGGATGCACAGTCTATTGCCCGGTTTCGCGTCCAAGGGTTTACGATGAGAGGATCGACACACTGCACCTTAGTGTCGTCTATTTGCCCTCACGCATGGTGCGGAAGAAGTCCATGACACCGGTGAAGACGACGAGCAGGATACCACCTCCAGGTCCCAGCCTCAGCACCTTTGGCAGGAAACCCTTGTACAGCGCAGGGAAACCCTCCTCTCTCATGACGGTGCCGAGCGCGGGCCATGCCCAGTTGTACTTGGGTACCGAGCCGGCAACCTTGGGCGAGTTCTGGATACGGGACTTGACAACGTCCATGGGGGTGTTGAGAATGGTACCGACAGTGCCACCGACAGCACCAGAAATGAGATCGTTTGTGATCTGGCCCTTCTTGTCAGATGCCGCGGGCAGGAGAGCGCGGACCTGGAAGATGCAGCCAAAGTAGCCTGCGTTCCAGAGAATGTGCCTCCACATGGTCGACTCGAGACCCTGGTACAGAGTAAGAGGACCCTCTTGCTTGACAATCTTCATAACGCAATCCATCATGCCGTTGTACTTGTGCGCCTGCGCCCTGTCTTGTAACCGAATCTTGACGAGCTCGAAGGGTACGACGACGAAGGATTCGGTTGCACCAGCGGTAGCGCCGGTGAGGATGGAGAGGGACTGGTTCATCTTGGCTTGACCGAACAGGTTGCGGTAAAAGGTGCCCCATGAGTCGTTGGCTGCAAACTTGGTGGCCCTACATGCCGTCAGACAACAGAGCAGATATGAAGATTCGGGGTCTAGCCATGCACGAACCTCTTGGGGGCTTCCATCAGAATAGGGGCGCTGATGCCACGGTACAGTCTTGAGAAACTGCCAAGTGTTAGGCCATAGATTTTGTCTTTGAAGACGTCACAGCGTACCCTTCATTCTTGATGATCTTCCTAAAGCAATCCACCATACCATTGTAGCCCTCATCACCAACAGCCTTGCCAGTTTGGAGTTGTCTGCATCGATTTAGAGGCGACCACAATTTGGTCTGATGCGCAGTCGCTTACACTCGGGTTTTGACGACGTCCAGCGGGTACCTTTGGATTTACTCAGCATTGATTCTCTTGTATTTGGGTAGTGACGGTGCGCACATGATCAGAATCTATATGCGCAAGGCGAAGTCAGTATTGGCCATCTCACGCGAGCTGCGTTGGAGTTGGCTAACTCACTTCTGATACGCCAGCCACGGCACCTATCCATGGTTAACGTTTGTTCAAAAGGCTCAATTGCATTGAAGTGCTGGCGCCAAAGTCGCATTGCGTCTTTTGTCAAGCTACTAGACTCGCACGCATAACGCGCGCATCCGAGGCGAGCGGCGTTGATCAAGGGTAAACTTACCAGCCGCGAACTGGTAGACGAAAGGCAATGGCTTTGCATCGGCGGCAGACATGTTGGCGATAGTACTACGAGGGAGTGTCGGAGGAAGAAGTGGGAGGGAGGAAGAAGTGCTGGTGTTTCGGTTCGGTGAGCGAATCTACAATCTGGAGAACGAGGCCCAGCAGCGTGGGATGAATTCTCCAAACTTGGCTTAGGCGATGCAGGTGTCTTCGGGCGACACGGCTGCAATTGGTGCAAAAAGCAAAGTCAGAAGTAATCCGGCCCGCCCTCACACTCAGTTCCCGTGTGTCTCGAATGTGCGTGATGTGCACTTGTAATGTGTAATGTGTCTGTCAGTTGCCCGACCCACCCTGTCCCGCACTCCCAGATTGGCTTCAAGACCGACATCGCCCCGAGCCTTGGCCGCCCCCACCACGTGACTGCACCCCCCATGTTCCGCTTTGGCTTCATCCCATCTCATTGATCTCATTGGCTGCCTGCGACGCGTTCACGCGTTCAGTCTACTGCAAACCTTCACGCCATCCATCATCTTCATGTCGACGCGTCAGAGGTCATTTTTTGACCAGGACCAGAAACCCAAGGTATTTTCATGGTAACCAGTCTTCACTGGCAGCACGCTCATCGCACGCCCTATAGCAACATCGAGGCCAATGGAAGCGTCCGCGCAACGGTGCTTTCCCCCACCACCCTAATAACCACGCCACACTACCGACCCGGCAAGTAGCAACTGGTCCTCCTATCATGCCATCGACTCAAACTCGGACGAAGCTCAAGGCTTTCCAATTCACCCATGGTACGCCCACAGTCGAATCTGTCAAGGCGCGCGAGGCTGAGAAAGAGAACCTACCCGCTGCGCTAGGCAAACCACCAAGATCCATGGCAACCCCCAAGGCGAACAGGGTCACCAAAGACGTTGGAACTACAAACAAGACGCCAAAATTACCAACCATCATCGACTGCCCGCCACCGTCCACTCCGGCCACTACGAGACTACCGCTGGCGGATCTTGTTGGGAACATTGACGACTCCTCTAGGAATACGCTACCACCTATCGCCTCTCCAGAAGAACAACTGATATGGAGAGGATCCCAAGCAGTAAATACACCTTTGCCGCGGAAGAACAAAAAGCGCGCTAGGAGTTCGTCGCCTGTTGCACCGTCACAGGATGACAATAAACATGATCTAGCCCGGAAAGATATCACAACCCCTCAGGCTGACCCGGCCATGGAGCTATGGTCGCGGTACACGAACAGCAAGGGAACGCCAAGCGTTAATAAGAACGTAGCGTTTGCCCACCTGATCAACGAGTCATCGCCAAGATCTGCTGCCGCAGCTGGAAGCGTCAATGGACTACGACGCTGGGCGAGCTGTGGCGTTGAGTTTCCTGCTTCCAACAGGAAGAGAAGGCGAGTAAATGGTGGGTTTCAACAGGAGAAAGAGATCCCCGAGGATGTCTTTGCTGGCGCCTCCAGTTCAGCGGGTACGATGCTTGAACAGCCTGCCAAGCCTGATATTGCAAGTATGGTGCAGCGGATGAGGGAATGCGTATCGAAACCGCAACCGCGCATACAGTCACAACTACCCTCTAGTTCATCTCCCTTACCCGGGCCTGGAGATCGCCAAGGTGTCTCATCAGGCTCTCCTCTGCAGCGACGTACCCGAGAGCAAGATATGGACACGTCCGAGACCATGCATCTCGGATCGGCACCTCTACGAGCGGACCTGGATGTTGATGATGATCTTGTCCATGAGGCGGACAACTTCAACGATGAACTACCACAACCCTCTCCAGGATCATCAGACGATTTTGGAGATGCCGACTTTGATACGGACCTCGTAGAAGCTTTGGATATAGCGCCCCAACACGTCGAAAAAGCAGCGTATTCTACAAGCTACGCTACCATTCCGACCGAACCCATTAACCCGCCACCACCTCAACAACATCCCACTATGCCAGCCCTTCCGCAAATGGGAAGTGACGACGAGTTCGGAATGGACGACGGGGATGACTTTGCTGCTGATTTGGAACATGTGGCATCTCTCTACGATGCAGGATCTGTGCAGTCTACAACTACAGGTCAAGCCCCTGGAACAGAAAACGGACAATTCACAGCCAATGAGGATGCTGCATTGACGCCTGTGATCAATCTCATCGATAACGACGACGACGATGAGTTTGGCGACGAAATTGATGCCGACGAGTTCGCTGCTGCTGAAGTCGCAGCAACACAAGTACCAGCGAATACTGTACGTACAACTCATAGTTGCCTGTGATGACGAAGTCGTACTAAATCTTAAAGAGTCAACAGGACAATAGAACTATACAGCGTTACTTGATCAAACGAGTAGACGAAAGTTTATACATCACTGACCGTGGTTATCAAATGCCTGAGAAGGTGAGTTTTCTTTTCATCCATCGCCCAAGTACCGCAGCTAACTTATGTAGGTGCTTTTGGTCGAAGAAGAGAAAACAAAACTGTTTAAAGCTATTACTCTACGGCAAGCTTGGTTCGATACACCTTGCACAACAGGTTCCTTTGTTCATGTCATTGGCGAATTTACCAATACTGGCCAGTGTATAATCGATGACCTCCATAATATGCTCATCTTGCATCCAGATCATCTCATATCATCAACAGTTGTCGCCGACTCCTTCGGCTGTTTACGACGAGCGGTGCTCCAAGATAGAGTAAAGGCGACTAGTAAGGCTAATGCGCCTATGCTCTACGGCACTTTACTCCACGAGCTATTTCAGGAAGCCATCAAAGTGAACCAATGGGACTCCATATTTCTTTCAGAAACAATTGACACGCTTTTACCGCGCCATCTAGAGGCCATTCTTGAGATCAACTCGACATGTGAGGCCATCAAGGAGCACATGAGCAGCAAGTTACCTGAGCTGCAGGCCTGGGCTAGGATATTTGTTCGCGCGGAACCTCGGAATGACGCTGTTGTTCGAGAGCGAAATGGGCAGCAATCTGTCATGAGCATCAACAAACTCCTGGACGTGGAAGAACACGTCTGGTCCCCAATGTACGGATTGAAAGGAAACATTGACGCTACTGTACAAATTACAATGCGGGATGATCAAGGTGAACGGACTCTGACGGTGCCATTTGAAGTGAAGACCGGGAAAAACTCTTCGAATGCTGCGCACGTTGCGCAAACTGCTTTGTACAACTTATTATTGTCCAATCGTTATGGTATGATTCCCCGTTGTCTCCACATCTATAGGGCTAACTAGTACAGATGTTGATATTGCATATGGCATCTTGTATTACCTCGAAACTTCCGACATCAGCCGTGTCCCCGCTATTCGTAACGACATCATGCATATGATCATCAAGCGAAATGAACTGGCATGCTACGTTCGAGATCGTATCGAACTACCGCCCATTTTGAAAGAGGACTTCAAGTGTCAAAAGTGTTACGCACAAGAGTCATGCTTCTTGTATCACAATCTTGTTGAGGATGGGAAAGGTGAAATGCTAAACAAGAAGGCCAAAGAGCGGTACGATGAGCTCGTCCAACCACTGCAGCCTTCCCACCAGACGTTCATGAAGAAATGGGATACCCTCCTAACCAAAGAAGAGACGGATATGATGAAGTTTCGCCGAGAACTATGGACCATGCTTAGCACTGAGCGTGAGAAGTTGGGCCGCTGCTTCTCCAACCTCATACTAGAGCCTGGGTCTGTACACGAAGAGAAGAACGGCCAGAAGATCAACCGGTACAGCTATACATTCATCAAACAGCGGTCGGCACCTGGCTTCTCCTTCACCGAATCCCAACTGATTATTGGTGAACCTGTCGTGGTATCAGATGAACAGGGTCATTTCGCGCTGGCAAATGGGTATGTGACCAACGTCAAGAAGCACCGCATCACCGTCGCCGTTGACAGACGGCTACATAATTCCCGTGTCAAGCTTCCTGGCTTCAACTCGCAGAGCAATCAGACCTTCGCCGGCATTATGGAAGTTACCAGGGAAGGCGATACGGTCGCCAAATCTGTGACCGATGAGGAGCCAGTGCTCTACCGTTTGGATAAAGATGAATTCAGCAACGGCATGGCTGCAGCGCGAAACAATCTTATTCAGATCATGGACAACAGCGTCTACAAAGCCCACGACCTTCGTGCACTCATTGTGGATGGGCGAGCCCCTGTGTTCAAATCTGTCACAGATGCACCATCACTGCCCCAATCATCACAAATGTCTATGAATACCGATCAGCGAGCTGCTGTCTCCAAGGTCATGTCTGCCAAAGACTATGCTCTTGTGCTAGGCATGCCTGGAACTGGAAAAACGACTACCATCGCGCACATCATTCGGACCCTCGTTGCAAAGGGAAAAAGCGTTTTGCTGACTTCCTATACGCACACCGCAGTTGACAATATCCTTCTTAAAATTCGAGACGATAAGATTGGTATACTACGCCTTGGTACAGAAAAGAAGATTCACCCGGAGGTTCGAGAGTTCGCTACCCTCGCAGTAGAGCCAAAGCATAGTATTGAAGAGCTCGAGAAATCTTGGATGGAGCCGCCCGTCGTGGCTACGACTTGCTTGACTACCAATCATCCCCTCTTCAACCGCCGAGTCTTTGACTATTGTATTGTTGATGAAGCATCACAAATTACGCTACCAGTCTGCCTAGGCCCTATTCGCATGGCACAGAAGTTTATCCTGGTAGGCGACCATTACCAGCTTCCGCCATTAGTACAGAACAAGGAAGCCATGGAAGGTGGCCTTGATGTTTCACTGTTCAAGCTCCTCTGCGAAGCTCACCCACAGGCGGTTGTCAGCTTAGAGCATCAATACCGTATGTGCGCCGATGTTATGCTACTGTCCAACACCTTCATATACTCTGGAAGATTGAAGTGTGGTACCGCTAGTGTAGCTTCCCGCAAGCTCGCGCTGCCGAAGCCAGGTGGCTTAACGGCCTATCACCAGAGGCAATACCAGTACCGATCGAGTGCAGGACAACTTTGTGCTGGTTTAGATGCTGCAGATTGCTGGCTCATGCGCTCTTTGTCCCCAGACCAACCTGTGGTCTTCATCAACACCGATCTTATTTCCACTACCTTGGAAATGCAGTCCGGATCCCGCATAACCAATACGCTTGAAGCCCGCCTCATCACACAGCTTGCAGTATCGCTCCTTAATCTTGGTATCGCAGCCGACGAGATCGGCATCATAGCCTTCTATCGCTCGCAACTTGCCATGTTACGCCAAAGCTTGTCTTCAGCGTATACCCAAACACAATCGTCCGAGCTCGCCGCACCAGCGATCAGCGGTCAAGGATGCGCAGGCATCGAACTGCACACGGCTGACAAATTCCAAGGTCGAGACAAAGAAGTCGTGCTAGTATCCTGTGTGCGCAGCAACGAAAAGGGGGTTGTGGGCGACCTACTCAAAGACCGAAGACGCGTGAACGTCGCTCTCACACGCGCACGATCCAAGCTCATCATCATAGGCAGCGAGAAGACGCTATCTGGCAACGAACTCCTCCGCGACATGGTCACACTCTGCCGAGAAAAAGACTGGGTTCTCGATCTTCAACCTGAAATGATAGACTCGCACGCTTTCGACGAGGGTATCACACAAACCGGAAAAACACCGACCCGTCCTTTGTGTCAATCAAATCATGTCGATACCATGGCCAAGAGCCCCAGTCCATCACCCACTCCATGCAAGAAACGCAAAGCACTCGGCGATCTGACTGCTACATCTGAGAAAGTCAATGCTAAGAGTCCGAGACGAAAGCTGGCCGACAAGAGCTCTAGTAGCAGTCCTGTGGAGAAGAAAGTACCGGGCAAAGTCTTCACCGCTGGGAAGCGAAGTATCTTGGATGGCAGACCGATATTGAGGGATATTTATAATGATGCTATTTAGGGGGCGTTGGATCATGGGCTATGGATGGGATAAGAAATGTTTGGTTGGTTCTAGGATGCAATTTGCTAGGAATTTATTGCTCTTTTTTGTTCTTGGTGTTCATAAAGGGGGTTGAATAAGATGGGATAAGATGCGCCATAAAGAGGTGGCGGGGGGGTCGTATAGGATAGGATAGCAGGTTATTATTCGATTCACATAGTTTTATACCACCTTCCGTTTTGCAAAGATATATCCAATCAATCAAAACGTGAGCTTCTGTTGTTTTCTACAACTCGTTCGGTTGCTTGACTGTATCTTTTTTGTCCAATGAGATTGAAGCTTCTCAAATTACATGTCATCTCCGGATGTAGTGGCTGTGGCTTAACGAACCTAGCCTCTGCCCGCCATCGCATATTCTTAGTCGATATCTCCGAAATACAATAAAGGGAAGCGTGAAGGAAAGCAAAAATTAGGAAAAGGAGAGATGCAGGGGGGAGACTGAGAGAAGAATGAAGGACAGAGACTGATGATGTACAAGAGCTAACCCTGAGCGAAGCTGAGCTATATACAACTCTATAATACTCTCTCCCATCACTCCCTCTATTCCTTATCCAAGAAATAATGGACACAACCCTACCTCCACCCAATCACTCATACCCAAGCCCACACAACCTCGAACCCCTTATTCACTCTACGGCCCAAAAGCCGCCGTATCCTTAGTACTCCGCCTATCTGCCTCACTACTCTGCTTCCCCTCACTGACATTGCTACTTCCCGGCGTCAAGTTCAGTCCCGCTCCAACTCTTAAGCCATGAATAGGACCCGGTGGGGCCCCAGATTGTGGACCAGGGTAAGGGGCGTGTTTGATCTCCTTGCGACCGTTCGCTTTGTAGTAAAGGAGGACGTCGCCGCCACCGCGCCAGACGTGAGCGCGGATACTGGCTAGTGTCATAGTGGGGGTGATGAGCTATTGGAGGCATGGCATGTGAGTATTTTTTCCCATAAGGTGGGGGGTTTCTTGGAAAGGGCAGAGGGAAACGCTTACCTGTCCGTTACAGTACAACTCTAGGTACTGCTCTGGTCTTAAAACACCGCCTTCAGCAGCCTGTTGTTCGAGATCCTCTTTGGTGGGCGCAGGCTCGATGCGCTCTGCAACATAGCCCAATATCTTACGTGCACGCAGCATGCGATTTGCGTTGAGGCGGTTGTTGCTGAGTGTTGAATTAGCTTGGGCTGCGGTTTCGAAGGACAGGGAAAATGGTATGTACCCGTCGGATGAGATTGATGGTAATGCGTTGCCAAAGGGCTCCAAGACGAAGGAAACTTTGACAATGTCTTTTGGTGGGAGTTGGTTCTGTGTGGTTTTGTCAGTTTTTTGGGAATTATATAGTTTTCGTACCTACTTACCCTTAGCAAAACCTCAGCTAGCCACATGGGCGCAGCTTTTTCAATGAGATCAGCCTGCAAGCCAAGTGTTCCGACTTTGCCCTCAAAAAGATCTGCAACACCACCGGAATCGGGGCGGTCCTCTTGGATGAGAATCGTGGTCATGGCTGGTGGCTTTAGGACGGGCGTTTCGTTCGGCAAACTTGGCACAATCTCAGTGTCCAGCCTGGTTACGCCAGCAGCTAACCGCTCTTCGTAGCCTTGTCGAATTCGTTGAATTGTACCGTAGAAGTTATCTTCAATAGTCTTTTCGTCTGTCTTGTTAGATCTTGAATCGCTATCCTCCGCCTTTTCATCGACCGCGGGCTTAGCTGGCTCGGCAACAGCCGTGCCGGTACTAAACTTCTTCATATTGAAAAATTTCTTGCCAAACATGCCCTTGCCCTTCTTCGTCGGCGTATCGGTCTCCGTGGGCGATGTGACGGCTTCTTCTTTTGAATCAGTCGAGCCTTCTTTTGGCACTTCAGCGGGCTTTCCATTGCCATTGCCATTGCCATTGCCATTACCGTTGCCGTTCATACCAGACGCGGATCCAAAGTAGTCGCCGCCATCTTGGTTTGAGCTTCGTTGCGTCTGGGTCTTCTCCAGCTGCGATCCTTCTTCTTGGGTTGGGGTTAGAGGGTTATTGGTCGAGTTCCGACCTGCACTCATAGGCCCTGCCATCGGCGTGGCTAGACCGATGGCCAGGCCTGGTGTATGTGGTAGACGAGCACAGTTCTCAGCCTTGAGGGTAGAGGCAGATGTCGGCCCTGAAACCGTATCCTTCCAGCCATTGATGTTCAAGTTTGGCATTTCAATGTTGGTCGGGCGGCTCTTCGGCTGCTCCTCTTTTTGTTTGAGTAGCTCTGCTCGCACAACCTCGTCACGTTTGATCTCTTCATCGATGAGATTAGAGAATAAATACCGCAGTATCCATTTGCCAAGGTTTACTGCATATTGTTAGCTGGTTTCTACAATTTGGCATCATGATGCATACTCCTATGGTCTTCCCGAAAATCAATGGGCTCCTCAAACTCTAACTCATCTGCATAAGCCTCCGCGTCAAAGCAGTAGTTCTCCTCTAGCATGCATGTCAAGGTTCCTATCCTTGTGTCGACAGCACACCAGTGAGCAACGCTGTCTTGGGTGTTTACTTCCGGTATGACATGCTCCATGTGCTTTTTGCCATATGACTTTATGGGTGCACACTAGTCATGTCAGCTAATTGTATAGTAATGCGAGGCGGTTCCTTACCTGCAGCAGATCCCACAGCACCACCTCTCCTGCAGTATCCAAAGTGAGCACTCTCCGTCGGTCGTTGAGAAGATGATGCTTGATTAGTCCGTTCTGGCCTTCGATAGTAAAGTCTGGCAGCGCCCGTACTGTACCAACGGCGCTGTGGTCGGGAACTACCAAGACTTCTGAGGGCTTCCGTGAGCTTGCCAGGGTAGAGACATCAGCGTCCTTGGTTGCGAGCGCTTGTGGGAATGGTGCGGTGTTGGACATGCGCAGTAGAGACTTGAGTGGTATCTTCGCCGTCTCTCCGTTAGCACGTGGACTGGCTGCAGGAGGCGAGGGATATCGCGATCGCATGGTCGACACGCTATTCCTGTGCCATTTGTAGGACTCTGGAAGCTCAACCTCGGCTGCGGTTTCAACATCGTTCCACCGGTTGATGCTCGAGCTAGATGTTGCCGTCCAGATGTAGTCGCCAGCAGCGACAATTTTGTTTACGCCCTCGTGTTCTTGACAAACTGCCACCGACAGGCCCTCGTCCATCTCGTCGCAGTTGCGCACATCGCTTTTCGCCACCATGCCAGAACGGTCAGAGGAGTAGAATACGTCGAGTTGTGGCGAGTCGGAGTGCAGCGACCACACACTGTCATTGTGCATGGTGAGCGTATACATGCAGCGACCTGCTGTCATGGACCACACTTTGACCGTCTGGTCTGAGGAGCCTGTCAGGATCATGTCGCCGTCGTAGGCGACAAGGATGTCGCGCACATTGTCAGTATGGCCGACAAACTTGGTGATGCGCTTGCCCGACCTCGGGTCCCATACGCGGACGATGCTCTCTGGTCCACCACTCGCGATGATGTGAGGTGTGGCCGCCAGGGCGTATACCGAGCCCTTGGCTGTGTTCTCATCCTCGCCCACTGCAATCTCAAGCTTCTTGCCCGCGCCGCTGAGGTCCCACAGGCTGATCTTGCGGTCCAACCCACCCGAGGCTACCCAGTTCTCGCTGCCTCCAGGCGCCGCGACACGCTTGACGTAGTCGGTGTGCAGGCCAATCGTCTGCGGTGGCAGCTTGTCGGCGGCGGCGGGGCGCCATACTTTCACCGTGATGTCGGACGAGGCGGAGACGAGGGCGTTGTTGTTCTCGGCGAGGACAATGTCGTTGATCCAATGCGTGTGCGCCTGGACCTGGTGGCGGAACTGGGTGGGCGGAGGCTTGAAGTCGGCGGCATTGGCGTCGGCGAAGGGGTCGCGCTCGTCGGCACCCGTCTGTTGCAGGTCAAGATGCAGGTCCCAGGCGCATATCACGCCATCGCGGCCACCCGAGTAGCTAATGACATATTAGTCGGCCATCGGTCATCGGCCCCAGTCGCTTCAGCGGACAGGCACGTACAGGATGGAGGCACATACAGGATGGAATTCTGGGCGTCGACGGCCAAGCCATTGACTCCGAGCCTGTGTCCTCCGGCTGAGTTGGCGAGTGGCAGCACTGCGCAGGTATGGCGTCAGTCGGTATCCTTCACCTCAACCACGTAGTCTAGGGCGCATGCAGCCTGGCGGTACTTACCGTAGGAAATCCGCTTCCGCGCGTTGCGTCCCATGCCCCTCGATTAGCCCTGCGCGGACATGCGGTCGGCGATTTGCGTCGACGAGAGTGGAGAGGCTGGCAGTCACAGGCGCTGTACACAGTAGGTTGCTGGGTCTGCAGTGAAGCTAGGGGCACTGGGGGTGCAGGTGCTTCGAACGGGCGACAAGCTTGGTCGATGGAACAGGAATAGGATCAAACTCCAAAGCGCGGCTCAGGTCCCTGCCCAGGCGGCGGCATCGTCATATCTATCGAACCAGAACGCTGCGCCGCGCCCTTGCAGCGGGAGAAAGTGTGACCAGTGCGCGCGCCCGCGCCTTTCACCACCACGCACTAATCGGTACGTCACGCCGTCACGACTCACGACAGGCCACCAAGGCCACGACCAACCAACCCCGTGCAAGACTCCAACATGGTTGCGGGGTCGGCACATCCGGACTATCGCTGAGTCCGCCCGAGACATCAGGAACACCAACACACCAATACAATATACACGGAATCCTACTGTTCATCCTTACATTCCTGCCACATTTGAAGCAGATGGCTGACGCACCATACACCCGTGCCAATCCTTTCCTTGCCCACCCCACGGCTCCCGATCCCACTCGAGAGCGCGAGCCAGCTTAAATCCCCTCTTCTCGTATACTGCCCGTCCCGTCTCTGAGGAGTCGAGGTACAAGACCAGCCCGTCCTCGTCCGCCTTTCCAAGGCCCCAGTCCAACATGATCTTGGCCGCCCCTCGTCGCTGGTGATCTGGATGCGTAGCAAGCTGGTGTAGCATGAAGAAGGGTGTAGTACTGCCCATGATAGACTCTCGAGCTTCCCGCAATGGTCCCAGCAATGATTCAAGCACCTCGAGTCGCAATTCCGGTGGCAAGAAGCTGGGCGTTGAGTCCTTCTTCTCAGCGCCAACGTTGTGCATACGCCATACCGAGATGGCAATGGTTTTCCCGCCATTTCCAGGAGGGTCATCAGGGCTGGGCCCCAAATCCGTATCGACCACCTTCCAGTGCCATGTGTTCGGCTGGTCGATCTCGCGTTTACGGTCTTCGGCTACACCGCGCATCGACGCCTCGCTGATACGCCCGTCATGTACGAGATCATGCGTAGGGCCGTAGTAGGCAAGTGCGCGGACCCGTGTCCAAGACAGTGTGTCTGCCGCCGTCATTGGGTGCATCTCCAGGGGCATGATGTCTTGAGAAAAGGAATGGAAAAGGAATGCAGAATAAATAAATGTGACCAGGAAGGTTGAATCATGGAGAGCTTCGCAAGAGACAGAACACATGGCTACACCACATAGTCTAATAGGCCTCCATCCTGTCCCCGATGAGTCAGAGGGCAAACAGGCCTACCATGACCAGTGCCATACAGTAACCAACCTGCCTAAGTAGGACGCAGTGCTGACATATCCATCCTTCACGGCAAAACGGTCGACCAATGTGTAATGATAGTTGTATCTCCACCAAATTTGTACAATCGAGATATCGGGCCAAGTCAAATTTAATGTGGGGCAAGAATATCCCTAGGAATCACATGCACTCTTACAATGCACATAAATGGGTGGATGGCATAATCTTATAATACAATTATATATACGGCATGTTCACCCTCAGACAGGTTGTTGAGCCAATACTCATTCATCTCCTACCCCTCCAAGAAGATTACTAGCCCACTGGTACGACCCAAGGAATATAGCACCTCCAACACTGATCCATCCCACCCTTGGCCCCAGTCCTGCAAAGAAAGCTCTTGGTCCCGACTCCCTCATGATGGTAGATAGCATGGAGAACATGGGCTGCTTTTCTCTTGCAAGCATCATGCGCGTCTTGAGCACATCCAGTGGTGTTGTGACACCGGCCGCGACAGCACCAGCTACGCTTCCTAACAAACCTCCCTCCCAGCCTGTGACTTCGCTACGCCCTGTCTGCGCAGTTCTATACTTCTTGAGGGCTTCCCAAAGCGGGAATTGAATAACAGTGAACGGTACCTCGCGGATAATCGTTATCGACCAACCCCGGTACAGTTCCGACCACACGTGCGCCAAACCACGAGCATGCCGTTGGTTCAGAATATGTGTCAGAGCCGACAGCGACGACGGATGCTGCGACGCCTGCGCACGTTGCTTCACAACCTCGGTTGGCACCCTCACAGCACACGCCGCCACCTCACCCAAGCTTGCTGCTAACATGTGTACCACGGCCTCGCTCCCACTATCCCTGACTTCCTCTTTGTACGGCTTCCCCTCGGCGTTGTATTGTATTGCTGTCCTGGGCTGGGCAAAGGACCGTTTTATCGAGTCGTACGTTATGAAGAAGAGGGCAGCGCCGGGCGCGGAGCCCACAATGGCACTTCCTACGCCGCGGTAGATGCCATTGAAGCCTCCACTAGCCGCGAATCCGGCGCTGGATTGGAGCCGTGTTTTGAGCGTGTCAAGAGGGTAGAGAGATAAATCTACAGTCGTGCCAGCTAGGCCACCTGCCTTTGTGGTGGTGTATCAGTTGGCGTCATGTCATGGGCACGATGAGTGATGACGATTGTCACAAACACGGAAAATTTTCCCCAGAGGATTCACCAAGATTTTACTTACAATAAGCGACCGTAAGTACGGCGACTCAATCCATGCTTGTCCCGGTGTGGGATCGAGCGCATGCTGCATTGTGGAAAAAGAGAGTATTCGGAGCCCATGACGCTGTTTCGAGACGAAGGGTGGGAGAACAGACGGTCTGTGCGCAAGCTAACGGCTACTCGTCGTCCCGATTCTTCGGCTATGTTCAATGACCGCGGCCCTGCCCATCTCATTTCTGACACATGCCTTCTGGGATTAGTGGCATTCACTTCGTATCGAGAGGCTCTTAGCATAGGCGGGGTGAAGTGCTGAATGATGAACGGTCTAGGTATCAAGGTAAGATGTTTGGCTAGCACCAGGATTTTGGCACGGCATCAAGGTAAGGAGTGGGCCGAGACTGATGACAACGGCCAGAATGAAGATGGCTCAGATGGACCTGACCTGGAAAACGTGGATTCGACGAGTGTCGTGGAATCATCAACACATACAGAGGATCCAAAATTGGAACATGACAGTAATGAGCCTGGACCACGAAGCCCGGCTTCTGCAACCATCTCTTCATCAGACTCAACATTGGATTTCGAAGAGAACAACGACTCTGCTTGCTCAGTTCCTTGTTTAGCTTCTACTCGTCATATCAGCTGTATACAAGAGGCCCAACTCTCGCCAGATGGAAGCTGTATCTTCACCTCAGACTACGGACGTAACTTTTCCGTTTATCCCATCTCTAATGACATTCTGTCAGAAGCCGAAACTCGGACTCTTGATTCGTATGCGTCATTCAAATCCCCTGATCCAATCTGGGCTTTCGCTGTCAACCCGCTTTTTAACCTGCAGGACCCAGCCAGCACAACCGTGCTACTAAGTCGGCGAGACTCGTACATCACCTTGCACAACGCACTACATGATGCGACAACTGTCTTTTCTGACTCCGATAACCAGCCGTCAAGCATCGGACCAGTCAACATTTCCACACCACTTGCCTCGTACAAACTAGTCAACAGCCTGACTGAAGCTGTCACCGCCCCTCTCAGCCTGTCTTTCTCAAGGGACAGCAACCACTTCTTCGCCGGCGCGCGGGACAAGATCGCCATATTCGATATCCAAGAAAGAGATGCACCAATTCATACCATCTCCACCATACCCGCTAAGCGTAATAAACTCAAGGGAGGCGGTCGCGGATTCAAAGGCCATATATCTGCTCTATCACTCTCTCCACCCACCATCTCATCTACCGACGGTCTCATTGCTGCAGGATCGTGGACACGTTACGTAGGCATCTACGACTCCGTCTCTGGCGCCGAAGTAACCCACTTCCCCCTCCCAGGAACTAATTCCCCGTCCTTGTCTTCTGAAAAAATGCCACACAACGAAACGCTCTCGCACATCATGGGCTCGGGTGTCTCTTCGCTAAAATGGAGTCCATGTGGAAGATACCTCTACGTTGCTGAGCGTTCCTCAGACGCCCTGCTTATTTATGATGTCCGCAACTTTTCGTATTCCTTGGCACATTGCACTGGAAGGAAAGCAGTTACGACGCAGAAACTGGGATTTGATATCTGGAATGCGGGTCAATCGCCGTATGATATTGAAGGTGCGAGTCATGAGGTTTGGGCTGGTGGGACGGATGGCAGAATTCGCGTTTGGAGAGATCCGTATGTTAAGGAAGGTGCAGTGGAGCCGGATGAAGTTATTCAAATTCATGAGGAAGAAGGGGAGATTCCTGTGGTGGGCACCCTGGTTCACGCTTCGGGTAGCTTGGCGGTCGCTGCGCGTGGGATCATTGAGGTTGGTGATGAGATTAAGACACAAGGTGAGAGGAAAGGTAGTGCGCTGAGACCTGAGATTTGCGAGTGGGGCTACTTGGATATTCTAGGCCTGGAATAGTCTGTCTACATCCTGTGGCAACCTTTCTAGAGCGCATGACAGGATAACGTGCTCAACTTGAGATTAGTGAGTGGAATGAAGCAAGAATATCTTCGATGCGACTCAATAGTTCGACAACATCTTCACTTGTCCACTGCACTTGTGACTAAAAGTACACAAAACATTGGGGAGTCAATTCGAGTTTGCAGGCAGTGTTTCATACTGAGAAATATTCGATATTAAGAGATCGTATGTACAAGGTGAAGGATATGGTGGTAGTTGCTCACATGCTAGCGCGAAGCTTACCGGTAGCGCGACGAGGCTAAAAACCCGCGATTTCTACGTGACGGAATTTCGGGCCCACGTCATCCCCAAAGTCGCGCCAACAACGCAACCCACTACACTTGCATCACCGCTCTTGTCTCACACCAGTTTCGTCTATAAACGATATGCTCGACATTCACCGCACCGATTCGGGGCCCGACACGAAGATATACTTTTCTCATAGTGTCCTCCCATCGTACATCGACCCGCAAAATGTTTCCACGAAGAAGAAGCCTTTCTCGACGTTCAACAAGCAAATATACAGCCACAGCCTGGACATGATACTACCAGAAGAGATGTACGAGCTCATAAAGGATCGACTCGAGCAAAAGGATGGCCCAGCGAGAGCGCAATATGCGCGCGTAAACATGAAGCTTGAAGAAATCATTGAAAGCGACTTCCTGAACGGCTATATCAAGCAGGGGAATATCATGATGCTCAGCGAAGGCCGACCGCTTTTAGACGACCGCTTCGAACTCTACGAAGGCACACTCCGCATGGAACTTAGCCGTCCAACGTATGAAAGATGCGGCCTCCAGGGCACACCGATCGAAGACGGCGGCAGGAAACATAGGAAGCAACGGTGGATAGTTCAGTATGACTTGCGAGCAAACTCTATGAAGCCTGGAAAAGGTGGTTTTTCCAGGCTGGAGTGGGCGTGCAAGAATGTCTTGGATAAGTCGCTTACTTGGTTATTCTATAACTTCAATCCCTCGTCTGCTGAATCTCTTGCCGAAGGGAAGGAACTTCTATCGAAACATCAGCCTTGGATACATGAGATTACACCAAATGCGACAAGAATGGACGATGTCCTTATGCCACGAATCTCGGTCAGCGATATCACCAGTTTGTACGCGGAAGACGACGCGCTTGGCCTACTTGAGTACATCCACATGATATCGTTGAAGTCGCCTCGAATTGAAGAAAGAGACGATGTAGATTCACATCTGTCGCGCTACGAAGTGCCAAACTTTGACAAGGGCGTCAGCTCAAGAAATATAGTTGCGGTGCACTGGAAAGGTCTCATCTCGCCGGCTTTTGTCCGCGATTTGTTTCTCATGGTCTGGAAAGAAGGGCTCAAAGGCAAGAGGAAGGTCAATGCTACACAAGATGACATCTCCATGGAAGGGAGCAGTTTAGTAGAGGAAAAAGATGGAGCATGGTTTGCTATGAGTGCACAAGCCTTCGGGGGCAAAAATGTATGGACTGTGATGCAGTTTGCGGATCGCGAGACTCTGGTCTGGGAAACAGAGGATTGAGACACAAAGTGGAACGGCTCAAAGTTTCTAATCATCGCATATACTTCGTACTGAAGGGGCCTTTCAGCTACTCCTACGAGCCCAAAGCCGCTAGTATGCGCTGGACGGCATCCCACGTGTTCTCGCGCGCAGGAAAGATGCGCCAATACGAGTACGAAGGCTTGGCTGGCGGTCTCCGGGAATGTCCGTTCTCGCCAAGCAAATATTGTCTTGCATGTACTACCTTACCCTCTTAGCCATGCACCTCGCCTTTCCGCTAAAGTTTATCTGTTGTCTGCAGTATGTGGTCCACAACAGTCCCGTTTCTTTTTCTGGACGTCTTCAGGCAGTAAGTCGGGCCTGTGCCAAGAAGAACCTCATTGCCATACCTGAAGTCATTCTTCGACGCCTTGCAGCTGCTCGAGACTGCTGGCCTGAGTGTGAGCCCCACCTCGTATGATCAGCTACACACGAATTTGTCCATGTGGGTACCTAGACGCGATGTGACGCGATGTCTAGTTACGTGTCTTGGGCATTTTGCAAGCTGCTACCCCGTAGTTGGTGTCGAATGCAATGCATGATACTGCACTTTTCCAATACATGGCGCGTGGCCCCCCTCAACAGTCAGGAAATGGTCCACACTGTCTGGGAAAGGACAGGGCGCCGATGGGAAGGGTGTGAGGTATTGGGTAGAGAGAACGCCCGTTCTTCCTTCCTAGGCATCAACATTTACACCGGTTTTAGGGATTTTTCGACAACAAGGTTCACATCGTATTGCCAATGATACTATTATGAGACAAACTTCCAGGATTCGAAAGCTTGTCACCGGGAACCAGAAGCGAGGGAAACCTCGCGAACTCACGTTCGGGTCGAGTTTGGCTGAGTGATGGGCTATGACCCATCCGCGACGTCTCAGCCTCTGAGCATGGTGGCTTTTATTGACCACGCGATAGACAGCGAGTGGGCGTCGAGACAACATCAGGTGGCCTGACCAGGAAGAAAGGATTCTGTTGAAATGCTGCAGTCTCGTGTCATACATACAAACAAACGGTGGGTTTGACGTATGTGCCCATCCTGTGCTTATGGGGCAGCGCCTCACACTGCCCAAATTCTCCTGCTGGCAACCGCCACATTGACATAAAGATGGTGGTGGAGAAAAACAGCTACTAAGCCACGCTTGGCTTTCGTGCAGACGTGAAGGTTGTAAGCAGCAAGTCAGCATGATGACTCGCCACGACGAGGCAATGCTATGAGTGGGACAACGATGACTGGATCGGCGGAGGTATCTCTGCCATGTATTTTCTGTGGAGATTGGACGACACGTGACTTGGTTGTTTTGCGTGGCTTTCGCCTAGGCTGGTAAGCCGAGATGTATTGTCGACAAGCCTTTCTGAAGGCTTGTGGGAAAAAAAAGAAAGAACATGCAATGCGAGTAACGGGGGTCGTTGCACGCCTGTCAGTTGCTTCTGTGGAAGTCCCTGCTTTGTGGGGAAAAGAAAGAAACTTTGCAATGCGAGCCCGAGCAAGTGGTCTTCCGCACGTTTTTTCTCAGTGCCCCAAAATTTTGTTGTCTCGGAGGATAGGGGTTCAGGAGCACGCTCAAGCGTTAGGTAAACAGTCCGCACTGCTGATCATGTGCTTCGGTAGTTGCTTCGCTCAGCTTTACAAACTTCCTAACTTCGTCTACGCTATTACTCTAGCCCGCAAAGCTGGTGACACCAGGCAAACACGCTCCAGAGCCTATGTACTCCACAAAACTAGCTTGTGGGAATGCGTAAATACTAGGTTCGATGGGTCCACGCTCACCGGTCGCCTATAAGAATTTCAACCAGCAGTTAGGTACCTGCCGCTCTATCCTACAAGAGCAAGCTAGGCGTCCAATAAGGCTGTCAAGCTCTGCAGGACGGTTAAGTAACATGCTCCACCTGATTCGCCAGCCAGTAACATTGTTGAGATCTGTATGTTACACCTGAAGAATGCAAAAGCTCATACTTCAAAAAGTAACATAAGCGGATAGGAAAGGATCGTTGGCAGCATAGCTAGGTGTCCAGTGTTCAGCTGGAAGCTGGAAGGAATCGCTTATGCATTTCCCATATTCCCATTTCCAAGGTTACGTACACTATACGAATACGGCACTAGGAGCTACGGAGCGCCTTGGCTTTTCGTATTTGACGGACCGGCCATTTAATGTGAAACGGCATATCGATAGGCGACAATTCCATTGCTTGACCCGGGCGTGTGTCGACTTGTCGTTCCGATCCGCGCCGCTACCGGTAACTACCGGTAGCGAACAGGGCCTAAGTTTAGAAATTTGGCGACGACGCCCACTGCCCAGGCACGCCAGGCTCGTAAACCTAACCTCCACCTTTTGTCTCCACAGCGAATGTGACGGCGGCAAGCCTTCCTTCTGATCTCCTTCGTAACATCGTGTCTTAGCTATTGATGACGCAGATTTGCCTATCGGATATGGCTGTGAAGCGCGTGTCTTCGCTGTCGAACTGATAAAGCGTCTAACGGTATTCCGTACGTGTCAGCTAGCTGCAGCCTGGTACGCACAAGAGAGTGGGCTGCTGCATGGAACGATACTGCGCAGTAAATGTACGGAGTACTTCGTACACCTACAACATACTGTAGGCAACACAAATACACGCTGTTGGGATACGCAATAAGCACCCATGTTCTGCTTTGCAGGTAAGCAAGGGGGCCATTTGGTTTTCTGGTAGCTGGTAGCGAAAGCCATAGCCCGCCTTGCTAAGGCCTCCTAAGCCCTACGGCCCACGTCAAGCTTTCTCGAATAATGGCCACCTGACTCGTGTCGCATCCCACTCATCATTCAAGGCCCCCAGGAGCTGAGTGCTCTGGTCAGGAGGTGGGGGGAAGCGGAAGAGGGCGGAAGAGAGGACGGAAGAGACGTTTTGGGGCTGATGCTTGGTTTCGTTCACCTTTGCCATGGGTAGCTGTACGAAATCTGGCTTCATCGGTGAGGCTGAGGTACAGTATACCAAGCAGCAACAAGCTGGTTGGCCGCCGTGCCTGTCGCTCGTGCCATAGTGTCTTTACAAATCACCGATGGAAAAGCTGTCTGTCTGCAATGCTACGAAATAACCAGGACAGCGAGGCGAGAAATATGCTGTCATACTCATTCGAGCAATGCAGTCAGACAGTACGCATGCACGCGCTTGCCGCCTTGCCGTCAAATGTCTACATACATCATAGCCAGGTCATCAACAATGTATCGTGCTTTCATCCCATCGACTGTCCGCCGTTTTGAACAAGCTCATCATGTCCATGACACGCTCAATGAACCGCATTCTTCGGACGTCGGAGAGGAGATCCAGAAGACCCTGCAGCGATCGCAACTAACAAGGTAGTGCGTCTAACCGACCACCAGCGGCCAGCGGCCAGCAACCTACACTAGGAGTACTATCAGCGCCAGATAGCTAGCTATTGCATGCACATGGCTGTGCCATACCCACATGGTCAGATTCGGGATTTGGAGGGAAAGGCGAGACGCACGTAAAAGCGGCTTGTTTTTTGCCACGATACTGCACCCTGTTGGCGTGTCGCGGTCATAACGCCATCTGCCATGATTCAGAGACTCGGAGCATCACCACGTTCCATGTGGTGGTGCGCTCTTCGGAGTGGCGTTTTGGCGTTGTAACTTACTGAAGTTCGGGTTTCGTGAAACAGAAAGGGTGGAAGGCTGCGGGGCTTGGGTAAGACAAGCCCCATATGCAGGGGTGGATGCACAGCGTCAGCATGTTGGCGCCAGCAATCAGGGCGTCGATATGTGTGGCGCGGCATGTGGTAATAATACATACACACGTACCTGGTTCGTCACGTGCTCTCGTATTCTAGAAGGTCCATTTTCTTTTGTGGCGGCGTATCCCTGGGCCGCGGAGGTAGTGTGGCATTGGCATTGGCATTGGCATTTCCTTGCGGACAGGTCATGGCGAAATGCAAGAAGCAAACGCAGGTGAGATATCAATGCAAGGTGTATGTATAGGTGGCTGCTCCACCAGAAAACGTTTCATCATATGGTTGGAGGAGGTGCAATTGCGCGGTGAAATGAATGAGCCGAGTAAATAGTCATGAAATTCGTTCTGTGTATTTATTATGTACAGCGGTATTGAATAGCATCCAATGAGCACACACACTCTCTAATGAACAATTGAAAACAAGCAATTATGTAGCAAAATACAGCACGCCTTAATCTAAACACTAGACCGTCTAAGGCCACCAACTGCCACCCTGGGCTTTGCATGCCGTCACAGAAGCAGAGGGTGTTACGGTGGTCGTCTTCGTATAGGTAGCTCCAAAGTTGATGGTCGTTGTCTTGGTGGTGAAGGCAAGAGTGACCTTTGTCTTGGTGGGTGTAGGCAGAGTGGTCGTTAGTGTAATGACACCAGACAAAACCGTAGGAGCAGGAATTGTGTAGGTAGAAGCCTGTGTAACCAAAACGGTTTCTGTGGTGGTAGTCGGTGGGCCTTGTTCGGTGGTGGTAGTAGAAGCGGGCGTGTCGCCGGTGACGGTGATGGTGGGGACATCAGGGGCGCGGCGCTCAAGGGGTGCCTTGGCTTGCTCGCGCTTGAGTTTTGCCGCCTCGATGCGGGCACGAGCCCATTCGATGTCAACTTTGCGATCGGCCTTGCGGGCAAAGCGCAAGGCATTGGGAATGATGGTGGGTGTGACGAGGGCTGCTGGGTGAATCTTGGTGGGTGAGTATGTGCAGGGCTTGTCGGGACGGCCCGTGTGAGCTGGTGTTGTACAGGTAGCTTGGACGGTCTTGGTGGTGATGGAAACAACCTTGGTGTACGAGACCTTGTTTCGGGTCATTGTCTTGGTGGATGTGGTTGTCACGGCTTTGGGCGTCACTGTCTTGATCCTCTTGGCTGTACCGCTGGGCACGGTGACGGTAGAGAATGGTCCAGTCGTCAGCACGTCTGTGAAGGTCGTCGTGTCGGTCTTGGTTTCGGTGGGAATTGAAGTAATTGTCATAGTGATTGTTGGAGTGTATGTGCTGGTGACTTGAGGGCCGACGGTCAAGTAGAGATCTAGGAGTGTCAAAAGTGGATCATACTGAGAAGTGTTAGGAACTTACCTCTTTGCCATGCAAAAGGTTGACCACCCTGGCCATTGTTACCGAGGACCAGAAGGAGCCAGTGTCCTGACTGCATTTGGCTCTTCTCGATGGGACATGTGGACATTTGGTTCACATTCTCTGGGGTAGTGGGGATCTGAGAGCACAGAAACTCTGTTTCACCCGGTGCGTCCTCGGGTGCAACGAGGAGGACATCCGCGTTACCCCCATTGCAGCCCTTGAAGTAGGAGACAGCGGCAAAGTCTTCATTAGACAGAGAGTTGATGAAGTAGTTCCCCTCATCTATATAGTCAACACCATATGAATAGCAGATGGCAGTAGGATCGATGACTTGGGAGCTAACGAGAGAGAGGGAGCTGGCGGCTACCGCTAGAAGCAGAGAGCGAGAAGACATATTGGTTTTCGTCTAGGGAGAAGCGAAAGACAAGTGGAATTTACGACACGATGTGAATGGTGCTCAGAAAGCGTGGGCCATGGTGTCTTTTGTACCTGACTGATCGAGCTTGATCAAGCTTGATCAAGTTTTCATAGTCACCGCTTATCGACTGCGGCTTCAACTGTGCTCGTACTGCCGAGTAAGCCGGGGTCAATCGAGGATGCAAAGCAATAGTCATCATACTGCCAGGTGCCTGACCTGACAAAGTCAACGTGGGCAGCTCGGACGCGAGCTGAGCAGGAGAATGGAACATGTGGGCGGAGCAGTGGGACGGCCGTCAGCGTTATCGTCAGGGTCATGAACTGGCGCTCCACGCCACGTCAAAAAACCAAGCTCTACAATCCATGGATGCATTGCGCTCGGGCAAAAGATGGCCGTTGACGCGAAAAGGTTGAGAAAGGCTGTAGGCATGCGGCCGCTACTGAAGCCACTCGGGATCGGTCTAAGCCCGCGCTTGGCTAGCGCCAAAGTTACCCTGAACCGATCTCCTTGCTCGTCATCACCTCACTCCACTCGGCCCCCCAACGTCCGCATATTCTTGCACCATCCTTCGCTGCGAGCTACGAATTTTATGCGCCATAGGCATGTTGACTACACAGGTTTTGTTTCAACACCCATGTTATTTCCATTGCTGTGCTGTCAGCCGCACATACCCATCTGACCGTTACCATTCTTCATTCGACGTTCACGCATTCGACGTTCACGCTCGTGTCTATTTGCGGTGCCAAGCAGGCTACCGAGCCTGACTGTCTCATGGACTACCACTCACAAGCTTTTCTAGCTGCCGTAGTCCCGGCGGAATCTCACAAGAGGCCCGGAATGATTGCTCCGGCTGCTAAAGTCACTGAAACAACTTACAGACGGTCGGCCTGGAGAATGCAGATCAAGCTACACAGCATGGTGAATGCACATCATGGGAATTTGCAGGAGCGCTGACCAGCTGATCGATGTGCCTGGCCGTCTGACAGTGACCTGTGTCTCATCCATTTGCTAGAGCATCGGCTTCGAATCTCTTGCTTCACTGTATGAATGCGCAACGAAGATAAGGGCACCGTCATAAACTCATCAGACTTGGCGTGCTCCTGCAGGTAGTTGCTCTACCTCATCTGATATCCCAATCGAGTACATCATGACTAATTCGCATCCTCTCGGCTAGCGATGTTATTTTGGTAACAGAACTCTTCGGAAACGCCTCGGATGGTACGCCGCCGTCCCGCATGCGACGGCCGTAACTTTGGGATCCGCTTACCCTGGCTCAGTCACATGGCTTGCACAAGGGGCGTGCATCCTGTGTGCTTTTTGGTAAGGTTGGTCACACCCTTGTCCTGTTCCAGAGCTAAGGTACGCCTTACACCAGCCTTGCCCCACTACTTACAGAATTTACACGCGAGGCTTCCCGTTCCATAAGCAAGTAGTGGCATCAGATAGGGCCGTTAGTTGTGGAGTTTTATGATCCACATTTCAATAGATCTCGCATCCGACCGGGGACTTCGCATTTTACGCGAGTTCCAGGGATCAAATACATGGGAGAGTCTTCCAACAAGACCTCGAACGCCCATCATTACTGTTCCGAGTAAGTATCCAACTACCATTGAACTAGCGTTGGTGTTGTTTCTACATACCGGAAGCCCAATCTGGTGCTACAGCCGCGCGCCGTCGACTATCTTGGCTTCATCGATTTTACCTAGGCGTTAGTCAGTCGCCGACTGTTCGTAACCAAGCCACCATACTTGGCGGGTGTCAGCTCTTCTGCTACTGTATCTGATGTTTATCGAATCAGCTACCATGCCAGCTTCCAACGATCATGATGTCCCATGTTCTGATATGGAAGGCTATGGTTAGGGCGCCTCTACGCTGATCCTATCACCTGGCCCGTGGGTCCAAGTACACAAAGGGATTTAGCGAAGAAAAGACGGTGACACAACGAGAGGGCTGGCTGACTTCGCCTGGCGTAGGATTACTATTGCCACCATCCGGTTGTATGCACTCGGGGCCAAGTTAGCGATGGGGAATACTATATATGAGCCCTGTACTCTTGTCGAAATATGTATCCATTGACAGAGTTCAAGACATCTCAGTCATTCATTCGCCTGGTCGGCATTCCTTTTTATATCCGGTCCACGCCTTCATTTATCTTTTGCATTTGATATTGCATATCGCTCACCATGTTGTTCAAATCTCTGGCCTTATGGCTCTCCTTTGGATCCATTGCACTTGGAACACCTCTACAAGCTGAGCCATTGTCTGACGAGTTTCCTTCATTTGAGGAAATTGTAAAGAGACAAGATGGTGCTTGCACCAACGGACCACAGACGCGAAGCTGCTGGAGCAATGGCTACAGCATTGCTACCGATTTCGATGCAAAAGCTCCTCCTGATGGCACTACTGTCACAGTTAGTACTTATTCAGCATTCTATGATCACATTTACTAAAATCATTACAGTACAACTTTGAGATCACCAATGTTACCAGGCCAAACCCTGATGGTAGCGGTACAAGCAAACAAATGATGTTGATTAACAATCAATATCCTGGACCACTCGTGCGCGCAAAGTGGGGCGACACGGTTATCATCAACGTCAAGAACAGCCTTGAATACAATGGAACTGGTATTCACTGGCATGGAATCAGACAGTTGAACTCCTGCCAACATGATGGAGTTCCCGGTGTTACTGAATGCCCCATTGCACCTGGTATGACACGTCAGTACAAGTTCAAAGCTACTCAATTCGGCACAACCTGGTATCATTCCCACTTCTCAGCTCAGTATGGTGAAGGTATCGTCGGCACGATGATCATCGATGGCCCTGCTACGGCCAATTATGATGTCGATCTTGGTACCCTTCCCATTACTGACTGGTACTACCGCCCGGCTTTTCTTCTCAATGAACTTGCACAGCACTCGCTGCGTGGCCCTCCCACACCCGATAACATTTTGGTCAATGGAACACACATCAACGCAGCAAACGACAACGGCCAGTATGCCAGAATTAACGTCGTCAAGGGAAAGAAGTACCGCATTCGTATCATCAACACATCTGTCGATAGCACCTTCAGTGTGTCCATGGACGGTCACCCATTCAATGTCTTGACTTCCGACTTTGTCCCTATCAAGAGTTTCGTCACCAATCAATTGACCGTAAATATCGGCCAACGTTACGATGTAGTCATTACTGCTAACCAGACCGTCAACAACTACTGGTTCCGCGTCTCCGTTGGAACTGCGTGCGGTAGCAACGCTATGACTACCTCTGGCAAGGTCCTTGGCGCTATCCTTCACTACGACGGCGCTCCCACAACCGGCAACCCTACATCTACCGGAGTCACTATGCGCACATCATGTGACGATGAGGACTCATCCAACCTTGTTCCCTTCGTTCCCAACCAAGTCCCCACCTCTGTCATTGGCGATGCGCCCAACCACAAAATGACACTAAACTCATTCAGCAACTCGTCCCAAAACAACCTCTTCCGCTGGACCATTGACGGCAATCCCTTCGTTGTTGACTGGAATAACCCGACACTGGAAACTGTGCTTGCAGGCTCCAAGAATTTTGGCCCTAACGAAAACGTCTACACCATGGAAGGAGCCAACTCATGGTACCTCTGGTGGATTCAGTCCGCGTCTCCAATCCCGCTTCCCCACCCCATTCATCTCCACGGTCACGACTACTACATTGTCGGTCGCGGTTCCGGAAACTGGGACGGTTCAACCACCGGTCTCAACTTCAACAACCCTACCCGTCGTGACACGGCTATTTTGCCAGCCGGCGGTTACATGCTGATTGCCTTCCCGGCCGACAACCCAGGAATGTGGATCATGCACTGCCATATTGCGTGGCACGCCAGTCAGGGCCTCAGTCTGCAGTTCATGGAGCGTATGAGCGAGATCACGGGGGCTCTAGGCGATACGAGTATTCTTAAGAATGGATGCGATGCCTGGGATGGATACTGGGCAGAGGGCAGTGCGCCAAACCCTTCGAGACCGTATGAGCAGACTGATTCTGGTATTTAAAGAGTATTTTGAGATTGAAAACAATGTCTTATGAGGATGGATTTCTTTTTTGTCAGGGGCACATGGAGTTTGACTATTTATTTTCCCTCCTCTTTTCCCCTCCGGTAGACTGTATGTAGAAGGTTGAGCTACTCTTCACTTCTTGGTCTGTACATAAATTTTTCATAAGAATAACAAGATTTATCCTTTCTTCTTCCTAAATTGGCTGCCAGGTAGAGATTTGCAAGTACGTGATAGGATGTTTGCATCTACACATGGATTGAAATGCGTACCTGGAGAAGCTGGAGGCGGGATCATTTTTGACTACTCCACGCATATCCTAGCTGGTTGATGGGTACTGTATGCAACCCAGTCCTTCAAATCTTACGATATAAAGTGTACAAAGTTAACGTCACATGCAGTTCATGTATGCAAATTGATCGATAACATGAACTTTCTACGAAAGCATACAAATCCATGATAACTATCACATGCCTTTGGAGAAAATCTATTACAACAAAAAAGGACAACAACCAAAAAAAAAGGGTCAAATGGTCGGTGAAAAGCAGAAAACACAGCTCTCATGTCGGCTGGACTTAAATCCATGGTATCTCGTGTATATCTCCCCGCCCTGACCCCTCTGTGCAACGCCGCACCCCGAGCTGACCCGACCACAGTGGGACTAGCTACATGGTCGCCTGTCCCCTTTCCGATGCCCATATAAACACACAAATGCCCGTTGCAATGCGACTCCGTAACGCCGTCCATTTGTTCGCACAAACGCGACACTCTATGATAAATACACATATGCTCATTCAAGCCTTTTCGCCAATACGACCATTTATGGTGGTCGAGACGGCGGGACGAACCTTGACCGTGGAGATATGGTCAACGTCGTCCGTGAGGGTCACGTCGACGGCCTGGCCTTCGGGTATCATCTTATGTTCGAGGGACCAGCCTGCGCGCCTCGCTAGCTCGGCGACGATGACATCACAGTCGCCGAGGAGGTTGATATCAAAGTTGATGTGGTGGATGGGATCCCGCGAAATGTAGATTTGGGGCACATTGCGGGGGAGAAAGTTTGGGATTTCGGAGACGGGAGCGACTTTCATGCTTGTGCCCATTACGATGACGAGATCGACCTTGTCCTTGTCCATGTCTTTGAGACGGTCGAAAAAATCGTTGGGGAGGGCTTCTCCGAAGAAGGTGATGTCAGGTTTCATGATACCTGGCTGCGGAATGTCGAAAGCGCCGTCGGACTCGGAGTCTTCGTCGCTCGATCGCTTCTTCCTGCTGCCGTTGGCATTGGATGCGCGCTTTCGCTTCTTGGTGGGCTTTGCGGCGATTTCCTCCTTACAGCGGGTGCACTCTGCGGGCTTCTGGGCACGCACAGAGTCGAAGATGTCCTCGCCCGGGACTTTGAACTTGCACTTGCGGCACGTTGCAGTCGCCCACGAGCCGTGGCACTGAATCAGCTTCTCCTTGCGTATACCGGCGTGTGCTTCGACATTATCGATGTTTTGCGTGTAATTTGTGAGTAGCTTGTCCTTGTCCTGCAGCAGACGTATGAATTCGTGCGTGGGCGTCCACTTCTCGAGATCGGGCACAATGTCGCCGGCAAGGGCATAGAAGGTGCGGGGGTTCTCATCGAAGTTGTGGATGTCAAAGACCTCTTCTGGCTCGTCGTAGCCCATTTGGCGCAGGCGCGAGTAGAAGCCCGTGTTCTTGGAGCGGAAGTCAGGGATGCCCAGACTAGTCGAGATGCCAGCGCCGGTGATGACCATGATGTGTTTGCGCTCGCGAAGCAGGGCGGCAGCGTCATCTATGGTCTTGTGCTGGGGCAGGCGGGGTCGCTTGTTGAGTTCGCGGTTGATGGCCAGGCCGAGCAGTTGGTAGAAGCCTTCGTCCTTGGCATCTTCGAGCCACTTGGGGATCTTGACGCCAAACGCCGTGCACAGCTTGCGCGCCGTCATCTTCTCGCTGGTGATGTTCTCCATGACAAACTGGCTGGCGCCCACCTCGTGCAGGCGTTGGCGCAGGCGCCGCGCTTCGTCGGCGGTGCACACGTCGACGCCTATGCGACTGTCAGTGGCTGCCACGCGTTGGCCGTCGCAGACTCACCGTCGCTGGAGTATTCGAAGGCCTCCACCTCGTCCAGGATCTCCTCGTATAGCGACCCCGAGTCCCACACGCCGCCATCGTCGTCGTCATCGTCGTCGCCGTCATCGCGGGCGTGCGCTGCCGCTGCCGGTTCGGCCTTGACACCCACAGCCGACGGCGGTGCCGACTCGTGTGCGGCGACGGGAGCCTCTGAGGCGTGGGCAGCCATGGTGTCGTCTCCCGGCTGCACTCGCTGCAAGCCAATGTTACTCGTCGAGTGTTGGGGGAAAGGTGGTCCGACGGGTAAGGTTGGAGAGACACAGCGCTAGCCGCTTTGGGCTCCCGGAGATGGCCGCATCCTGCCTGCCTGCCCCGGTGGCAGCCCCGGTCTTTGCCGTGCTTCCACTCCTCCCAGCACGCCAGCTGCCAACTTTCTTGGCCCCGCACTCCGACAACTTCTCGTTGGTGTCGTCGCCAGTCCAGTCTCGCCATACAGCAGCATGCAGCACCAAATAACGCCTGGCTGCTGCATACGGGCCGCGCAGCCACCCGACACTCGGGCAAATCACAGTTGCATGCATGCCGCTTTCGGCATACCGATGCCCTCAGTGGTGCGCCTCACTGTCGTCCCACAGTCGGATACCTGTCACTTTTTCGTCTGTCATGCAGTATAAGGCTCTGTCGGGTCTGTTTGGAACAAAGTAATCTCCGCTCATCCCACTTTGCTCCTGTCGGTCTCGTTACTCCGTACATGGCTTCCACTGCTACTTCGCTAGAAACGTCCGGGTATTGCCATAATCGGCTCTCCACGACGCCAATACCACTCCACTCAAGCGTCGTGAGACCCACATCAACGCTCAGCATTTTTGAGACTCTGCCAGTTGAGATCGTCGACCAAATCCTGTCCTACCTCGTACATCCTCGCTGCCGCTTACCCGGGCTCACTGAAGCTCAGAGTGCCCACACCGTTCCTGAAAAACTGAAGCGTAGTATCAAGGATCAGGAAGACCTTACTCAGCCCCCAGACGGCGACCGCTGGGCTACCGACATATTCTCCCTCCACTTGTTCTCCCATCCTTTCAACGCTCTGGCCAAGACATCCAGGCGGTGCCATGCGCACGTCGAAGACTACTGCTCACATCTGGTCCGGGCATGCAATGGGACAATGTTCAACCTGCCATTCGCTCAGCTCGACAAGTATGGCTTCAAATGTGTGTACCCAGATATGAGCAGCATCGTCTATCGACGGTTATGGCTGCAACATGCCCCAAGACGATGTGTATATTGCTATGCAGTTCTGGATTGCTACCCCTTTTCAAAAGTCAACCGTGTCATTACGGCTTGTAAAGGTTGCTTCTACCGTCAGGCACTGGTGAGTATCCTCCTGAATCTGACCTCGGGACGTCTCTTGATCACGTGATCTAATGAGTAAGCACAGACAATCGATGAAGTTTCAAGACAATATCACGTCTCAGCTGAGACCATTCTTGCCTCTAAGCATATCAGAGGCAATTCTAGTGCCATTTGGGTCTTACGCATCGACGTGGAGGCGCTCGCATTGCAGCTCTACCGCACACGAGCTTTTCACGAGGCACGTAAAGAGCAGCTCGGTAGGCCATGCTCCATATGCGCCATCACTAGGTTCACCACGCGCCATATTGCGAAGAAGCGAGCCCCGAAGCGTCTTGCGCGAAGCTGATTGTACAACGAGGTCAATCCTGACTAAGGACCCATCTTCAATTCATGTCCTGTGATGATCCGTTTCTAAGGCTCTTGAATTTGGATTCAACGCATTGGATGCCAAGCTTGTGGGCCTTGTCCACACTTACACCACATACTAGTGGAGCTAAGCTAGCAAATGCACAGACGCAGCTTAAGACGATTGCATAATCCCCATCCGCATATCTTTTGCTATTAAACCCCATTCAATAGAACTAGTGTTTAGTAGTTCACTTAGTGTGAAAAGCTTCCGGACACAAACGCAGCATGACTTCTGTATCTCAACGACACAACCATAAACAGAACAGCGAGCCGTCTAAATTCAAGTTTCTGAAGGATAACAAGAAAATGTCTCTTTTACTCAGTCCAACCCCACTCATTGTTACACTCGCACGTTTTAGACTTATGACGCATGTGATAGTTTTACCTAATACTTTCGCGCAAGCAAAACTCCTTCATTTGACCTAGGTAACTTTGTTCCTTTGACGTTAATATGAACGGATGCTGTGTACAAGTGTTAGACTGGACGATTTCACGATTGAAACACCTCCGTCTTGGCACCCAGCGAACCCAAACAAGGTACGACCTGCATAGGAAACTCGATACGCGAAACATGCAGCAATACCCTTGTAGAGCTTGTTTCGAGAAAATGAGCAAAGAGCAAGATATACTGGATCACATCGTCAAGTGTTGCTCTTTCTTTTGGATGTTTCATGGATGCATGAATTGCGGTGGGGTACGGAATACCAGACCGCTCGTTCACTCTACTTGCGAGTCTGGGCAATTATGCGTTCGTGCTTTGGCGAGCCGGACGACAGATGGGACGAGATAACGTCGGACTGTAAAGTAAAGTGAGGATTTGTATAAGAGGGAGAGGGAGACGCATAGGTGAGAGCTTCACTCAGCTTTGAGCCAACCAATCTTCCTCTTTCATCTTCGCACTTCCTTCTATCTCTTCGTCCTATCTCTTCTCTCTTTACAATCTCTCTTTCGAATCGATTGATATCTCAAATTCGACCACTGCAACCATCGATATGAAGGCTTCCGTAGTTGCTTCTGTCCTGGCTTTTGCCATTGCTGTATCTGCCAGTCCAGCAAAGTCATCACCAATGAACTTTTCCCATGTGAGGAAGCGTGCTTCGCTTCCCATCCCAGCCAGCAACGGCAGCGAGACTTTTCCCGCGCCCAAGGAGATCACAGGTGTCTATGATGGCGGCATGAAGACATTTGGTCGCGGTGTTTCCTGTACAGGTCAAGCAGAGGGTACCGACTCAGACGCAGTATTCCTCCTCAAAGACGGCGCCACACTTAAAAACGCCATCATCGGTACGTTTTACCTCGTTTTAAGCATTCACCAAACTACTTACTAATACCCATCCAGGCAAAGACCAAATCGAAGGCGTTCATTGCGAGGGCTCTTGTACCATCCAAAATGTATGGTGGGCGGCCGTATGCGAAGACGCCCTCAGTCTTAAAGGCAATGGTAACGCGGTCATCACTGGCGGCGGTGCAACCGGCGCCCAAGACAAAGTGATTCAGCACAATGGCGCCGGCACAGTCACAATTTCTGGCTTCACAGTCGATACCTTCGGCAAACTCTACCGTGCATGCGGAAACTGCAAGACGAAGGCTGAGCGCCATGTTGTTATCAAGGGTGTGAAAGCGAGCAATGGCAAGTTGCTAGCGGGCATTAATAGTAACTTTGGGGATACAGCGACGATTGATGCGACTACGTGTGCGACTGGAGTGAAAGAGGTGTGTGAAGAGTTTGCAGGAACGACGCCGGGGAATGAACCTAAATCTGTAAGCACGGGGCCTTCAAAGGCTTGTGTATTCAAGGCATTGCCTGCTTGCTGAAGTGGCTGAGTGGAGAGGGGAAGCGTGGTGAATGAAGATGAGTAGAGTGGAATCTGGGGCAGTTTGTGTCTTAGTACTATATATTCAAGGCGTATTAAGGTGTATTAAAAACCGAGAATGAGAACACACGTCATCCTATTATCCCAATCCTCTTTTCTTCCACATGAATTCCACGATCCGCTGACCTTCTTCTCCTTGCTTGCTATCTTCTAGCCGTCATACTTGTGGATAATTCCTGGCCGAAAAAGATGGCCGAATTCTAGCTGAATGAAGGTCTTGCAGAGTCGATGATATCTGCACTTATAAACATGGAAAATCTTCAGGTTCAGACGTCCTTAGAACCACTTCCAGTGCCCTCCAACTTACGTACTAAAGAGCTTTGGTTGATGGTCCTATCTTGACCCTAGTTCCTTGTAAGTATGGGTTTCATAATATTTACACATCTCTATTGGACAGAACCGCGTTCGAGGTTATACTGGTAGAAGAGCAAAACACGAAATGCAGTCAAAGCTCCTGACCACGGGTACACTGTGTTTTGGGAAGAACGACCAGGACATGTGTTTCGCCGCCACCAGAGACACTAAGGAATTTCAAACTGATCTTTTCGCAAATGTTAGAGTTTTCACTTCTTTACGCCTTCATTGATCACATCTTTTGGTCTTACAATAGCCTTTGGAAGTTCGCTGTCGAAGAGTAACGCCTCGTCCGCAACAGTCTCTCGGGCACTTGCTCTTCAGTCAAAGATTCTAAGTTTTTTTCCTCCGCCAACACGAGTTCAAGGTTATTATATCTGTTCTATAATGTCAACTATATTAACCTATGTAAATCTCAAAACTAATACACAAATAGTTCGAATCAACCTTTGTCAAATACATTTCAAGTGAGGTAAGCTAAAGGCAAAACTTCTACGGCATTGCGGTATAACTTATTTACGGCCTCTACGAGACCCCCGCGCTGCCTTTACGCTGGAAAGTAAAATCACAAAAGACGGTCTTATCTAAGCTACAATACGCATGAGCCAGCTTCGTAACGCACAAGTTTCGACTGTCGTCGCACTTGAGGAGGTTAGGTAGAGCAAGTATCTACGAACGAGCGGCAAAGAACCAAGTTCCCAGACTGAAGTGAAAAATATACTAGGATGGGTGATATGCGAGACCGCGTTGGACCTGAAAGAAAGTTTTATCTTTGTGGGTGCTATAGGTATCTCATGAACATCTCATCAACAGTTCCAATACATTCCTTCAGTACCAAGTGTCACCGACCCGAACGCCATCCGCAGCCTCCTCCTAATCATCTGTCCTTACGATGTCAACCATCAGATGTTCAAGGTCTACGAGGAAATGAGAGGGCAAAGGTCCATCTCTCCGCCACACGATTAAATATCTTTTCTATAAGCTTTTTTCTTACCAAGATTCGGTGGAAGGATGAAGACATTGAGAAGACGCACGTGAAGAGGGCTTTGAGTAGAGGAATGTATTTTCATGAAGGCTAGCATCGTCAAGGACATGTAATCAAGTTTACGAAAATTGCTTCGTTAGCATAGATAGACCTGTCTAGGATAGAATGTTGTCTTGAGTGAGGAATCTGTACGAGTGAATGGGTAGCACTTTGGTTAATGTTGGCACAACTTCAGATGACGATTCGGTACCGGTAGCATTGTCGGCTAGACCATCAAGGCAACTATATGAAATAGATAGTACGACTTAGATGTACCTTGATCGCGCATTCCCAATTTCTTCGGTAGGTAACCATGTTCATGTTGGACCACACACACACCACCGTTCAACCGAGAAACCCAGCGTTGACAAAATTAAAAACAGCTGTCAACAACGCATTAGGAACCAAGCCCCAACAATTCCCCAACTCTCTCGAAACCCTCTTTTTATTTTATTTTTTTCTGGGTCTCTTATCCATTCTCCGCGCGGCTCTCTCTCTCAATCTCGATCCTACACTAACACTCAACATCACCAGATCATGTTGCACAACGAACACCGAAATCGCACGGTCATGACATCACCTACCCACACATTCGGAACAAGCGGAAACGCATAATCCCGAACGAACCAATCCCACTTTTCCCCCCAACTGAGACTATTCCCAATCCCAACAAAGGCAAGTTCCGGAGAAGAATAAGTGGGGAGACGTAGAATCACAATCTCACCTGTGTGCCTTGGCAAGAACCGGTACCGAGGTCAGGTTGGCGGAGGAACGGACGTAACGGTTTCTTTTTCAAATCTGGGGCACACATGGATGAGTCAGTGAGCGGGCAAACTATGAGGTAGAAGTTGGTGACTATTATGGTATACTACTAGACTACCAAGTAGCAGATTCTTTAGCTGAATTGTAGGCGGCAGAGCTGGTGAGGTGGAGGAAGGTGGAACGAGGCTACAAGAGCACCCCGAGTCATGACGAGCTAACGGCTATACATAGTTTCAGGGAGATGAGAAATGGGAACGACAAGACGAAACTCGCTCTGATGATATAATTAGTAAATTTCAACTTGTTTCTATATAAAAAGTGTCGTTTAGGCGCGTACCGAATACACGGCTCTGGCCTTGACTGCTCTAATGCTAGCGATTGTAGTGCATGCAGTGCTTAGGTATTTACTTTCTCTCCGGTGAACATGTCCAATGCTGCCCATCTGATTGTCGTGTCATGTACTGCTGCAAAATCACCAAGCCCAAAACGCCGTCTTGCCCTCATCTCTCCTCATCGCCTGATCTAGTTATCCAAAGCTTAGCCAGCTGTTGGACTCCCTGTGGGTATCCATTCTTTATTATTGATCACGCAGTATCACCGTGACTCGACGGGCACCTCTGAGGAGGGCCTGGTCATGGGTTTCAATTCAGATCCTGTCCCGCTCTCGGCCCTCTTACGACCCGTCAGGGAGAAGTGATGGCTTGACGTGGGTCGGTCCTCGGCTTTTTCGTTGGTGTGGCTGTTGTCACCGAAGCGCGAGAAGATGCTGCGCTTCTTGGGCTGGGGTTTTGGTTCGTCGTTCAAGCCTACTTCCTCGAATCCCTCTTCGGGCAGTTGGTCGTGGCTCTCGCTGTTGCGGGATTGTTGCATCGACGAGCGCGGAGTGGCTCGCGAGCGACGTACGTCAAAAGACCGTCTGGTATCTGCTGATCGACGTGCGTCGAGCGACTGGCGGGGATACGTCTCGTGTACATTGTCGACGATGGGCGACCGTGCGGAGATGTCCTATGCGATATTAGCGGCGGGTGCTTGCCACTTTAAGCAATTGAACTCACAAATGATCGCCTATATGAGTCGAAGCTCTCGCGAGAAATGCTAAATGGTTCGTTCTCGGCGAGAAGGCTGCGGTGGTTGGACGATGTTGTGGAAATGTTGGACTTGGTGTGCCAAAACGTGGGCTTCTCTTGCTGCGGGGACGGCTGTCGCAATGTCAATCAATGTCTTACAGCATGACAGTTGCTGTCGCCGTCTGAAGACATGCGCCAGGCCACGGGCCCAAGGGTTGATCTTACCGGCAAGTACACACCGCTGTCGTTGATCTCTATGATCAGTGTAAGCGCCTATTCATCCGATGCAGGCCCGGGCGACGCTTTGCGCCCCGAGCGCATGTCAAAGATATCTTACCACTCAGTTTGTACTCAATGGGGTCTTTAATCTGCAGGGGCGTGGTTCCCGAGACGGCAGTGTTCTTGAAACCGTTCTCCGATGCGCTCCGCTGAGCTTCTTCGACGGGCTCTGGTCCACCAGTGCGTCGGAAGGGGTTGCGAATAGGCATGATAGCAAGACAGCGAGGACACGATGGGCCAGTACAAGATCAGGGTCGAGTGTCTTAGTAGGCTGGTGTATGTATGTACGCAGTAGGATGGATGTATGTAAAAAGGTTGAACAGGGCCACATGGAGCCAGTGTCTAACATGATGACTTCCCTGGCCGGGCCAATCGGGCAGGAACCAAGGCCCTTTGGGGATTGGGCTCGGTACGGACATTATCCGTAACTCGTGCGAGAGGGTCGGGTAGGGCAAACTCAAGAACGTCATGCCGGCGTCGGATCAAAATCTGGTTCATCCTTCGCAGCTCGCAACTCATGGCAGCGACATGTCGAAATGTCGAAATGTCGAAACGTTGAAACTTGATGGATGAGGGGGGGAGTTCGGGGCCGAGATGGACGATGGACATGCAAGCAGGTGTCGAAGGAAGGCCTCCTGGCGGTCCCTGCATGAGACGAGAGGACGAGAGGGGGAAGTCGTCAGGTACCAGATGGTGCGCACCCCGCCGCAGCTCACGCCTAAAAACACCTTGTTTGCACCTCACACGGACGTGGTTGACCGTTGCAGCCATATACGAAGTTACATGGCAGTAGTTCGCCGAATACCCGACACTCGCCCGGCGGCTATGAAGGGTGCCTCAGTACTCCGTGTTCAAGACGCTTCCCCGCGCGCCATGGCCTAGGTTCATCGTTCATGAGATGCTGCAGCCATGGTACCAAACAATGCGCCGGCCCAGCAACCGCCGTTGAACTTGAACCTACTGTACCTGATGTCGGTACCGAAACCTGTGCCGCGCAGGTGAAACAACCGTGGATATTGAAACCTACAGGTAAGCACCGAATATATTTGGTATAGTGGCCGTGAAACGTGCGCTTCTCATCCGCGGCGTGCCCCAGGCAACGCTGGACACGCCAACATATGTACCATCTGCACTCGCAGTCCGAGACAGGCATGCGCGTCCCGTCTCGAATTGCAGCGTGATTTACATGCCGTGTCCGGGCCAATGACACCGAGGTTTGCTTGGATGGCTGCGTCTGCTCTAGCAAGGCATATACAAATAATCCTTGGCCTACTGCGAAGCTATGGAAGTGCATTACAAGGAGAGGCATAGCCGGGGCTGTCCAGACAACCACGGCAGCTAACCGGCACCTGCAGCATTTCCCCTCATTTATTAGTGTGAGCCCGCCTCCCATCGGTGGCACTGGTCGATTGACGAGTCCCATAAGACATGCTAATCTCATGGGTTTAAATCATCACCCGAAGCCGAGGGCTCAACAAACAGCCATTGTGATGCTACCCGAGCGAACGAAAACTTGCGTATGGAGGTCAGGCGCTGTGGCTGGCGGGAGCCAAGGCGGTCCCCGGGTAGCCGCTGGCGTCGAATTTTGATCGAATGACGAAACACCGACCCTCTCCATGTGTGAAAGGGCTTGGTTGGAAAACTGTCGAGGTGGATATCATATTCTCTAAAAAAGCAGTGGAAAAAAAAAGATGCGGTCGTGTCAGTTCAAGGTATGGATTGGCGAGAGGCGGTACCTATGTGGTCGCTAAAGGACGTGGCAGAGAATTCATGGTGCAGGACAATCGGTAGGCTATTGCCGCTAAAGACGTACATGTACGGAGTGCCGAAAATACACAGTATGTACCTCGTACTGTGTACGTACAGCAATACCGGGACCATGGAAGGGGTGTGTGTAACTCGAGTCAGAAGGTCACAGAAGATGCCTTGCGGTAGGAGCGGTGTGTGCTGGATGGATCAAGTTGCACACATGTCGTGTTGTGTGGCCTCAATATGGGCCTTTGCCCTTTGCACGCCCAGCACGCTGTGCCATGGGTGGAGATGGAGTTGTCGAGCAAGAACAGGGGCCAGCTCACAGGGGCGCTGGGCGTTTGGCTGGGCATTCATCATGGTGGAGCAGCGAGCAAAATTATCACTCTGGTGGAGTACTATAGTCGCGGAGATGCGCCTTGAAGGTGACCCCAGTCGCCGCAAACTGCGGCTGGGCGGTGGTGGGACAGTGGAAACAGGTCAGGATTGTAATAGTACAAACAGCGGATGCATGCGGGTGCAGCTTGCAGCTTGAGCTCTTCCGCACCTGGGCGCCTGCAAGCGGAAGATTGAACACATTTGGCGTGGGTGAAGTTTTGAAATAAGAAAAGACGTCTTGGAAGGGTGGTGCGATGTGGGATCACGAAACACCATGTTGTCTGAGGAGCCGCAGGTTGTGTGGAGTGGAGACTGAGACTGAGAGCGAGTCGCGAACAGCGAACAGTGACCAATGAGCAGTAACCAGCGACGTTGCCGTCATCAATGCACATGGGTATTGGCGAGGATGACTGCGCAGGTACATAGTACATAATAGTACATACTGTACTCGTACAGTAGTACTTGGTGTGTGTGTAGTATGTATTCCGTACATGTAACATGTATGTGTGTTTGGCAGACCATCACGGCCACTCACAAGCGCGCGTCCCCTGCCCAGGAAATGCGGAATGCGGGCGGGAGTCTGACCGGGGCAATAACGTTGTTGGCCTACGCGGAGCGGCGGAGCGAGGAAAGCGCGTCCTAGGCGCAAGAGGAAGCCCCTCGCGGCTACTACCACAGTAGTCTACTGCTACGGATTACCAACGCCCGGAACCTTCACCGTCGCCAGTGCAAGCTAGTTCAAGACTTGGACGGCACGTGTCGAGCAATTGAGCAACGGCATGGGGTCGCGACACGCCATACTCTCAACTATTGGCTCCACAGTGCACTTGCAAGTATGTACACCTATTACTGGACAGTGGGTAATAGTAGCAACGCCGATCCGCCAGACGCCAGTGACACTCTTCCACTTCCGTCGCCAAACACTCGCGCATCGTCGCAATCGCTTGCTATTTCGAGCCTTGCAGTCGTGTCGTTGCTCGCACCACCAATGCATGCCGGCCGCTGAATCCCCCCCTCTCCTCCCTGTGCACATGCAGGGTGGCGCCTGGTCCATCGTTGCCCAAGCACGCGGCCGACTAGCAGGGCTACCTCCCTCTGCCATGGCCCGCCCACACACACACGCTGTTGACGCACACACACACACACACACATTGCGAGCTGCGAGCAGGGGGCGCCAGCGTGCTCTCCATTGAGTCCCCCCATCCATGCTCCATCCATGCTCCATCCATGCCCCATCCATAACAGCGTCCCGTTGTTTCCTCAGCGGGTCCGGATTGGCGGCGATCGCCCAAGGTGCCTGCTCAATATAATACTCGCTCTGTCTCCCATGCCACGCCCGCTCCCCTCTGCCCCAAGCCCTCCGACTATCCCCTTACCACCCAGCTAGTCGCAGAGTACCTTCAGCCACACTGGATACCTGTGATTCAGCTTTAGGCTTTGGTGTATGACAGCTCTGAACCACTAGTGACACCCGTCCCTTTGGTCCTTCCACGCTCGTTTCCACCCACACGTCCTACTTGTACTACGTCCACGTCTCGCCATCCAAACCCTCTCCGACTTGGCATGTCACTGTCGCTCTCTCACCTGTAATACTAGTCGTCCTTCTACCACCAATCTCGTACATCTCCTACCCTTCATTTACTGAGGTAGCACCTCCCTTCTTGCCCGCTTGCCTGACGTCGTTCCTGCCGAGCAAACCATTCATCTCCACTGCCACTTCCCAGCCTCTGCAACTTCGACTCTTCTCCGCCCATCTGTTCTATTCTTAATCGGCCTCTGGTCCCCAATTCCCCTTTCCACGTCTTCCAAAATGGCCTTCGGAGCCTCCGATGGCAATACCTTCTTCATCAGCTGGGCCCTATGGCAGAAGATGACTTTTGTGAGCAACTTGACCTGTCACACACTCTGCAATTGCTAACGTCATCGCGATAGGTTCTGGCTTGTGCCATTGTACGACCCCTCTCAATCACCTATCCATTGTTGCTCTACTAATAAGGCTAGGTTCTCACCATCTTCTGTGGTTTCATCAAGCTCTTCTACGACAAAAACAGATTGCGCAAGTACAGCAAGGTCGACAAGGGCAAGCGCGCACAATCGCCTGAAATGCTCGAGGCCCAGCCTGTCACTCGGGTTGCTGAAGAAGCCAAGGACGAGATCCCCTTTGGTATCCGCGCTATCCAAAGCGGCATCGAAGTAGACGGCGTCTGGATTTCGCGAACCAACACTCCGGTTGGCAGCAGCCGGGCCTCTCTGTACAGCGAGAAGATTCCCCGCGGCGGCTTCAACAACAACAACAACTCTCAGCTCGAGCTTCCCCAGCCAGTGGCCCAAGGCTCGAGCCGAAACAGTTCTGTCGCCCCTAGCTCTTTCGACCGCGCTGTTTCCGCTGAACCGATCAACTACGACTCTCGTTCACCCTCCCCCGCTCGCGGTCAAGCACAGGCCCAGGAAGCTCCACGATGCAGCAATTGCCACCACAGCGTGTCCCCCACTGACCCTTCGCCGAGTAAGCGACAGCCAAGCTGATTGGCTGATATCTACTGACAATACCTAGCGCGTCACACTCATCAACATAAGACCAGCCAGTCCTCCAAGGAGTCGAGCCGTCGTACCAGTGATGAATCCGACTATATGGCCATTGGACAAGACGTGCGCGCCTATGAATCAGCGTACTTGCGCCCCAACTCGCATCAGGCGCCCATTGACCCCAAGACCGACCTCGAACTCCTCCGAAGCCATCGTCTCTCTCACGTTGCTGAAACTGGACAGCTCACTCCTCGTGTGCGCAAGCCAGGTAATAGCGTAGATTGGGCCAGCACCACGGACAATCACGTTTCAACGGTCAATGGTGTTAATTATTTCATGCCCCAGAAAACCCCCTCACCTCCGCTCCGTCGTACTCCTACCGATCCAGAAGACATCCCCGTAACAACGTCTGCCAGACCGAGCCATGACGGCCACATATCAAACCAGGCCAGGCAGGCGATTCCCTTGACTGAGTCCTATGCGCCCAACGCTCCATTCTACCCTGACACGTACGAGCCCCGTGGCCCCCATCATCAGTACAGCTACGATCAAGTACCATACGAGGTCAATACCGAGCAAAATCAGGACCGCAACGACCCTGTCATCAGGAAGGTGAACTCCGGCTTCGAGATCCTGCGGCCAGGCACTTTCCAGCCTCCCACACCTGAAGAGCTGGAACTTGCTGAGCGGAGATCATCAAAAAAGCTCCAGAAGAAACGGAGAGAATCCAACGCTTCACGCAAATCTGCATTCACCGAGCAAGTGTAAATTCCTTACTGTCATGGCACTACGCCACGTCACCCGCTTCGCATTCCACATTGCTGGATTCTTGCGTACACGTCGCGGCCACCCCTCGCGGCGATCTCCATACCGCCTCGACTCCGTGCCGGCACCAACCACTACGTTAATTCTTTTACGGCGTTCTAATCATGTACCAACTTTCAATTTTCGGGCTTCTTAAAAGCAACATTCTGGAACTGGGGCACCTTGCATGTACGGTCTGGGCGGCATGAACAATAACTGTTGTTTTATTCTCACTTTCATCGCCGCGGCAGTTGCTTGGCATCATGAATGTGCGCGGCGTTGTAACTAGTCATTTCCCGGCGTTTAGACAAAATGGGCACACCTAACGATCACCACATAGCACGAGTACGAGATGCGACTCGATGTATTAGCATATAGTATAACAATAATCATCTCTTTTGCATGACTTTGTATCTATTTACAATTTCTCTCGCGCCAATTTTTTCGATTTTCCTCGTGATGCTAGTGCCGCTAATGATCGTATTCGGGCTTTTTAGAATTGCGCCGTTTCTACTTTGATCGCTTGGCTTGGGCATCGTGAGGATTCCCGGCGGCCGAGCGTAAGCATATGTAGTTTAGGAGAAGTCGTAAGTCAGATACGCCGAAACTACTGCCTGTTCACGGGAGTAGCCATCCAATGCGCTCGTGTCCCCCCTGGATCTTTCATGATATACGAAGTAGACAGGGGCAAGATTACATATGTCTTAGGTGACGATGACGAAATCACGGCTACGAAACTTAGTGGTATGTGTATCTAGGGTTTGTGGTCCTACGCAAGGCTGCGGAAGTGGCGTTGCGGAAGTTTGGGGTAAAGTGCGTTGAGTAAAATGAGCCGGCAAGATGTGAGTTCCTGACTCGCTCACGAGTAACCGATTGATCGATCAGTACGCTAAAGACTGGGCGCCTAAAATGGTCTCGTACTGTGTGACATTTACCTCAATGCTATCATTTTGACAACGTCTTTTTTTGTTTGATCGGTGGTGCCTGGAGTCTCTGTCTTGGCATTTCCTGGTTCCAGAATCCTTCCTTTTAAAAGGAAGTAGCGACCGGTAGCTGTCGGGAGACGCGAAAGTGTGTGGCGCACAAGCGAAAAGAAAGAGAATAGGGAGGCAGTGACCAAGTAAAGGCCAAACAATCCCCATAGCTGAGACGTTTAGAATCTAAGGAACACTAAGCAAAAGCTGGGACACTGTGCACACGCTGGTACTGGGACAGCATGCATTACACACAGACAAGAGAAAAGGGCACCAGAAAAAAAGCGATGTGTTTTATTTAGGGGAACTGAGGTTGTTTGGTTCAGAGGGCTAGTTGGGTGCTTCAGATTTTTACTGGGTATAGGTGTTGCGTTTCGATTTTTGCTTTTTTAGACCACTGGACCGAGTTGCGGGTACGTAAGCAGTACCGGTAGTCAAACTGCGTCTGGATGGAATGGGCAGGAACTCAATGGGGCGTGTTGAGTGGATTAGGACCCGGAGATTAGAGGTTCTTGAAGTCATACTGTAGTAGGATAAACGGCATACAGCATGCTGATTTATCCCCCTTTCCACCAGTATTGCCTCTTTTTTTTTTCACTTTCTTCCGCACCATGGCCACAAACGCTCCTCGAAGTCCTACTCCTACTTCCAAGGGCACACATACAGCAGTCCATCGACCAAAACCCCTCCAAACAAACTAAAAAACATAGTTCGCCTCACGTTTTTCCTTGCCCAACCACAAAAAAATCGCACACAGACGTACGAAGCAGATGTTGAACTAAAAACTCAAGATCCCGCCATCAACTTACCAGCTACCCAATCCTGCGCCTGGGAGAAGAAGAACTGAGCCAGCCGTTTCGCCACAGGTCGGTCGAACATGTGCAGGTTGATTTCTCTATTTTCCTTCTGTTGTTTCCGCTAGAAATTTCTTTTTCGGACTACTCACTTGGTACGGAGGCGTTGGCCAGACCAGGGAATAGGAGGAAAGGGAAAAGCAAAACGAGAGAAAAGCTCGTCCACTAAGGTGTGAGGATACTGCTGCGACACGTTCAACATGCGTCCGATAAGTCTGGAGACGAAATTGTCAGACAACACTTTGTGTTGAAGTAGAAAGTGGGAAGGAGATAGTTGTGGGTGTATGGAGGTGGCGAGAGTGAGAGCGAGATGAGGGGGCATGTGGTAGTTGACTTTGGAGGCACTTTCCTAATTATCAACCAAAGCTTGCCACTTGCACCTCCCTATCTTCGCTTCCTGGCATGTAGTTGCCATGGATTCTTTTGTTGGTGATACCTAGCTGTGGCATGTGTACACGGTGCTTACGCCACGCATGTTCAATGAGGCTTTGTGCATTCATCTGTGTGTATCGTCTGTGAGAACGGATAGAGCCGGGAAAGGTACCGGGTTGGAAGATGGACGAGCACGGGATTCGTACGTGATGGTTGTTTGCTGCTTTACGAGATGTTGTAAGTATTGGATGGGGGGGTGGATAGCTCGTGTTGCGAATGGCATGAATTTAGAACGGAAGATCATTACATGTGTAGTACATGGATACAATGAAGAGATTTACATGTTGCCTTAAATATGCGCCTTGCGAACACGCAAATTTTAGATTATTCAAGTATGCTGGCCATCACACCCTCCGGGAGTCAATAGGGTAATAATCTCCCTCAAGATTTACATGCTACTTTGTGTAGCAAGCCTTTTCGTCTAAACACACAGTCCGCACTGACAACAAGACGAGGAAAGTTCTGGAGTGACAACAATGTAATGAATAGATCACAGTGAAAACAGTATACGCAAAGAAGTGAAAAAAAAAAACGATCGAACAAGACAGGAACATGCTGAAATGCATCAACCCAACATAGGGTGCCCTGGGCAATAATTACCTTCAAGAATTCATGGCCAACTGCGAGAACCCTACACTTGAGCTCCGCCGATACCAAAGAGCACCAAATTCAAAAAAAAACTCTAGCTCGCTCAGCTTATGGGTTTGGTGTAGGATACGAATACTGCGAAGGTTGTATATCTCCACTGTAGCAAAGTTAGCGTATTCTTCATATCAAGAACCTTTTCGCAACCAGAGGGCGTTAATACCTCACAGGGACCTGCCCCATAGCCTCATCCACACCACCACTCAAATCCCACCAGTCACCCGTCGGCCAATTCCTCATAACAAGATCGTTCTCCAGCGCCCGAAAGAAGCCATGAGGCTGAAAGTCTCCCTCCACATTCATCGAAAAATCCGGCATCGATGCAAAAGCAGACATGTCAAAATCCGGTAGTTCATTCGCTACAAGATTCTGAATAGTATCAAAACTTGTCTGGGGTTGTTGCTGAGGTTGCTGCTGGTCAACACCCCCTTGCGCAGTGTTGTGGTATTGTGTTTGTCCTCCTTTTTCTTCTCCGTCTTTTGGGACAGCCATATTTTTGCGTCGCTCTTCTTGGAGAGTGCGGGACACTCGGTTGAGAGCATTTATTGTTTTGGCAAAGGAAGCGAGGACTTCGCTTGTGACACAAGCTTCGGTCATGGCGATTCCAATGTTTTCGAGACCGACAATGTCGCTTTCGCAGTCTTCGGGATTGGTGCAGGCGAGTATGTGCTCATAGAGTGTGAAGACCACGCAGAAGGGATAGAAGGTTATAAAGCTGAATGGAAGTCAGTATGGGCATCAATGGGCGTGAAGACCTTGATCAGATTGATGTAGGCTCGTCATATTGCCACCTAGCTGCACCATGTTGGAGCAACTATATATCTAGAGGAGACATGGGACCTGCCACTTACTGGTTGGTTATGCTTTTAGTCTTTGCATTCAACGTCGGATCAATTTGAAAATCCAGGATGATATTTGACACTTTTCGCGCAGCCCGTAAGCTAATGTCATCAGGTTTTGATCTCTTAACCAGGCGCTGAATTCCAATAATGGTAGTATAAATGTTCACTAAAAGCAAGGTAAGCTAAATTTAGGAGAATCTGATCATACTTTTACTTACTGATGTGATCTGCCACCAAGCAGCGTTGCTCGTCTGTTGTTCTCTCATCGTCCATTTGTTCCTCCATTTTCCATTCAGTCATCATCTCTTCGAGTCGTAAACAGCATTCGTTTGCCTTTTCAGAAACACTCGGATCTGCCTTGTTTTGCACTCGATTATCGACGTAATCAATTATTTCTACAGTTAATACTGTGTACCGTATCCATACGATTTCTATCATGACATTGAATGCTAATGGGTGCATATTGTTGGGACTAAAGATGAGCGGGGGTCGCACATTGTCTGAGAACCATCTTACGACGGTAGGTTTGCCGTAGAACAAACGGTACAGGACGTCGACTGACATGACGTGCCAGTAGAAATGCCGGAAGGTGTCTCTTTGGCTCTCTTCTGAGAAGTTCCTTGCAGGAGTGGCATCAATCTGGGCTATGCCTTGCGACTTGATGTGCTGATAGGACTTGCAGTGGAACTTCCAGGAAAGCTCGTAATCGTGCATGATGATGGCTGTCCAGCTCGTTAGCGCAGCCGTTGGCCCATCTGCGGTTGCCTCGGTCGTCGACTCAAGCCATGCCGGCACACTCTCCAGGACTTTCATATATGCTTTTGCTGCGAGGTCGCCCCCTGGCCCTTCACTATGCTCCAAACCATAGTACAAGGCATTGAAATACATGACACGCACACCAGGATCGATGTTTACGAACGGAGAGTCGATGACATCCGCGATGGCACGGAGAAGCTCAAGGTCAATCATGTTAGGGGCGAACCAGTCTGGCACAATCATTGCTTTCATCATACTGGCGAACCCGTCTATGCATGCGCGTGCTTCTACAGGGGACAGTTTGAAGTCGACATCGATGGCTTCTGTCCGGATTCTTAGTTTACCGAGATCATCAAGGGCCTCGTTGAGTGATGACATGGCATTGTCGATACTTTGTGTTGGGGTCGTGACTGGTGTAGCCTGATTCTGAAAGTTACGGCGAGTGTCCGTAGCCAGCCGGTAAATCTACTCCTATTAGTTACCATTATTCCGGTATAAATGTTCGCCAAGGGGTAGAGAGTTTACCCATGAGTCCTGGCCATCTGCTGTTACGTTCCACGATCCCTTGGGAGATGTCATCGGTGTTGCCTTACGGATTACTTCCCGCCCCGGCGTCTTGAACGACTCTACCGGTGAGGAAGTATCGCTTGTGGCGCTGATCTGTTTTTCGAGCATTTCTAGCCTTTGGCTCAGGTGTTGTACTACGGCCTTTTGTTGTGCAGGTCTAGGTCTTTGGCGCCGCTCCACATATTGACACTCCGCCTTTCCGGCAATGCACTGATAGCATATAGGGTCTGCTCTATCGCATTTGATTTTCTTGCGCTTGCAGCGAAGACACTTCGCTGAAGTATTAGCAAGCAGCTACCATGGCTCCTCGTAGCTGATACACATACGGCAAGTTTCATGGTCATGGCCGAGGATTGTGGCTGCTGTGGCTCGTTGCGAGCACGTCCCGGAGAGGGCAAAGAAAGCGAGATGCGGATGTTTGTTGTATTTCGGATGGACGACTCACCGAATGTCCTGCTAATTTACACCTCGGATCTCGTCCAAGCAATAATTGCTAATGGGAGTGCTACAGCCCCGATCAGGCCTAACATGCAACACCGGACTTTGCAAAGTCCGCAAGTCCGACCGGCATGCGACCGCCCCAAGCTCAAACTTAGATTCATCTAGACACCAACATGTCCCTTGTGAATCTGGGAAGGATCCAGTCTCTCCAGCGGTTCATCCATATAGATTTTCAGGTTACTTGGTCAGCTCATAAATGAACACACGCAACTCGTGCGTGTTGAACTGGTGGATTCATTGCCGTATTCATTGCCGAAGCCAGCAACCCAACGGCTGACACAGGGGTCCGCCTGGAAAGATTCGTGGACCTTAACAAAAAGGGCGCTCAACGACGCCCTTGAGTTTCAAGGTAGGCATAACAAGGGCTGGACTGTGCAGCTAACGAGTCACCTCATCTAAGTTATCGGATGTTTTCCAGATCGGTTTAGAGCCCTGTATATATCTTCTATGTACATTCTCGACCTCAACAGCCTCATTGGACTAATGACACCTTGGACCGGCGCATTCGCATGATGGCCATTATGCTTGTATCTCTAGTAGCGCCTCTACTCCTCCATTGGCTTGGGTTTGCATCTTGATAGGTCCATCTCACTTCGGAAACTTCTATTATTGAGTCCGAACCGGACGGCCCGGAAGCCGAGAGCAACGACTAGAGATTTTCGTACTTTCCCTGTGAAGTTAGCTGCTATCCTTGCTTCATGTGCTCAAAAGTGAGGTTCAAGAATGAAGTGTCCCGATCTTCACGATTGTTGAAGAACATTTATCTTCTTTTTCATCATCGTAATTGTGGCCTTCAACTTTGTCCAAATACAGCTCTAAAAGCAGTCCAATGGTTAAGTGGCCTGTTTGGTGGGTAAGCGTACACCGAGTCCAGTATATGTATTGAACGTCATCAAGTGCGGCCCGAATATACCCAACTTCTCAAGCAACCTTTGGGCCACGTGACAGGGCGGTAGAACCGTGCTTCGAGTACATGGTTTAGGAGTACCAAATGAACGCTTGAAGCTAAGACCAAAATCCATGCTGAATACCCACGTAGACTTGATCTTGGAAAAAGCCGGAGGGCCTGACATAAAATCCTATATGTGCATAGACCTTAAAGTTAGCCGCTCATCCCACATGCCTGAGACTCATGCATAAGAATGTGTAACTGTCTCCCGAAGCATTTTGATATTTTCTTCGAAAGAAGCTGCCCATATCCTTTCTAGCCAGCCATCCCCCACACCCAGTTTTGCCTGCAACAACACCAAAACGCCATGCAACACCAAGGCTAAGCTAGCAAAATCTATTTCCCGGTAGAAGACAGACCCAATTGTCACCCTCCTGCACAGTTATGCATTAAGTTATTCACTCCTTCAGGCCGAATTTTCTTGGTCTTTCTCTGTGGTGAATAATTAAATTTATTCGTATGCGCTGAGATCCAAGGGCACGCTGCTGCCTCTTCCTGCGCGGTATTTTTTTGAGCCATTGGTAAACTCCCTAGGCCGTGGGAATTGGCCTTCGTCCTGGAATCTCCATCTCAAGTCTTGGATTGGCCTGACCCTGCCCTTTTCCCTGCTTCCACCGCCCGAGTGGGACGGACTCTTAATACTTGATCCACCATTGGACAGAGTGTATGAGCTAGGATCCATCATTGAACGTAGCGGTGTTTGGGAGGCCTGCCGACTCGGGGCGCTGCTGGGCGGAGGAGGCGCGGGTGCACTTGGTGGTGATGCTGGGGGTGGGGGTGGAGGCGCAGCAGGCGATGCGCGACCAAAAGCATTGCGTGCTGCTGTTTCCGCGAGAGATGGTGTGTGTCCGTTCGGTGGTGGAGGTGGAGGTGGAGGCGCAGGAGCTGAATACTTGTAAGGATCGTATTCGTCATCCGACGGCGGTGGGGGCGGGGTCGACCGTGCTGGAGGTCGCGGAGCCGGAGATGGTGGTGGCAGAGGGGGAGGTGGTGGTACTCCAGTGGGTCGTGGGGAGGTTGAAGCAGGAGGCGGCGGTGGTGGTGGTGGCGGCGGAGCCCCTCCTGGGATAGGGGGTGCACGCGCTGGAGAAGCTGTTGGAGGCGGGGGAGCGAGACCGGATGGCTTTCGGGAAGATGGCGGTGGCATAGGCGGTTTCTTTCCAATCGGTGGTGGTGGTTTTGGCTTCCCGCTTATACTTGAAGCTACCGAGTTGGGTCTTGAGTCCAGGCCTCGAAGAGCACTGAGCGCTGGCCGCGCGGGTGGACCTCCAGGCGGTGCTGGAGGCGCTGAGGGAGGAGGTGCTGGAGGCCTCGGCGCTGCCCCTCGTGGCGGTTTTGGTGCTGAGCCGCGATTCGATTCGGGGTCTGACAGGTATGGCGCATGGCTTTGGTCCGCGCCAGTGTTTACGCCGCCTGCCTTGCGCAGCTTGGGCATGCCTCCAGCAAACAATCCTGCCAACTGCGGTGGCGCGGCGCCTCCTCCATCGCCCGTATCGCTATTGCTCCTCCCTCTGGTCCCGCCCCCGGGAACTGGAGGCGCAAGTCCAGGTACCGCAGGCGGCCTTCCCATACCAGGGATGGCGGGAGCTCCCATAGGCGCAGCACTAGGGCCGTCGCTCACCTTGCCTGTTATTGGGGCGGATCGGTCGTTGACTTGAGCGACTTTCTTAAGCTTCATTCCTTTGCTGATATCGCCCAGTAGTGCACCCTGTGGCTGGTTAGCTACTTGCTCGACAGAGTGCCGCTGATTCTTCCACAACATGCTATCTGCTGGGGACACGACATACTCTTCCTGCTCCTGCCGGTGCTTTCCCCCCTGGGGCCTTCATGCCCGGCATCGGCGGGGGTGGTGGTGGCCCTCCAGCGCCTCGTCCCATGGGCGGCATGGGCGGTGGTGGAGGGGGCGGTGGTGGAGGCATGGTGGAGTGTGTCTCGCGCGTCGCTTTGGTGTACGTGCTACGGCACTGTCGAGCCTGTATACGTGTGTGCAGTCTCTTACTGCCTGATTGTGTTGCGTCGGCGTGAACGAGTGTCGTGTTCGAGTGATGGTCATGGTTGGAACATTCCGTCACACTTGGCGCCTGGCCTGAGAATCCCCAGCGCCCGACGGCTGCGTCACCCAACCCTGACTGCGCACCATGCGCCCACCACGGGTTCCGACCAACGCAATGAAGCCCGGAAGCCTGCCAGTGCGCGCACGCCCGCGCCAACTATGTCAATTGTGCGACTACATCCTGCTGCAGCCTGGGTGTCGCCGCGCCTTGTCCACATCATCTCTCAACGCACCCTCGATACGGCGGCAAACGGTACGCACCCCGGCCATCGCACCCCGAACCCCCGTACGCATTATTACAACGACCGCTCCAAGAGCAGCAGACGTTGAGGAGAGAGACAATGGGCGAGCTGAGACTTCGGACAGGGTCGCAGCGTTGAGGACGAAGCTGGCTGAGGTCGAGGCGCAAATCAACCACGTTTGCATGTCACCCAAGATCGAACCAGAGGCAGCCGTGCTAGCCGCGCTGCAAGGGATAGATTATGTTGCAAAGTATGCCATTGCCATACGCTCCCGACAGCCATTGCGCCAAAAGGCAACCGTACGGCAGAGCTCAGCCAGCACAATCCTCTCGGGACTTGATAGCGGGGAAGAGGTGAAGAACGAGCAGAAGACAAGGACCACACACTTAGGATTAGATGCGCTACCCTCACCGTCGTATCTTTCCAAACTCGCACAAGGCCTTATTACGCACGAAAAAGTCTTCATTTCACCAAACGTCCTAGGCTTGTACATCCATCTGCAACGTCTGCTTGGCCGGCCAAAGACTATCCCCGAGGCCCTATATCTCTATGCAAACAAACCCGTCCCCATCCAAGCCTCCTCACCCCCAAAATTTTCCCGACCCTCGCCCAAGTCAGCAAAGCAGGCCATCCCTGCTGATCTTGCCGACGAGGCGCTGACGGCCGCAATCGATGCAAAGGACATCAACCTGGCACTGGCTGTCGTCGACCAGACCTATCGCGCTACTGCATGGCGGCGGCACCGCATCATCACCAAAATGGGCTTCCCAGCAGTCCTTGCCGGACTCACGCCCTTTGCCTTGTACATGATCGCGCAGGAACTTTCTGTATACAGCAACTACATCGATCCTTGGACATTTAAACTATACGCTTTCGCAGGCGTGAGCACTTATGTCATGTGCACAGGTACCCTCGGCTTCGTCGCTCTCACCACCCACAACGATCACCACGACAGGGTTGTCTGGAGACCTGGTGTTCCACTGCTGGACCGGTACATTCGTGAAGATGAGCGTGCCGCCATGGATCGCATCGCATGCGCCTGGGGGTTCAAGGAGATATGGAGACGAGGAGATGAAGAGGGCGACGATTGGGAAGGCTTGCGACAGTTGGTCCTGCTGAGGGGCATGGTTTTGGATAAGCCAGATCTGATGCCTGGTATGAATCCAGGAAGATAGTGACAGCAAGTCATCAAATACTTCACATCACAATATTCAAGCCCCTTAGCTGTAGTATAATTACCAATAAATCAATAAATCTTACATAACATACCTGATTTCTTAGTGTGAACTATATGTGAATGGCACAAAAAAATATGTGCTGGGTGAGGGTCGAGAACTATAAATTAGCAAAAAAACTGGTTGATGCGACACCTGTGTGATTCGAACACACGCTCCCGAAGGAACTGGCTGACTTTCCCCTAAAGGACTAGCAGGCCAGCGCGTTAACCACTCTGGGTTACTTCGTTAGCGGACAGTCAAAGACAACGGTGTAGAGAATAACTTACCCGCCAAAGTGCCTTTTTGTTTTGAATGTATTTTCCGATTATAATATATGTAGTTACCAATTTAAGCTAGGGAAAAGGTTTGGAAAGAACAAAGGGTAATTCGCCTGGCTTGAACAAATCAAGCATAAGGCGGAGTCACACGTGGCATGCGGTAATCCGCTGACGCAATACATACAGCGACTGCGGCAGGCGGGGCAAAGCTACCCCACTAAGCCCGTTAGACACCGTAGACAGGCACCAGCTTCACCTTAGATCTCGACACACTCTTTCTCGCCATTCTACCCACTAACTTCTAATACCATTCCAACCATTCCAACCATTCCAAGGCTCTTAAAGCCACGAACCCAAATTCAACCCGCCTTAATCACACGACACTACCCCCACCATAAAACCACAAAACCATACACCATGTCCGCATCCGCGGCCCCCATAACGTTCACACGCTTCTCGCAAGCTCTTTCCGACCTCTCTATCGAATCGCTATACGCCAAGTACTCTGAACTCACGAACCAGCTTACACATCTCGAGAGCAGCAATAAGCAGCTGGAGGAGTTCGCGCGCGAAAACGATGACCGCGATTGCTATGAAGCGCTTTTGGAGAATAAGGTTGTTATGAAGAGGTTTGAGGAGAGGCGAGAGGCGATCGTGAACGAGGTGAGCACTGTTAGAGGACTGCCTTGGAGGCCGAGGGAAGAGGAGAAGGTTGAGGGGATAGAAGGAGAGGGTACGAACGGTACTGCTCCAAATGGTACTGCTCCAAATGGTATCGCTTCCAATGGTACAACTGCAACAGCTGAGCAGACGAACGGTAGTGCGACACATGGAGAAGGTGATGATGGAGTCCATCTCTGAGCAATCTTCCGAATGCGGTTATGGTACGAAAGGAAACGACGGACTACTTCGAAATGAGGGAGGCAAGAGATACGAAAAAGCGGCAGTGGTCACGCTAGCAAAGAGCATGAGGAGATACCTGAAACAGAGCCCTATGGACAAGTACGTATGTTCGTCCTCTAAAGTGGCTATCGGTTCATGCACTGACTGTATTTGACAGATACTTTGCCTTCAATCCGGAGCATACACTCTATGCAGATCCAGAAGCAACCTGTTGGTAGAGAGCACGCCAGATGTGCATTAGTCATAGCTAGGTCGCATAAGAAGCATATCTATATGTAAAAAAGTGCCTATATGTCAGAAGATTTGAATATACTGTGCGGTACATTATAACCTATCTCATTCTTGAAGTAAGAGGTTTTGGACTTCATCATGCAGCAAATATTCAACGTACAACCTCATAAAATAACACCTAACCACAATGCCTCTTTGCGGCCTGGCTGAGAATACATTCAGAACGGATTAGAGATCCTCGGGACATCTGCCGGGCCTGGCTGGGGACGTAAGATTGATACCAACAGAAAGGGTATAGATCACCTAGTCAATCTTTCTAGAGTCGCAAATTTGAGCTGTGAGGAACACCGGCGGATCGATCTTCTATCGTATCTCAACTCACGGTCCAAGAAAAGATGTGACCGAGGTAGTTACCGACGAGTGTATACACAAGATGGCCTTTTTCAGCTGAGATATACACGATCTTCAACATCCACGGCTAGTATTAGATACTCCGTACAGAAAGGCCGAGCGAGTTTTTATTGGAGCTTGAAGTAAAGCAAGAAACCCGCGCTTGCCAATCCCTACACGGCCGCTACCGCAACCCCTAAGTACACACCGACAATGAAATAGTAAAGCGCATCATCCGCACCGCCTTTTACATACATAACCCCTGCTTAGCATACAGCACGATAGTACCCCGTATTCCGATCTTATTAATCCGCCAACTACCGAGTGACAAGGAACCCCATGGGGCGGGGTATCCATTTCCAGATTCAGCATGAAGGTGGCTTGAACGATCTCTCTTTGGTCTTGGGTGCCGCTAATACTGTGGGCGCCCAGACAAACTGAACAAGCGATTACAAGACTGCACAAGAGCTTGCATAGGTGCAAGGACCCATCGTTTCTAGATGATTGCCAGATCTGGTGAGCGGATTGCTTCTGACTGGTGGAACGGGAAGGAGTCGCCCTGGGCCCATTTGTGGTCACGTTATTTGAAACAGGAGTGCACCCTAGAATATCTTCACACCCATAAGCGCCACATCAAGTTCTACTCAACACTCAACTCATTCCTAGACTGGTGACCGTCTAAAGTCTGGTTCGCGCTCGAATCGAAAGTCCAGTCTTTGGAGTATTCGCAGGAAGTTATACACCGCCTTCAGGTCAAATAACGGCTCAGACTAGTGACCGGTCAAAGTCTAGTTCGCGCTCGAATCGGAAGTCCAGCCTGTGGAGTATTCGCAGGAAGTTATACTGTACACCGCCACCAGGTCAAATGACGGCTCATCTAAATTGTCAGTAGCGCTACAATTTGTCTCCGTCGGGTACAATGCAATCGAACGGTGTGCGGCTGTACTCTCGCATCTCGGCGGATGGAAAAATTCCACGAGTCGGTTCCGAACTTGCCCCTCATAACCCTTGATACAAGTGAACGGTGCAAGGTGTGCACGGCAACCGTGTGCCACTCATCTAGACTCACAGTGTAGCCAGCGCACTACTACGGAAATGCGAATGAAGATCATTCGCTGCATTCGTGGTAGCTTGAAAGCTGTGTGAAACTTATGCACAATCTTTTTTGGACAACAGGAAACAAAACAAAGGTCAAGCCTCCACTGACGTAGCCGCATTCGCGTTTTCTCTCGGAGTGTTGCACCATAAGCAATGCAAACTCCGCAACGCTCAGGTACCGTTTGGCCCGTCCGCGATCAACCAAGCAATTGTTCCACTGGGTACAGGGTACTGGGAACGTGTTGCGCCACTAGAACTCCTGCTATCCATGCTAGGATTCCGGCCACCGGGTGTTTCAGCTTGCGCAACGTCTAGTTTGACTGAAACTAGACTTCAATCGGTAAGTAACGTGGGTTCCGGCAAACACCCGGTGGTACTTTCAGTCGTCATGTGCGGGCCGCCAGTGACATTACAGGCAATAGGACCGAAATTTCGTAGGGCGATATGCATTGCGGCTGCGAGCCCTGTCGCCACAGGCATAACTTTGAAACAACGTCTTACGAGTGTTTGCTGGTATGGCCCACCACCAACACGCGAAAGCACGAAAGGGGCGGACGCTGGAATACACAAAACGAAGCTTTGGCAATAGAACTATGAGTAGTTGTTCGTTTGCGCACTAAGCTTATGTTTCTTTACTATATCGCTAGGACGAGCCCAGTGAGTACTGTACATACATATACCGAAGGATGTTCCCCGCATTACGGAGAATTGCAGTCCGTGCGGCCAGCCAAAAAAGCCCTTGAAACGCATTGTCATTAATATACAGTAGTGACCCAGGACAACGGAAAAATATGCCAAACCAGAACAAGGCGAGTGGCATAGCCGATCAATCTCCCATGGCCAGAAATGGCGTAAACCCGGGGCGGCTTTACGGAATAGAGGGCCCAGAATACAACATGATATGATAGTGGCTCGTTGGTGGTAGGTCCGATAGCGAGGCTGCAGGTATATATAGGTATCTTATGTTTCCACCATTATATCCTCCTCCCACTTCACTTCACTGCCTTCACAGTTGAGCCACTCTTTTCTTCGATACCAAACTCCCTTCGATTCACAGCCATCATGCGTTTCACACCTACAGATCTTAGCCTGCCTGCGGCAGCAGTTGCTCTTCTGGCTTCCTCTGTCTCGGCGCAGACCTGCCAGCTCCCTACCACCTACAAGTGGTCATCCTCCCAAGCCCTCGCCCAGCCCAAATCAGGATGGGCTGCTCTCAAGGATTTCACCACCCAGACATACAACGGCAAGCATCTCGTCTACGCCACCAACCACGACACTGGTACCAAATATGGCTCTATGAACTTCGGCACCTTCAGCGACTGGAGCGGTATGGCTTCTGCTCCCCAGAACGCCATGTCCAGCTTCACCGCTGTTGCACCTACGCTCTTCTTCTTCTCTCCCAAGAACGTCTGGGTTCTAGCCTACCAGTGGGGACCTACCACCTTCACCTACAGGACCGCCACCGACCCCAGCAACGCCAACGGCTGGGGCGCTGCCCAGCCTCTCTTCACCGGAAAGATCACCGACTCCAGCACTGGCGCTATTGACCAGACCGTCATCGGTGACGCCCAGAACATGTACCTGTTCTTCGCTGGTGACAACGGCAAGATCTACCGCGCCAGCATGCCCATTGGCAACTTCCCGGGCAACTTCGGCACTGCCTCTACTGTTGTCATGAGCGACACTACCAACAACCTCTTCGAGGCTGTCCAGGTCTACACCGTCAAGGGTGGAACCGACAAGAAGTACCTCATGATTGTTGAGGCCCAAGGAAGCGGCGGTCGCTTCTTCCGCTCCTTCACTGCCTCCAGCCTTGGCGGTACCTGGACCCCCAACGCTGCCAGCGAGTCCAACCCCTTCGCCGGCAAGAAGAACAGCGGCGCCACCTGGACCAACGACATCTCTCACGGTGATCTCGTCAAGGTTACCAACGACCAGACCATGACAGTCGACCCTTGCAACCTGCAGCTGTTGTACCAGGGCCGCAACCCCAACGCCGGCGGTGACTACGACCGCCTTCCCTACAGGCCTGGTCTCCTCACCCTCCAGAAGTAGAGTATTCTACGCCTGGCTGTTGAAGACGTTCATTGTAAATACTTGGTTGTCTGCTAGCGAAAAAGGGGACGTGTATATAGGGTGGTAGAGGGAAAGGGGTTTCACTTCATTTGATACATATTTAGCCCTTTGTATAGAATAAATTCGCATGGGGTGATTCCCACATGTTATTCAAAACTCGCACATGTCATAAATTCGCATGGGGTGATTCCCACATGTTATTCAAAACTCGCACATGTCATCTAGTTCTTCCAATCCCGATTTGTGCAGCATGCTCTCATAGCTTGCCGCGTCATTGCGAGACCCCTGCGAAAATCTACTTCCCGCTCATCGCAGAGCGATATCTCCTCCCTACAAACTTCAAGGCCTTTTCGTTCCCGTATCGCAATCTCTCGTAAGATGCATCGACTCTGTTCATCGAGCAGCGCCCCACGTTCATCTTGCGCAACCGCTATATGCGCTTCCATAAACCCCCATGACATACCGATAAGCAAGTCTCGATGCGTTCGCCAACGCATACCCGCCCACAGCATCCACTTTGAGAATGACATGGTGGCCTCAGTATTAGCTATATTCAACGCCTCAGTCAGATTAGTTGGTTCACGCAAACCCGCGCTCCGGCACATTTGCAATCCCAGTTCCACGATGCCAACGGCTTGGCCTCCATCAGTACGATGAACCTCGTCCATGCCGGCTACACCAGAGCCTTCGTTACTAAAGCCTGCTTGCGCGCGGAGAACGCGGATGATGGCTGAGCCAAAGGGGTCGGCGGCGCGAACGGGGACAGAGGGCAACGATTCTAGGAGAGATTGCGATGAGAACCACAGCGGGAGAAATTTGCAGACGTCGAGCTTGGGAAGGTCAAGGACCGGCGCAATCTCAATATATTCGCTGCTGGTATCAACGGGTAGCTGAAGTATGACGGGTTCCTGCATCGCGAGAACAGGATAGTGTGCTGTGATGTCCAAGTTGTTGGGTTGTGACTCCACTACGGGACAAGACTGTTGTTGGATGAAATCGAAATAAACTTTTGTGTCCACCTTCGTCACTTGTTGAGCAGCAGAGCCGAGCTCATCTATCCATGCTTTTACCACCTCGACTTCGCTTTCTGTGAAGCTGCCGAACATTTTCCCTTCCCATACTAGTTCTTTGACCAGTTTACTACGGTCGCTACGTCCTTTGATGACCCAGGGCTTGCAATTACCCAGGTCGTGTAGAAAATCTTTTTGCCACTGTCTGTCGCGGAAGGCATTTGGCTCCAGCCAGTCCACCAGCGAACGTCTGCCAATTTTCAGGCGACTATTGCAATGGATCTTATGGGCGACAAAACTTTTCGCAGCAAAGATTTCAACCAAAGCCGCTTCAGTTTCGGTGCGAGGAAATGGCGTGTTGGTCTCTATCTTTAAAGTTGGGCACTCGGGTGTTGTTGGTAAGCCTTCAGCAAGGATGTAACCAGCTTGCACGCGTTTCCAGGCCGCGTGCGCGGCTTCCTCGCCATCGTGGCTAGCTACTAACTCGATGTAATTCGTCACTGCTGCCACCGCCATTGCTGCATGGCCAGAGTCTGCGTTGTCGATCGAAATGTGGAGCTCGAAATAATACGGATTTAGTCGTACTTCGCGGAGCTCCTTGACGGTTTTTAACAAGTGGAGAGGTAGGCTCTCGTAAGCCATGTTGAAACCCAACGCTTCGGGTAAGAAATCGTGGGGGAAGAGGGAAACTGTAAGCTGAGCCAAGGCGGCTTTCCAACAGCGGATCTCGGTCAGTCCATGACGGGGATGAATAAAATCTTCCGAGTCGGCGGCAGGTAGCCCGGCTTCGATATCGTTCATCAGTTCGCGATATACGTGAACGTGGTTCTTCGCGAGGTCCCCGTCTCCAAGCTCTTCCGACATCACTTGCCAGGCGTTTTTGGTAATGTGGCGATACTTGAAGGGTGTGCTGATCTTGTTGATGTGCCCGAGCCATGCTCCATCCACATATTTTACACACGCTGCTTGCTTGAGCCACCACTTTGCTTCGTTCTTGTCGGTAAATATCTCGCGAGATCCCCCGTTGTTGCGGCGACTGAGGTAATCCTCCCATCGGTTCGTGACATCGACATCCTTGGCTTTGAGAAAGGCGTTTAACCCGTCCCGCGAGAATGTTTCAACAGACAGGATACCACGATCATTCGCATTGAGTGCGTCTTTTATCGTTGAGGAAAGAAGCGACAAAAGAAGTTCGCGAGACTCGGATAGAATTTCGGGATGATCCTCTAGGTTGTGTAACTTATGGTAAAGCTGCTTGTACACGTCCAACTGATCCACTGGTTTGGCCAAAGTGGATGCGGCAAAGTGTTCCAAATTCTTGCTGTCGATGGGCGATTTGAGGGGGCTAGAAATGGGTATTTCTGGACTGTTCGGAGTCTCGAGGTCTTTCCTTCTTGATCGGCCTTTTGCTAGTCGATTCCGGATTTCACTGTATGCAACAACAGCTAGGAAGGCGATTAAAACCGCCGTGGTGGTTGGTAGAGTGTACATTGCGATGTACTAGTATTATACTTTGCGGATACTAAGAGGCGCGTAACGGTATATGGGTTAAAAAAACTAGCCATTAGGAAGGGCGTCGGTTTTATTTATGAATAATACAACTATAGCAAAGAAGCAACCTGCAAGCGCATATCTTCTGATCATGCTGACGGCGAGTGCCTGAACGTATGGCCGGTACCTGAAATGTCAATGTTATGGCGTCATGATCCTGGGCGAGATCCATGACGAGATCTGGGGACTAGGCGGCTTTTAGCTAGTCAAGACGCACCCCACACGTCCGCCACACGTCCGCCCAATATACCCAACGTCTTCACGACATCATCGCCCCTAGAGTATAGACATTTTTCACATAACATATCTAAAGACGGGCTGTTTCGCTAAAATTCCTCATGTAGATTTTTGCACAAAATATGCCTTTTGCATACGAGCGAGCCTGATCACAGCATCGGAGCTCTGTCCCGAATGAATGAATATGACAAACGACAACGTCACAGTGACCCGCACTTTTGCTCCGCGGTCAAGACCACGACTTTTGCTTGTTTCGCTTAGGTAACATGACTGCATATCAAGTCACCCGCGGAACTTGTTTTGCGGCACAACATTAATTATGGCTGAAAGCACCGCCTACCAGGCCCTCATCAAACATCTTTCCAAATCAAAGTATCATTTTGTATGTCCATCACCGGAAACGCAGGGTAGGGTAGTCAATAAGCGACGCTCCAATATTTCGACCGAAGATGCGCAGAATGCGTATGACTTCTTTGGCTGGAATCTAGCGTGTACTAGGTTAGTAATTTTTATCTGAAATTGCTTCCACATACTAATGTGTTCATAGAGAAGCACTTCGGTCCATAGTACCCGATGATGTATTTGAAAGCCTACACAAAGCTTCCATAATCACAAAGTGCGACGATGGGACTTATCGCTCCACCATTCGCATTTCCGACTTTTACCTTCCCGGTCCTGAACCTGACGCTGACCCCCTTTACTACGTTCACTCTTCGTTCCCCGCCTCATCAGACTCCGTATTCTTTGGACCCGACACGTACCTTTTTGTCTCACTCCTCCAAGCCACAGCTAGCTATCTTCCAAAAGCTCCGGTCTCAATAATCGATGTTTGCAGTGGATCAGGGGCTGGGGCCATACACATGGCAAGGACGTATCCACAGGTGAAGACGATGGGTCTGGATCTTAATCCCCGTGCACTGAGTTTGGGAAATGTCAACGCACAATTGGCTGGAGTTAAAGTCATTTTTGCTGAGTCGAATCTCTACGCTGCCGTGCCGGAAGACATGAAACTACGTGGCATTGATCTTATCGTAAGCAATCCACCTTACATAGCATCCAGTACCGACGGCGAGGACCTTCCAATATACGCGGATGGCGGCGCAGGGTTCGGCCTAGACCTCTCCATACGCATTGTTGAAGAGGGGATGAAGCTCTTGTCTTCTAGTGGGGTCATAGTCATCTACACCGGTGTTGCGATACCGACTTCCGATCCCAGTCATGACGCTTTCTTGGAGAAGTTGAGGGAAATAGAGGGTGCAGAACTTGTTAAATACACGATCTTGCATCCGGATATGTGGTCAGAAGATATTGGAAAGGAGGCATATGCAGATGTGTGCAGAATACAGGTTGTTGGAGCTGTGCTGCGACGGAATGCTCAGAGCATAGAGGAAGCAAAGACAGCAACTCGCAAAAATTGGGCAGTATAGTATGGTGATGGTTTTATGTAACCATATTTTGGCCACAAAAGAATTGCCGTTATTTCCAAACGAGTCACTCACTTGAACTCGCCCTCTGGATGCATCCCGTCTGGAATCTCCAACTCGGTAGTATACGCTGATTGCGCAACCAACTTTGCCCACGTCTTCACCACACCCGGAAAAACACTCCTCCCTGCAAATACCGCCTTCGTATTCGGAACCGGCCACGGCACCGAAGTATTCTTATTACTCAGCTTCCCCGCATATGATGCATTGAAAAACATGTTTCCAAACGGCACTTTGCCCTGCCACTCACGCACCTCGTCCCCCGTCTTTTCTGCCACAAAATCAAACACATTAGCACCGACATCCCAGCGGCCAAGTGTATCCAAATCCCAGTTTGCTTGTACGGTGGCAATTTCACTGTAATGGTTGTAGTAGGCGGCGTCCTCTGTGCCGACGAGCTCCTGGGGGACGGCATCTCCGAGCAAGATGCCGACCACACGGTTTTGCTGGGCGTAGGAGTGGTTTTCGTCAAAGGTTACAAGAACGAGAGTATTGTTCATGAAGTTTGGGTTGGCGAGGAGGGGCTCGAGAAAGGTGCGGGTCCAGGTGCCGGCTACGGTTACGGTACTATCATGTCCTACGTTCTTTGTAAGTATGTTTGTATAGAAACAGGAAGGAAGGCAGGAAGGGTATAGGGAGCTCTACGCACCATCGCTTGTCATGTTAGGTGTGATGAACATCCACTGCGGCAAAGTGTTCTTGGCCATGTCATCCTTGAACATGGTCAAGGGCTTGATTTTGGCTAGCCGGTCTGCCTTTTTCGCGTTCGAGTCATATAGGACGGCTGGGTTGTGCTTGCGGACATACATGTTGGCTCCTGTTTTGGGGTTCGTGTAGGATTTGCCTTGAAAACCAACGGATGGCATGTCTTCCTGGTACTCACCCCAGCTGATGCCCTTGTCTTCTAGCAAGTCAACTAGGGTGGAGACGTTGGATGGAATGGCGACCATATCGTCATGGTTTATGCCGTAGTAGTCGCCTGATATAGAAGCAGCGTAGTTTGGCATGGACGGGTGAGTTACAGCAAAGTAGTTGGTCAGGCTTATACCCTTCTTTGCGAGCCAGGCTAGGTTTGGGTCTCCGGCTGCGAGGTCGTAGTCTGTGTTTTCGAGCCATATTATGGCGAGGCGGTCGAATGCTTTGCCCTTGACCTTGGTTTGCGCTGAGACAGGGCTAACACTCGCTAGCAGTGCTAGAGAGAGAAGTAGTGGAGCTATCATGGCGGACGATGTAGACCTCGAGGTTACGTTGTCCGTTGTGTGCGCGCAAGTTGCCTTCTGATGAATGTTCTTTGGCGCGAAGAAAAAGAGAGAAACCAACACGCAAGTGGGCGATCCTCCAGCAACCCAATTCACAATCTTACCATATCAAGCATATGCACGCAGCCGTTTGTAATTAGAAAGACCCTTGGTACTAGCAGCTCAGCCGCCTCGCTTGAGTATACGCATCGGCCAATCAACGTGCTTAGAACGCACTCGTGCATGGTTCTGGAATAAGTAAATGCATATCGATGTGGCAATACAAGCTTTTCGGGAAGGTGGACAAGCTTTGAGTGGGGTCGGATATTGAACGTGCGGAGCTTATTGGACTGGAGCGGTTGTGACATCGAGCATCACCCGACCGGCCCAGAACCTGTCACGTCAGCCATAGCCACGAGTACGATAGCCGTAGGCGGCTCGGAGCAACCGTTTACGCTTCACGTGATATTTGGAGATTAGTGGCGAGGGCGAGGGCGAAAGGAACGAAGCCCGAGTGTAAAGGATACGACGAACGCGTGAACATTGGGGCATACCGCACCCGCTGACGCAACAACAAGCGGATATCTGCATTGGGAGAATTGGATGTTTGTACTCCAAGGCGCACAGTTTATATCCTCGACACCGCATATGGTTCCACGGTGATTTTCACGAAGATGGCGGCATTGGGCCGAGACGAAAGTTTTGACATGGAGGACATTTCCACCAAGATCCAATACCACACGGAAGAGCAGGTCGGATTGTTACACGCAACGAACAATGAAGATCAAAGCGATGTTGATAACCAGAATAAACACTCGGCAAGGCACAAAAATCACAGAAGCTCATGGCCGTGGACTCGCATAACAACCATAACCATCCTTCTCCTTCTTACCCTCTTCCTCCTCATCCGAAAGGTTTCCCTCAGCCAACAGCAACCCCTTCAATCTCTCACTGCAGCCAAAATCCGCCCCGAAATCGACTATATCCTGTCTCCCAGCTGGTCCACCGCCACGCCCCCGACAACGCGCTTCTACACCTTCCACATCTCCGCCACCACGCTCTCCCCCGATGGCGTTATCCGGCCCATGCTTTTGATAAACAATACCTTCCCTGGTCCCCTCCTCGAATGCAACAGCTTTGACGAACTCGTTGTGCGCGTAATCAACGCATCCCCCAACGCTACTTCCATCCACTGGCATGGTTTATTCCAAAACGGGTCAAACTGGATGGATGGCACAACGGGAGTGACGAATTGCCCGATTGCGCCGGGACACGAGTTTACGTATAGGTTTAATGTATCGGGGCAGACGGGGACGTACTGGTATCACTCGCATGTCGGGATGCAGGCAAGTGACGGCGTAGTCGGGCCAATTGTTATCCATCCTCGAGACGAGGGAAAGGGGGAGAAAAAGGAAGGGGCGTTGCAAAAGGTGCCGTATAAGCAAGACAGAGTGATGTTGGTATCCGACCACTACTACACTCTCTCCTCCTCGCTCCTCACACAGTACCTCGCTCCCGGCTCCGAAAACGCAGAACCTGTCCCCTCGTCCGCGCTGATCAACGGGCGCAATGTCCGCAACTGCAGCACCTTGTCCCCGGGTCGAAGATGTGATTCTTCCAAACTAGAAATCGCCCGGTTTACCCTTGATCCAGAGGCTAACACGCGCCTGCGCATCATTAATGTCGGTGCGTTTGCAGAGTTTGCGCTACAAATCGATGAGCACGAAGTCCAAGTTACAGAGGTTGATGGCACAGATGTGCTTCCTCAGAGTGTCCACCGCTTGAATGTTTTGCCTGCACAACGTTACAGCGTCATTGTCTCCCCACCGAGCCGAAAGGAGAACAAGGGGCTGTATTGGATTAGGGCAAGAATGGTGACGCATTGTTTTGCATACGAGCAGCCAGAGCTGCAGGAAGAGGTCAGGGCGGTACTAGATTACCAGCAGACTTCTGGCACTAGCGCTGATGACGGTGTGCCAGAAAGTAAAGATTGGCCCGAGATCATCGATGTGGAGTGTAGAGATATGAACACCTCGACCCTGGTTCCTGTGACTGCTATTCCGGCACCGGAAATCGATCCACGGAATGCGATATTTTTACGGTCGACATTTCAGATTCGCGATTGGAGGCTGAGTCGTGGGTATTTCAATGATAGTTCGTTTCGGGTGAATGCTACGAAGCCGATTTTACAGACGCTGTTGGGTTCTAGTGGCGGGAGTGGTTTGGATGGAAATCCGAGGGAAGGTTTTGTGGACGAGAATGAAATCAGACCTGAGCATAGTCTTGTGTATAGGACGACGGGGACACGTACGATTACGCTCTTGATCCAGAATTTCGATGATGGAGCGCACCCTATGCATTTGCATGGGTACAAGTTCTTTGTCTTGGGGAGTGGACATGGGTATCCGCCTCTATCTCTTCTGCAGAAACAATCACCAGAATCGTCTCCACAGCTTAACTTGGAGAATCCACTACGTAGAGACACAGCGACTGTGGAGGCGTACGGATGGCTACTGATATCATTTGTGGCGGATAACCCGGGGGTGTGGGCGTTCCATTGCCATATTGGGTGGCATGCCGAGGCGGGGCTGATGATGGTTTTTGCAACAGAGGTAGAGAGAATTGGTAAGGCACCGGAGGAAGTGGGGCAGATGTGTAAGATGGAGGGAGTGGAGAGGGGGATGGGGCCGAGTGATGATATGTGGATCGGGCATATAGAGGAGGAAGAGACTTGAATGACGGGAAATTTCAAAAGAAGAAACGAGCAACTGATATCAATATACATGTTCTACATTCTTAAATGTACATACCTTGGCACAGTTGATGGCACAATGCATCGTGTCAGGTTGTCACCCTGCCAGCCTCTTTGACCACAACCGTCCCTGGTTGCGGTATGTCTTGGTCAATTGGGCATGTCGTTACCCCGCCTCTCACGGAGATAGATTTTGCTACGACAGGGATGTTCCTTGCCATATTTGTTCCCTTTCCGAGAAGGCAGAAGAGGGTGGTCACTCCCAAAGGCCAAACCACCTCTTAACCCTTCTCCTTCTGATACCATCTTCTCCCACGTAATACCTCGGATCCTGGACATACTCCTCGCCCCTCTCTTCCGCCTCCCTCTGCCTCATCAACCTGTACTGTTTCCTCTTCTCCACCTCCTCCGCCTTCTTCAGCCGCCGTTGCTGGTTCTCCTGCGACGTCTGCGCCATGTGCATCTTGTAGACTTCTATGAAGCGTGATACGGACTGAAACGGGTGGCGCAGGTAGTCTTTACGCGAGGGAAGGAGGTGCGCATAAATCGTCTTAGTGATAAAGTCCAGGTACCATGCGATTACTGCCAGTGAGAAGAGAATACCCTGTGGTAAGCGGGGTCAGCTTTGACGGCTCTTGGCGTGTGCAAAACGGAGGAGGGAGAGAAGGAGAGAAGGAGAGAAGGAGAGATAGTTACCATTGTAATCCACACGTGAATAGCCTTGTTGTGTAGAAACCAATGCGAGAACGAGCCCTCTGGACTCATCATATTGGGGTACTTTTTCGTCGCCATGCGCTTCCGGTCCTCGTCTGATATGGGAGGGCCATAGACCTTGTTCTCGAGATTGCGATTCGGGGGCCTTTGGCTGTGCGATGGCGGCCGGTATTTGTCGGGCTGCGGTATGACGGGCGTGCCTTTGCTTTGCTGTGCTTCTCGGCGTCTTCGGAACTCTTCCGAGAGGCCTTTTGCTGAGACAGAGGCATGGCGGAGGCTCGTGGGGGAGGGTAGCGGGCGCAATATACGGGGTTGCAGGCGTAGAGGGTGCGAGCCTCGTGGCAGAAGGAAGCGTGGTATTGATTGGAGGGCCGCCATGATTGTGCGTCGTGGGTGGTGCAAAGTGTGATGGGTTGAAGATGTTCGGATGACGGAGAAAGCTCGGGCCGGTGTACCTAATACCGGAGTGAGCGCTCCACTTCGAACAACACACCCGCCGGCTCTGGCATGCAGTGAAGAAACCCGGCATTGACCATGTAGATTGGCAAGTGCACAATGAGAATAGAAACAACGAGCTGGCACATGGACCAAGGATATGCAGTTTTATTCATTTCGAGCAACCGACTGAGTCACTGACGTTTATCTGACTGATCGTAGAGAGCACAAATAGTCCAGAGGCACGGTGTAGTGGCAGACTGCACTCCTTAGTTCTCTTTCTCCAGCCACTGCTTACTTGCATCGTAGATTTTGGGTAGCGCATCATCCAGAGCCATGAGCTTCTTGTACACGTCCTCATTCGTGATCTTGACACAGTGCAGCATCGAGACCAAGATGAGGTCGGCATAGGAAACTATCCGCACAATCAGCTCGCCATACGTCTTTATCTCGCAAAGGTGACTTACCCGTCTCGCCCAAGAAGAAAGGACCCCCATGTTGCCTCAGCAAATTCCCCACCTCCTTCGCTGGCCCCTTTGCCTGCTCCCAGCACTCGTCCACATTAGCATCCTTTTCCACCTGCTCCAGGTCCTTACCAAACCTCTGCTTCCTCGTCTCGAGGAAGTACTCGGCACTCGGTTCGTTCAGCAAGAACACCACCCTGGGAATCACCAACGGCGCAAGCGGGAAGAAAATGTTATTGATCTGGTCACGCATCTGTATGACAATAGGATCATCGAGATGCAGAGAGGGGGTTGGGTACTGCTTCTCCAGCGAGTGGGCAATGGGCCAGGAGTCCATCTCATAGCTTCCATCGGCGTATTTGATGGCAGGGCTGCTGTAGTCTGCAAAGTAGCCTGGGGCGTCTTTGGGGTTGGGGGGGATGGAAAGGGCTTTGAATTTGGGGGCTAGATCCGGGTATTCTACCCATTCCGTAGTGTAGGGGATCTTCTTGTAGTTCAGAATCATGCGGGCTGGTATGGTAGTGTTAGATGTGTGTAGGGGTTTGGTAGGTGGGGAGATTGTGTACGCACTCTTCCACGGGTTCAGCGACCATGCAATGCCTTTTTTGCTCGGCAGATCGTATAGTACGACTTGTGAAGATGCCATGGTTGCTTTGTGGTGGTAGTGGTGGTAGTGGTGGTGATGGTAGTGATGGTGGTGGATGGCTTGAATCGAGACTGAGACTGAGACTGAGACGTCAGACAGGCCAGAAGTTCAGGTTATTGATATATGTTGGCATTGTGCACTTTGAGGCACTACATTGTCCCCACAATTTGCACTATTCCCGCTGTTAGTCGGGTTGTTTGTCATCAAGTGCTGCCTTGGAGTGAAGCTAGTCGGCCTTTGGACTCTCGCCCGCGGACTGTTCCGCCAAACCTCACCTCATCTTACATACAAACCGCACATGCACAATATGTCGAGTGGAGTGACAGTACGCAGGCTGTACATGTATCTTTCGCATATTTCCCATCTGTACGACTTGATATGTGTCTATCGTCCGCGGTTCAACGGTCGGTCGGCCAACCGCGGCCGAAGGATGACGATGTCTGCTCCTTCCCATTCACATCTGCCTCACACCATGTCCAGAGCAACTACCTCATGCTTCCTCCATTCCAACTCTGTACTTCTATTATCCATGGTCTTAGTATCTTGTACAAGCTTATCCTTTGGTGCCGTGCTGCTGTTGTACATGGATAAGCTTGGTTTTCAGCCCCCAAATGCTTCGTCGCGTGGCTTAGACACCCCCTCATGCACCTACTGTACGACTCGGTACGCGTTATCGGATCAGCCCGCATTGCAGCTCTCTGCAAGGGCCTAACAATAGGACTATCGATCACTAGGCTTACCTATGTACTATGTGGATGTAAATTTCAGCCTCCGAAACTGTAGGTACTGTACGACGGGCCCGTGTAAGGCCTCCCATTGATGGTTGAGTCACAAACCGCGACACGCATAACAACGAGTAGATGCTCATGACGGAGACTTCAAGCAGGTACTTGAGGATATGGCTGCTATCTTGCTATTGTTTTCTCTGCATGTTGTTTATCATGGTTTTGCCGGGGTTATGCACGCGACTGCTCAGCCCACTTGGTCCGACACAGAGAAAGCCTCCCAGGCGTTCTTGGTGCGGCCCCAATTCTTCAGCCCCCAATTTCGGTCCCATGTAGTTACGCGAAGAGATATAGATAGGTTGGCTAGAAGATGGTGGTATCTGCTACTTAATATCCTCTCTTGGTCTGTTGTTCTCGATATCAGCATTAAGCTCTTCTCCGCCAAGTTTCGCGACATCACTGTGGAGCCTGTAGGTACAATACGGCACGAGTGTACAGATCAGGTCTACTTTGAATTGCCGCCAAACGCGAATGCAGCCAGTTTCCAGCGGGTACAAATATACCCCCAGCGACATTTACTCTGTCTCCTCCGGCTGTGCAATCGAGAACGCAAGTCTCCAGACCGACACCTCGCGCCAGCAAAACAACACACAATTTCCCAATGGACCGCATCCATACTGTCCAAAGTGGAAGTGATGACAATGTACCCCTGATGGCTTCGCCTGAGCCTACATCATACAACAGTGGCCATGTAGCGATGCAGGAGATTGACGATACACCGTTGTTCTCACCACCGATGGTCGCTTCGCCGGAGATGGACGCCAAAGGAGGCGCATACAGGAACTTCAGCACTCCTAGCACAGCCGGCGGTTACAGAAACTTCAGCACGGCTAGCTCAAACATTAGCGTTGAAGACGGCTCTAAACACGAAAAAGGCTCTCATCACATCAAGCGATTTGACCACAGGGAGGCAAGAAAATCGCTTCTGCTTACTGGCGCCTCGAAGCTTCTTATCACGATATTTTTCAGTGTTGCCATGTGCGTTACTCTCAAGTCATGGGAAGGGTTTCGACAGCCCATCGTTTTATCCAGGAAGGACCTTCAAATCTTCAACTCACTCACCATCGGCCTATCACTGTGTCTAGGCTTGAACCTATTGGCATCACTAAAGCATTATGCCTCCGTATTTCGATGGACCTTCCTCACTCGGAGATATGTCAGCTTAGAGGTGTTCGATCTCATTCTCCACCTAAGCTCGCTAGCCAAGGTCACAAAACTCATGATCATTTCCTCTCCTGGGTTTCGCGGCAAGAAATGGCTGCGCAGATTCCGGTGGTTCAAGGACGTAAGAGATGACGGAACTAAGTGGATGTGGCTTGCATGCCTAGCTTGGCTTCTAATAAATATTGGCTCCCAGGTTCTCGTTGCTCTACTGAGCTTGTTCTGGCCAACCAAGAGTTCTGACATCCCGCTTCTTGTGAAGGGAAATGTGACGGTTGCAGACCTGAACTTCTGGTATGTCGACATGACTACGCCTGGTGCTGAGATCATTTCTGAAGAAATGGGAAACGCAGCGGCTTTGGAAGCAGCATGGACATTTGGACTGGCAGCCACGGCGTACCCAGTGTATAATTCATCAAACATCCAAACCGATCTATCGGGGTTACCGGGTGTGCCCATTTATCAGGGTGACGACGCATACCATTACCGCTTCCTCAACCGCGACCCAGCACACCAATGGACCAACTATCTCACTAGCTCGCGCAATGTAACCGCTAAAGCTACATGCACCCAGCTCGACATACTAAACGGAACGCTCCAGGACATAGGTGATGAACCCTTGTACCTCGAGGCTCGAGAGCCCGGCACAGAGGAGTATGTTCACTGGCCAGTTCCCGAAGGAGCTTCCGGCTCAGTGACCTGGGTGGCATCTGTAGATGCCCACTGTGGGGCCCGTTGCACAAACTTTACCGTCATGCAGCTAGGCATCGATGGCAGCCGCGTAAACAAGACCTCTTTGTTCGTCTGTAACAGTACACTCACGAGCGTCACAACAGCGTATGCAGCCGACGATATTACGGTGCGTAGCGCCAACGACACAGCCGCTGTCTATGGCACCGATAACTTTGCGCGCATAGCTGCCGGTGCAATCGGGTGGACAGGACTATATGCGGACGGCTGGGACGACCGACAAGCACAGTCCTATAGCCAAGGCTCCATCGGGTCCCCTGCCCACAACGTAGAGAAGCATGAGATTGAAGACCTCCTTATGCGCTTCACCATCGGCGCTGTCGCTGCTTTTGACGACCACGGAATTCGGTACAATCTCACGTCCCAAACCGTGGTCCCAACTCAAGGCCAACAACTCGACGTAGATTGGTCGTACATCTTTAGTATTCTAGGCGGCATCTGCGGTATTCAGTTCCTTGCACTTTTGTTGCTTGTGCTCTTTGCGCATCGCACAATCGTGAGGGACGATAGTTATTTCAGCATGGCGATGTTACTTAGGCCGGTAGTGAGCAGAATTGGCGAAGGGGGTATGTTGATGAGCGGGGATGAGATCAAGGAGAGCAAAGCTTTGAAGTGGAAGAAGATTCGGTATGATTATCGTGAGGGGGCTAATGGGGAACCGAATCGAGTTGCTATTTTCTGGGAGGGCAGGGATCAGAAAGAGGGGAGGAAGAGTTGGGCCGCAGGAAGTTATAGTTAGTTTGATTTTTTCTTTTTCTATTTTCCTCTAGTTGAATTGGAGGAGGCATTTTTCGTAATATTGAGGTCACATGGATGTATGATTATAGTCAGCATCGGTTTCTGGTAGCATAGCTCTATACCCAGGTCTTCCATTATATCAAATCCTTTTCATCCACCTCCTCCCCTCTCCTCCTAGCAAGATAAACCCTCCCACTCTCATACGCTCCAAGGTACAAGCCCGCCCCGATAAACGTCCAAACACCCCTTAACGCACCTCCCCTCCACAGTCCCTTGAACCCCTTCTCCGCAACAATTTCCTGTCCAATCTGCCAACTACTTTTCCTCGCCGAGCCAGCAGACGATTTCGACACCTTCCCAACCGCATTAACCAGCCCATTCGTCTTGCCATTCTTGCTCCCCGTCGTCTCAGACCCAGAAGACGTCGGCGCCGCCTCATGCCCCGCACTCAACATGATCCTCGTCTTGACCACATCCACAGGCGTCGTAATCACAGCTGCCACTGCGCCCGCCGATCCCGCACTAACCGCCGTGATAACCCCACTCTCCACCACTGTGCCCCTCGTTAAACCGCGTTCCTCTCTGTAGTCTTTTATCGCTAGTTTTAGTCGTTCAAACAGCGGAAACTGCATGGCTGTAAAAGGTAAATTACGGCCTGCGAGCGCCGCATAGCCACGCCAGAGGGCGAGGGGGTTTGCTCGGAATTTGGAGAGTGTGGCGAGTGTAGCATTTGTTTGTGAGGAGGAGGAGGAAGAGGGGGTAGAAACCATCTGTGCGTTTTGCTTGATTACCTCTGCCGGCGTGAGAATGGCACAGGATACTAGCTCCGCCAGGGAAGAGGCAGAGGCGTGGACGATGGCTATGGGGAGAATGCCATTGGGCGAGGTGGACGTGGTGTTCCATTTTGTAAAGAGGGATTTTGTATGTTCATAGGTTGTGAAGAATGCTCCTGCTATTTATTTTCATTCAATCTATCAGCCATCTAGATTATGTATAACAACCTGTTTTTTTTTTCTCATTCGGAAGACTGGACGGTGTGAATTTGACTTACAAGAAGGCAGCGTAGCAATAATCACACTTCCAATTCCTTGATACACACCGCGGAATAATTTCGGATCGACTTTCCCCGTCTGCGTATTTGTGTAGACGCGTGCATAGTTTGGGGATTGGATCCGCGTTTTTATCGTGTCGAGCGGGTAGACGAGGACGTCGACTGTGAAGGCTGCGATTGCGCCGGCCTAAAGTCATCTAGTGTCAGATTTCTATGTACCATGCATAGCTTCTTCTCCTATGTCCCTTCGTTGCTCTTGAAATAGTTTTTCACTCGAATATTCTACCCATATAGAGTACCCAATAGAAAGAGATGGCTATACTTACAAGCAAGATATCAGAGCTAGTATTTCCAGCCATTGTCCCCTGCAGAGCGAGTGTTCTTGTCTTGACACTTGCAAAACTTCGCTGTGTTGTAGAACAGGGTACCTAACTACCTACCTAAGTGAGGATTATCGCAATCCACTACGTCACCGATGTTGTTCCGAGGAGCATGTATACAAAGTCAATAGCTAGGTTTAGGTAGTCTCAATATTATTACATAAGTACTACTCAATGTTTATCACTACGTATCGCAAGTTTTCTAGCTGTCCCTAATCCTCTAACCGTATACTCCGTAGTCCGGTCGGTGATACGACAATCCAATCACGGCGATACGATAGTCCGACCCGAAACCCCCTCTTACGACAGAAACGACGCCAATTGTCTCGTTACCTGACTATACTTGGACTTGTTCAAAGGTTTTCGCAAAACCCCCATAGCGTACCATTTTCTGTCTCCACGTTCGTGCAGCTTACTCGTTGCAAAATGCCACCTCCAAGCACGGATTCCAAACACTCACGTACAGAGATCCGACTCTTACACAATGTCATCGATTCCACCACGCCGGACCGCCTGCGTGCTGTGTTGAAGGGCCTGAGCGCTACGTCTCCTGCGAACGTTGCATGCATCCAAGGCGAGCTGATGCTCAAGCCTGGCGCGTTGAAACGACACTGGTCAACAGTTGACTTGGGTGACTTAGATGATGCAGATGATTCAGATGAGCCAGAAGATCGTTCAGAGGACTCAGGAAGCGTTGTTGAGTCGGATTATTCTGACGCACAAACCAATGCGCCCACACGCAGGCAGCGTTTCGAGATCTGCAAGCAATGTGATGAGGAGTATAAAGTTCTGCTCAACGACAGGTGGAGTTGCGTCTGGCACCCAGGTAAGCTATGTACTCCCTACTGAGGGACGACTACACAAAGTGGTGTCCACTAGCTCAGCACGTCCAGGTGAATTAGAAGTAGATTGGGAGGGCGGCTTCTGGGCCGATCACGAGGAGAATATTCATGGCGAAATAGATAATCAAGACATGCGCGAAGTGTATCCAGAGGGATTTATGTACACTTGCTGCGACGAGCTTGGGAGTGCGGATGGATGTAAGACGAGTAGACACCGACCAAATCGCGCGAAGAGGGCGAAGAAGAGCTAGAGATAAGAACCACACGTTACGCTACATATAGTTTTAGTAAAGTGATGGACTATTAGGCGATTACATCAATAGCTCTAGATTAAGCAATCGCAGCTTCCATCCCACTCAGTTCAAAATTTTACATAATCATATCATATATCTTCATTTCTTATACTGTCTTTTAAAATCATTTCCTACCGCAGAAAACAAGGCTGATTTCCTATTTCTTGTGCGACGCCAGAAGAGATGAGATGAAGGCCGGGGGGGGGGGGGGGGGGGGTATATCGACACTCAACACAGTTCCATAAGCCCTAAACCATGAATGAACTCCACGGAGAAAGAACATGGTAAAAAGTACCATGTTCCATAGACAAACAAATAGCACCCCAATCATACCCACACATCCGGTCATGTATTCCCTCTTGAAAACGCCAGAAGAATCACTTTTTATCAAAATACATGTCGTCGTGCATCGAGCCTGCGATTGAACAGAGGAAAAGGAGCATAGGCGACTACAGCTTAGTGTCCTGCCTGTTTGAGTCGCTCAGGCGCCGGAAGGGACCCTGTATGGTTGCACTGGGTCCGGGGCGAGCGCTAGTCGTCCGTGTCGCGTTACTGCCGCTCGCACTTGCGGCTGTGTTACCCGGAGTTCTCGATGTGCCGGCGGCATTGGAGCGCTGCTGGAGTGTCGCACTCACTACCCATTGTAGGTGCATGCGCATGCTGCTAATGGCGGCATTGACATGCAGCATTTCGTCCTTTGATCGCTGGCTTTCGTTCATAATCATCATGTTGGTGCGGCCATCGAGGTCAGTAAGGGCGTTGGCGATGCGAGACACCTCCTCGCGAAGGGAGTCGTGTAGCGTAAGGAGGTGGTGGACTTGTGAGTCAAAAGGCGGCTGGGCGGGGTTGTTGTCATTGCCTGGTGCGACGGGTGGAAATGAAGCTGGTGGCAAACGAAAATCGGCTGCTGGTACCTGAGGGTCGGTATCATTGGCATCCAAGGGGTCGGTGACGGGGAAGGAGGCATCGTTTCCATTTGATGGATACAGGTAGTTGGTGATGTTTGTGAGCCCGTCTTCGAGTATACCAATCTTCCTGGTCAAAGGTTCCATCCGCGCTTCGTTCCTCTCGATGCGGGCTTGCTGTTCGCGAAAGTGAGGCGCCATTGTTGCCATTGCACAAGCCGGTTCGTGGAGCACGACTTGGGCACGCTCGGCATGGAACTTGCAGCCCACAATGGAGCCTTGGCATGATATGATGTGTTTGGGGCAGTCGTTGTTAATGTGAGGTTTGAGGTCCAGACGAAGCAATTCGGTCGAACACAGTGTGCATGACGTCATGCGGTTCTCGCAGAGGCTGCGTTGATGCTCCTGTGTCGCAGTGTTTAGTGACTGCTCTATAGAGCCAAAAGGCCGACTTACCTCGAGATCCCGCTTCACGATGGACATGTGACAGTCGTCGCAGCTGACGGTATAATGCAAGCAGCCCAAGTGGAAGTCCTTCTGCGTTGTCTGTAGACGGCAGTCGGTCGCGGAGCACTCGACGGGCGTGTACTCGCAGTACAGCATGACATGGTCGTGAACATTGACCCGCTGGTCGACCCAGTTGCAGCCAGCCCTTGTGTTGGGGCACTTGACCACCAGCTCGTCCAGCATAGTCTCGACGATCTTGGGCACTGGGCGAATGTCCTTGTCCGTCTCCACGGCGTGTCGGCACGTGGGACACGTCCTCCGCCCATTTGGCTGGGGGCGCCAGGCATGGTCGAGACACTCATGGCAGAAGTAGTGCTCGCACGAGAGCTGGACGGGCTTATCAAAGGGCGCGTGGCAGATCAAGCAGACCAGGTTGCTGTCGGGCTCGGCGACGTATTCGAGGCTCTGCAGCTCGGGGGGGATCTTGACGATTCGGCTGTGTCGACGCTTCGATGAGGGTGAGTTTGACACTCGTAGAGCCAAAGGTGAAGGGCTGCTGGGAGGGCCACCGACCGTAATTCTGCCATCGTACTCATCGGCCCAGCCGGCCCAGTTGGCATTGCTGGACGAGCGCGACGAGCGCCGATCGTTTGGGGGAGGGATGGGACTGGGCGCTGACATGATGGAGGCGGGAGGGAACTAAAGCCGAAACTGGAGCGCGGCCGTTTCTTATGCACAGAACTGAGAAGACTACATGAACTCTAGCCAGCCTTCCCAGCTCGTCGGCGGTGAGATGCGCTGGCCCCGGGTCTCCTCAGGCCCTGGTGTGCAGTGACAAAGGTAGCGGGCGGCTTGGGGCGGCGGGGCGGCAGGGCGGCGTAGAGGCAGATCAGTTCGAGGATGGTCGCCCTGGCAGGTCATGCAGAGCGCCAGAAGCAAACACTATATAGGGCGGTCAGGAATGCACATGGTCCCAAAGTAGAAGGGAGCATGCGGGTCTTTGTGTACTGCTTGGAGCCTGCGAGGTTGCGCAAGAGCGAAACATGCGCCGTGCAGCTGCCCGCAGGCCTGCCCTGGTGCGCCCCGCCAAAGGTGAATGGCCCGCTGCATCCGCCCGTAGGTGCGTGGGCCTTGTCGTCAGCGACCCGCGCGACCTCACCAACCTGCGACCTTGAATGCGTCCACAGCCTACGGAATATACGCGGCCCATCCATCCCATCCATCCCATCCATGCTGTAGGAGTACCGGTACTGTACGGGGTATTAATGATACTGTCATGTGATTCCATGGTGTTTCCATCTCGCCGTCTCTGCCTTCCACTACTCTCTCCCCTGCGCCTTCCTGGACTCCTGTGTGCGCCTTCCCGTTTCCTCGTTGCACCTTCCACCACACCCATCCCGTACCGGTAGCTACAGCACCCAGCCTCCACCCACCATGGCCACCAGCCCGCCACAACTCTTCCTGCTCGCCGACCACATCAAGCTCTCGCTCCTGGAGCGCCAACGAGCCCTCTCTCTCAACCTGCCCTCCAACAGCCAAGATGGCCAAATCTCACGGTCCCTTGAGCAATTGCGCTCTGGCATCGAATCGCTTGAGTCGCAGGTCCTAGACACATCAGATGAGTACGTGCGATTAGCTCCCTTTGAGATAAGACTCATGTCTCTAACCAGCAAACCCCTAGGTCGATAACATCGCAGCTCCCCCGCCTGCGTGCTCAACTAAATGACCTGACATCGCAATTCCACACCTCCTCCTCCCTCAACGCCTCTACATCCCCGACACTCACAAACCCAAATGACCCCTCCCTGACACCCGACTTCGCTGCCGCCCAGCAGAAGAAAAAAGCTATCCTCTCCAAATCTGTCCGCTTCAGCGACAACCCCGATTCCACATCTGCCGCTGCAGAGGACCCCAATCGCGCCGCCCTCTTTCCTTACCGCGACGACCCTGCAGATGGTGAGGCGCCCGATCAATCACATCTCGATAACGAGCAGATCCATCAGTTCCACAGCCAGGTGATCCGTGACCAGGATGACCAGCTCGATCGGCTGGGCGAGAGCATTGGGCGTCAGCGGGAGCTTAGTATGCAGATAGGCGATGAGCTGGACGGGCAGGTCTTGCTGCTGGATGATGTGGAGGAGGGTGTGGATAGGCATCAGGCCCAGTTTGTGCGCGCAAGGGGTCGGCTCGATCGCTTTTCAAGAAAAGCAAGAGAGAACTGGAGCTTGACTGTGATAGTCGTGCTCATCATCATTTTGGTGCTGTTGATCATTATCACAAAGTGATTTTTGCTCTTGCAACCTAAAAGGTGGGGCAGCAAGACACATGTATAGATATCAGACTATAGTATGTCCAAGATCAGGACAAGGCCATGGCGTTTAGGGACATAGAGACATTATTGAAAGTTAGTCACATATTCATTTCATTGCTGCTTTTGTATACTCATTCGAATCTCTCCATTCCTGCTTTGATATGGCACATGTCACCACATTCACTCTCTCCCCAGCACCCAGAACGCCACGCATGCACGCAAAGTGACAAATACACAAAGGCCGACCTTCTAACCAGGCCGCTGGTGATGCTGATATTTCAGGCCTGCAAGGGTATCATTGTATAATATTTCTCGGATAATGCAAACAGAATCTGCCTCTTGGTAGTAGCCGGGACCCGAGTCGACCAAGTATAGAGTCTGTCCGGGTCTGCGGGCTTATGGTCCGGTATTGTGCATGAAATGAAAAGAGCCATGATTGATCATCCTGGGTGTCGTAACCAGCATACTGGTATAGATAGCATGCCCCTTCATGGTAGACCGATGGCCTTCTTTGACTTGTCGTACACGACGTATGTTATCGAGACGGCAGGAACCACCTTGAGTAGGTTTGGCGTAAGACCCTTGAACAGCCCCCTCACACCTTCTCCAGCAATGGTTTGTCGCGTGACATCCACGATACCAGTGTAAGTCCTCGGGTGCAGGACAGTACCCTGGCTTTGCAGCCGGGTCCGCAAGAGATTGAGTGGGTAGACAGCACTTGCTCCAAAGGCGCCAGAGAAACCGCCAATGGCCGCCGTCATAAAGCCACCTGGTTCGGCATCTGATTCGTGGCAACCGAGTCGCTTTGCATTGCGGCGAGCCACATAGCGCTTGAGGTACTCAAATGTACCGAGGTCGAGGGCTGCATAAGGAAATATGCCAACGATACCCATTGGTAGGCCTCGATAGTATGCGACAACTCCACCACTTTGCCACATCTTCTTCGCAGTAGCCCAGATTAATCGATTGCCACGTAAGCCGCCTGAGACTGTCTCGCATTGCATGCGGCTTATCATTGTTAGCCCATACTCGAAATCCAAACCTCCAAAATACCTACAATTTCAAGGTATCGATAGGGTAGACAGCAAATTGCGACACCATGCCTGGGTTTTGTTAGGACCAGCCTCTATAGCACTCGAGCGGGCGACTCACCGGCAAGACCTCCAGATACAAACTTGGACCATGAGTGTATGATTGCAGGATCATTATGTCCTTCTATCTTGGCAAAGACGCGTTTTGCAGCCTAGAGGAGTTAGGCAATGGGCTGTGCTTGTCGAGGCATACTTGCCTCATAAGAGCCGAACTTAATGGCTGATTCTGGCATAACCTTGACGACGTTCAGGCCGTTTCCTGTTAATCCAGTTAGTTTCAGCCTGCGACATTACATATACTGATACTTACCAGCATATAAACTGCGCATACCACCTGCCTGCCATAGCTCTTTTGTAGCAGTCGCAAGTGGCCTCCAAGCATTCAAGGCAGCTTTGACAACGTGGCCATGCTTGGCAGCAACGACAGCTTCTTCCGTCACGCTGGTTTGAGCTATGAGGTAGACTTTCAAACGATCGAGGGGTGCAGTGGAGGTGCGAGAAACAATGCCTGCAACGCCTCCCGCCACGAAGTAGCCTGGATTGGGAACACAAGCAATCAGCATGGTTCCTAAGCTCTCTATAATTCCTGCCCGTATCTCTTCGGGAGGAGAGGTGGTCTCCTCATCCTCAGATCGTGGCGGGAGGGTATCTTGAGTGGGAGGCGTCGAAGTGGAAGGTTTGACCATTTCGAACGGGAAGGTATCTTGCGACAGGGGATTGTAGGGTGGTGTATGCGCGACAAGAAAAAGGGAACCGAAGAAATAACGAAGAAAACGCTGTGCAGTACCTAGGCTTTTGATTGTGTCGTCACTTATCAGAACGTCACCTTCTTGGTTCACTTTCATCGTGGCAGAGAAATACGACATAACGGCGTGAAGTGAGGGCGCATTGGCCGGAATGAATAGAAGAAAGTCCCTTTGACACGTCAGCATAGTCAAACAGGGCCATTCTCAGCACAGCCTGCGTCAAGCTCCTATTTGCAACTCGATGTACTGACACAGGCTTCATCAAGTACATACCGCCATTCTTCGAAACTGATAACCCCATCGTTGTTGGTGTCCACTTCAGAGAAGAACTTGTCAAGATTGCTGTTGGGCACTGTGAGGCCAGCGGACCTCAAGGCGGAGCGCAACTCATCCCTAGAGATCTTCCCGTCATGGTTGTAGTCGATAGTCCGAAATAATTGGAGGAGCTCTTTTTCAGTCTCGTGCACAAAGGTACGAAATTCTGCAAGGCACTGTGTCAGCAAAAGTTGAACCTTGGGCCGGCTTCCACAAGCACAACAGGGGAACCCACCATTATATGAGATCCTTCCATTTCCATCCACATCCACAGCCTGCATCACATCGTCCAGGAGGTGGTCGGCATTCTTCAAGGCTAGAGGGTGCTCTTAGCGACGTAACAAGCGCACGAACTGTCAGACCCTTACGATGATCCAGCTTGCGCAACCCTTTCTTGAGGCCTGCAAGGTCAAGGTGGCCTTGTTTGCGCGTGTCGAGAGTTGCCCATAATTCATCCACCCTGGCGTCAGTAACGCTTGCGCTCGGTGTATCCATTGTCCTGCTATCTTCGGTCTATCATGGCTGAGGGTCGCGACACACGGGTCAGGGCGGCTAGCGGCACGGGCGAGGTCAGTTGCGGATAGAATGGCTGGCTGTTAGGATGCAAGCTCGTAGGCTTCCTACGTGGGGTATGAGGTCAGTCTCTCAAAGCTTGGTGAGGCCTGCTGAATGCAGCTAGCTTGACATGCCGCAACGCCGAGGGCAACCACGACGACAGGAGGCCAGTCAGCATTTGTCCGTACATGATTGGGTACTGCGTAGTCCACCTGCAGTTGCTGTCGAATACACCTACATGTCACTTTTCCAACATGATTAATTATCCATAATCACCCATTGAGCATGCAGTAAATCCTCACAACCTCTCACCGCACCCCTGGCCGCTTCTGATCCGCCGCCTCTCTACAATACGTGGCAGAAGCCAGCCGCACTCGTTTATTACACAGATACCAGCCCATGCAAAGAGAAGGGACTATATGGCGACAGAATAGCCGCCCAGCATGTCTAGTAGTTACTGGGAATCGACCCAGCGCAAGTTCTGGACTTTCACAAAGCAAGAACTTGCGCTCGAGCGGAAGAGGATAGAAGACTCTGAACGAAACCTGGTCAATCTGTATCCTTTGCCGGACCGAAGACATCTCAGCATCTATTTTTCTCATCGTGGGTGACGCGACAAGACGTTCCGACTTGTGGCTGACAGCATGTAGAACTCTCCAAAATGGCAAGGCCTTTAGGTATTCGTCAGCAAGCTTTGGCGACCGCCCAGGTCTACGTACGGCGCTTCTATGCCAAGGTTGAAATTCGACGGACGAATCCAGCCCTCGTACTGGCAACAGCATTGTACCTAGCTTGCAAGATGGAGGAATGCCCACAGCACATTAGGATGGTGCTAGCAGAGGCACGTCACTGCTGGGGTAAGTCATGACTAGCACGTTGGCGGCACATATCTGACAGGCATACTAGATACATCGTTCAATGACATCTCCAAGATTGGCGAGTGCGAATTCACGCTTATCTCGGAGATGAATTCGCAACTGATACTTCACCATCCCTATCGCAGCCTTGCGGAGCTACAGACGCAGTTTCAGCTGACACAGGAAGAGAATGCACTGGCATGGTCAATTATCAACGATCACTACCTTACAGACCTCCCACTTCTGCATGCTCCACATGTGATCGCTATTACAGCCATGTTCCTGGCCGTCGTCCTGAAACCGATCGGCTCCCAGGTTAACGCAGCTGGATTGAACAGCGCACTCCAGACATTGGGCAACGCCCGTGGCGGACAAGGGATGCAGATCAGGATACAAAAGCTGGTCGACTGGCTTGCTGAAAGCACAGTGGACATTGAGGCAATTGTTGAATGCACGCAGGAGCTTATATCGCTATATGAGGTTTGGGAGTCATACACTGATAAGACGTGTAAAGACCAGATTGCCAAGTTTGTCAAAGCTAGAGGACTGGACAAATGAGTCTACATTGATTTGGCTCAAGTGCTCCTTGAAGCTAGGAAAGGCTGGTACGGCGCAGATTAGCGAAACGTGGAGAGATGTATATATCGGGCGGGACCCTCTACGGAACACTAAACGTTCATTTCCTGTTTCCAGTAGGTTTGTGTTCAGGCGAAACAGCCTTAGTGGCGGAGATGTACTTGCGCAACCTGTATGCAAATCCAAGCCACAGCAAGTAACAGTAAGAGGCCTCGCAGCAACGGCTCCGCGGTGCTTGTACCGACAGGCCTCCGGCATGTGCATGGGTGGTCAGCACTTGGAGTAGTAAGCAGCCCTACTCGTACAGTGCGTGCTTGCCTTACCAAGGCGTCTATATGTACACCTACTGCAGTTGGTTGGTCTACTGTCGGCCATCATCTAGATTAACCTGGCGTCGACTTGCAAGCATTGGATGCATCGCACGCGGGTGACAGTCGATCGACTGAGCGTGTTTCGAACTTGGGTGTAGTCTTTCATGCGGTCAGCCTTGGCACTGTCGCAGAGATGTTTTGTCAAAAGTGTTCGCCACGCCAGTTTGTGATGACAAAGATGCCGGGGTAGGCAGTCGCGATGTCAAGCAGCAGCAGCAGCAGCAGCAGCCCCGCGCACGGCGGCGCTACACGATGCAAAGATGGGGTGAGGGGATGCGCAAACGCAAATGCCAGTGCCAGCCAGTCTTGCCATCTACTATGGCTGCAATTGTGGGTTGACGCTGTCGATCGGTCGAGGGCGCGGGCCGGCTAGATAGTCCGCAGTCCGGAGCAGAAGGAGAGCAGTGGGCGCTATTTTGGTCTGCGAGTTCGCCGGCGCCCATTGGCTGTGCATGTCAGTCGACCAGCAGTCGGGACGTCACACGGTACCACACACGACGGGGGGGGCCGGGCATGCTCGGAAAGCTGGCGTTGGGCGGGCTCAGGACGTGTCTCGCACACCATGGCAGCGAACGCTGAGCGTCGAGAAGCCGTCGCAGTGGTCGCAGTGGCTGCCGGTGGTGGTGCGCTGCTCACGAGGTTGTCGCTCGAGGGGTTGATCTCGCAGCCAGTCCATGCAGCGCCCAACCAATTCCCAAGGCCAACAGTCCGGACAGCGCGGACATTCCAGAACATGTCTCGCAGCTCAAGAGGGCAGCGATTTGCAGCCGCCATAGGCAGGGACTTGGTCGCCACGAGCAGATGCTGGAAGCTTCACGCACTATGTACGCAGTACGCACTGCGCACCATGTCAAGCTGCTGGCGGCCGTCGACAGGCACGGCCACGCGCTGAGCCTAGCGTCCCAGCCAGCAAGAGAGCATCGGGGACGCCTACTCCTACTGTGTACGGTACACACAGTAGGTGTACATTACTACATACACCTATGTACTCCGTACCGCCCTTGCCGACACAACATCGTCGGGGTCCCTAGGACTGCTAGCTGCTAGCTGCGCGAGCTATGCATTCCCCTGGCGACGGCAACCGCTGCGGAAGAAGCGGTCAGGGCGCAGCGCTGCGGTGGCTGCCAGTGCATGGTCACTTGCCCGCCAGCCAGCTCACAGCCTCGCTGGATTGGCAAAGAGTTAGCGTCGTGCGTCGCATAAGTCTTGTTTGATAATGCGCCGCGCTCTTCGGTCGGGGCGTTTGACGGTTGTGTGCGGCGTGCCATTGCGCGCGCATCCCACCAGCGGGCGCTGCTGCTGTTGTTGCTGTTGCGGGGAGGGGTGAGAGCATGGCGGCGCTCGCAGGCAGGCAGGCCCTGGTGGCTCTGGATGCTCAAGACTCGAGGCTCGCGGCTCGATGCTCAGGCCGATCCGCAACAACTCACACAGCGGCGCTTCGCATTCGCACGCAGCGCTGGCCATGGGTGCGTCGAGGGTGGCTAGCGCACGCTGCAGTGTCGGGCTAGAGCGCATCGAGGACAGGGGGCGCGTGGTGGCAATCCATGCAGCGAATCACATACTTGGTCTCCACTTAATCGAGCTGCTCGGACCACCGCCCATCTCGTCTGACCCAGCCTGTTCTTCTCCAGCCCTTTCGCTCTTCCTGCTCTTTGCACTCCTGCACCCGCGCCCTCCCAACAGACATCTTCTCAGCCTCACATCGCAATACCAATAGTTAATAACTCCTCTCCGCGCACACATACCGCTACCGCCATCCAATACCGCTGCCTCTACCGTACCACTCCCATCCACTGCAGCCTGATTCCGAGCTATCCCCCTTTGTATATCGCCTTTGTTGTGGTCGACCTCCTTGGAACCCGCAACCCCTCACCCAACCACCATCTGAACCGCCACTTGCATCTGCACACCCAACTCAATCATGTCACAGTTCTTCAACTACGCTGCCCAGCAGCACCACCATCAGCACCTCAACGCCCACCCACATAACAACAACAACCACCATGGCGGCCGATCGCGGAGGGCCCCTCGCATCTCCGCCCAACAGAACCATAAGCAGTTCCGCCAAGTGCGCACCCCCAAAGAATTCAACGTCGAGCCCCCAACCCTCATCGCCTACAAGCGCGACTTCGAGGCTGCCAGGTCCTTTGACATTGAGGACGACGAAATGTTCTGCCCCTTCCACCTGCTCACCGAGGATGATGTAAGTTGCTCGTCATCGACTCCCGCCTGAACAGGCGCTGACACTCGATGCACAGTTGCAGTCTATCCACTCGTCTGGCTCTGACCGCTCCTCGCTTTCAAGCGGTTCGCCCGAACAGTCGCCGCTCCAGCACCAGCTGCAGCCAACTCCCTCCTTTGTGCTGTCCACGGCTCCGAACCCATACTCACCCGTCAACTTCCAGCAGAACAACGCGCAGACTAAGCTTCACCAGCCACTAGCCCAGCGCACTCGCAATGCCATTCCGATTGTTGATCCCTCCACACGAGCTGTTGCAAGTCCCCCGCGGTCCATCTCCCCCAACCGACAGATGCAGCAACAGTTCATGTCGCGACGCTGGTAAAGCCTTGCAGGTACGAGGCTATGCGTCCTGTTCGGTTAGTATTGCAGCACCCTGCTTGCTAGGCTAGTGGCTACCTGGATTTGCTCTTCTTTTTGATATCCACCGGAGCACCATACGTTCATTCTATCGACTCCCTTGTATAAATCTACGATATCTTCTTCGACATCTTGGGTATACCACTAAACTGGCGACGGCGTTGCTCTTCTAGCACAAAACATGTTTTCCGAATAGAGCGCATTAGTCTCTTGCTTTCAAGCGCTTTACGCATTCACGGCGGGTTGCACATACAGGTGTTTTGGGTCGCATTTCTGGCTATTCTTCTTCTTTTGCAAGACAAGGAAAAATCTTGGTTACAGGCAGTGTGTCCTGTAGCGTTGCTGTCATACAATACTTGTCGCCCGGCTGCCTGGTTCATGGCGCCATTACAAAGGGTAGATTTCCTATGTGCGGTTGGTCTCTGGGTTTCAAGCGGTCGGTATATACCATTGTTGGGCGCCATCTTGCGAAGCGGCGGTGTCAAGCGTGTTGCGGGTCTGGTTCTTTGGAGCATTGTACGACGCTGGGATGATTCTACGCAGTCATTGGCGCAGGTTCGTTTTCGTTCGTCTTTTCTATTTTTCATTGTATGAGGATTTATCGACGCCCGGGGAGCGGGTGTTTGCCATTTCTTCTTGGATGTTACGGTGTTATCTCTCTCTTTCGAGAGCTTTATTCTACTCACGCATTACACGCCTCTTAATGAGGGCAGTGGATCCTAGAAATGGACTCTTAACTTATTATATATGACTTTCCATTTGATGTTTTGCACTGAGGATGAGGGACTGCCGATGGAATGTGACACGACAGGCTGCATTGCGGACCCGCCCGCTTTCACGTCACATCCCCACGCAGCCTCCCCGTGGAGTTTAATGCAGGAACCCATAATAGAGACAAACGCATTCAGGTACCAGGCGCCAGTGTTGACCATGGTTCACTCCACTCACATGTTGCGAGCTGCATCTGCACCCACTGCACCCTTCACCGAGAGACGCAAAGACGCCCGGTCGATCTAGGCCTCATCGTGCTGTCACGATACGCAGAAGCAAGTGCGTGACTAACCAACTAACTTACTCCACACCAGTGGCTGCGGACATCGGCCCTATTGCAATTGTCGTAATAGTGAGCTGTCGACCGATGACGTCTGATCAGAAGCTAGTCGACATGATCCTAACCGAGGAACGTGTGCTTGCCCCCAGCAACAAACCAATCCCTTCCTCGGAATTGCCATTTCAAATCTGCATCCACACTTTCTCAACAAGTCAACCAAATCAATTCTTCTTCTAAGCTACAACGCATATAAAGGATTGCAAGCTTGTTGCCCCATTAGGTCCTCCCAGCTCCGACCAAGCCCCGCAAAGCAACCATCCCCAAAACCTAGCTCCGCATAACCCTCTCCCAACACCGCCATCATGTCCGCTATCCGTGCTTTTGCGACCCGTCGCGCTCCCTTTGCCTTTACCCAGCGCGCAGCTTTCTCTCAATCAATAGCTCGTCCTGTTGGCAAGGAATCTGCTCTCCGTACGTTCTTCTCAATCTCATGAGGCAAGCCTCACCAAGCCAGTTAGCTAGTCACACGTATCTTCGTCAAGTCAGAGAGTACTGCTAACAGATCTTTTACAGACAGCGAGGGCCGCGCTGAGGAGGTCGAGAAGAAGAAGCAGGAGCAACTGAGAAAGCAGAAGGACGGAAAGGGACACTGGGAGGAGCAACTTGCTAGCGATAGCGAGAGCGCTGTATGTCTACCTACACACGTCCGCTTCCCATATCGGGCATGATTTGCTATGATAAACGTGCGAGAGAGACAATTGACTAACGAGCGATATCACAGGTCAAAGCGGATCGATCCGAGACGGGACAGAACACCAAGGAGCAGATCAAGAAACTGCAAGAGGAGTCGAAGAAGGTTTAAGCTGGGTCTATTAAGATGCATAACAGATGGGGAACTATGGAAGCCTCTCGGGAACTTGTGCCGCCACAACATTATCGGCGAAGATTCGTCTCGAAGCCAGAAAAAAAAGAGTAGAAAAAGCAGGCATGAGAACTCCTGATTTGCGACAAAAGCGGGGTGATGGACTAGGGCATTATAGTGTGTGGAAAGTTAATATATTAGTATACATGCTGTATGTTGTATATACTGCTGCATTGGGTGATTACCATGGGCATCGTCTGTCGGTATCTGGTTCGCTTTTGCCTCGTCACCAACAATACATGCATCTACTTCTCATCTTCCTTCTCCCTTTCCTTCTCCTGGTCAACCATCTATTTCCATCCACGCCATTGCTTTTTCGCCTTTCCTCCGTCGCTCTCGGTCTTGTCGTAGATTAAGGGTCCCATCAATACTTGTCGCCCAGGCAGCCATAACGATTAAAAAAATCAAGCATACACTTGGGTCTTCGGAGGGGTAAATTTACGAACGCTATGGGCGGTTGGGCGTTTGTAAGCGTTTATGTCTAGGTGGTGAAGAAGTACATATCGTGTTTCATGGCTAAGAAGAGTGGATGCGTGTTGAAGTGAGTTAAGGTGGGGTGAGTATTGTGGTTTGAACTGCTCTTCTTCACAACAAATTTTATACAATTGCAACTAGTGGATCCCGTACGATCTTTTCCACAAATTAGTGAGATATTGAGGCTTCGAAGCAAGGCATGCATCATCTTGGGTAAGCTTGAGTTTGATGGAAGGCGCTTTTCTCTTCTTGAGATGCAGGTAAATGTATGTAAAATGATAGTACAAGGTGGGGTTGTCAGTACTCCCTCTTTTCAGTATCAAGCACGCTCAATGCTGCGCCCGTTCTCACCTAAGGCCCTCCATGGACATACCCGATAACACTTCGCAGCCCAACTCAGCTGAACCCTCAAGGTCTGCGCAACCCCCTCCATTCACATGGGGATCAAGGTGGGGCAAGTGTGGCGCAATCAACCGCACATCGTGCATTGCGCAAACAAAGCCTCGCAAAAAGTGGGCATCTGATACCGAGTACAGGGAAAGGCTTGTGTATTTTGGTGTTCGTTTGGGCTTGGGTGGGGTCTTTCCCTGTGGTGACGTGTGGCGTCATTTCTGCACCGCCTTATCCGTGATGCAAACAGCTAAACAGCTGACTCCCTTGCGCGGAAGTAGTTCAATTCAATCCTGTTCTCTCACCCCACCCTATAACCCCCCTCCTCTCTCTCTCCTACAGTCTGTTCCCCATATCAGCCATGGGTGTCTCGGCGAACTACATGCTGCTCGTCGCTATTGCGATACTTGTGTTACTGCCAGCCGGAGCCGATGCTTTTGGTGCTGGAAACATTGCGTCCATCTCGAAAATCGAAGGTCAGAACTGGCGCCATGGCGATATCGAGGATATGCTTGCGACGGTCGCCTGCTTGAAAGGACACAAGTGGAAGAGTAGTATGATCAAGGTATGAACTGAAACATTTTGCAACTCTTGCATAGACTGATTTTCTGGCAGCGCGTATACTTTGGCAACTGGCTGCGTGATTACTCACAAGTAAGCTGATCGGGCGACCAGAAGTGGTGACTGTACTGACTGATCAGGCTGTCGATGTCGGTACATTGGCCAAAGTTCAGGTATGCGCCTGATTCAACGTTTGCCTTGCAACGTTATATTGATATTGAGCAGGGCGAGACCATCCGCATTTTGGTCTGGGTACTATCTTTCATGTCATTTGGCTACGCGACCGGAGAGTTTGAAGTCACAGCCGAGAGGTTAGGTTGCTATAGGCCCGAGGAACACATTGGTAAGCGAAACCGTCCTTGATCGCAAAGATTGTTGCTAACGAGATCTCAGACAACCCTGTAAGCTTCAAAAATAGACATACATAACTACATTAGTTCTAACGTCTGAACAGAAAGATTACGCAGACAATGAGGACGCACGGAAATATGATCCCCGACTTCGTGGCCCAGTGTCAGAAGCCGAGCTTGCTGTTGATCCTGAAACCGGCATGAAGAACTACATTGCCAATGAGCGTGGTGGCTGGGCTACTTCGACAGGATACGTCAAGTACTCCTTTTCACGAGCCATTCACTTTGGCCGACTATATACACATGGCCCATCAGGCCAACGCGGACGAGACGAGGACCTTTCAGAAGCGCTGCGCTGTCTCGGTCAAGGATTGCACTGTCTTGAAGACTTTGGAGCTCACACCAACTACACCGAATTGGTACTCCGCGAACTCGGATATACCAACGTGTTCCCTCACACAGGTATAAACACTGGCATCAATCTCCATGGAAAGCATACCTATCCCCTTGTGACCGGTACATTTGGAGGCGTTGACTTCTTCCATTCCGTTTTGGGAGAGGCCAACGATCATATTACCCAAACTGAGATTGACGAGGTGAATACTGCTCTCGTAGATGCCGTGGCTGGCAGCAATAAGCGAAGTGGCCCAGATGGTCAATCAGATGCCTGCAGTGGCCTCATAGATGCTTTGGGCAAGGTCCCAGGAACTGGTGATTTAATCAGGCAAGCTCAAAGTCTGCAAGCCTCGTCGGATGCTCAAGCTGCAGAGAATGCCCGCTCAGGTTACGGTGGCTACAGTTCTTCTAGAGCTGGACCCGAGACTTTCGACGCACCACCTGGATCTGTTGGCGGACCACCTGGACCAAACATTCCTGGCACAAACACTGATCCCGCGACGATCATCCCCAAGATCTACCCAATTCTTGTCTTTAGGGATAATGTTGTCCGGAGCATCTCAGCCATCATCTCCAAAATTCCTGGTCTAGAGAAGCTAATTGAGACCATCACCGAGAAGGTCACATTATTCGTGTTATCACTACTTGCACCCTTCATCTTGCCAATCATCAAGACAGCGTCAGCACAGCTCAAGAGTGGTTCATCGGCCGTCATCGACTCAGCTGCTAAGCATCAGTACGAAGTCTGGACTGACCCCAACTCCACCAACCCAACACACAGCATGCTGTCCAAGGATCACTTCGCAAACATCTTGAATCAACCTGCTGGACAAGTTGCCGTAGCTATTCTACAGTACGTTGCGCCCCGCGTAATCTATGCTTGGGACCATCCAGACGTTCCGGTAGACCAGGTCCTAAACGACTGCATGCGCGTCTTCCATCACCCAGCTACCCGCGACCCACGCTGTGAAGTCCACAACAACATGTATGAGGTTGTGAAACGGTGGGCACACAACTACCACGGCAAAGACCTCAACGACCTCCTCTCTTCTGAATCTGTAAAATCCGGTCGTAACCAGAGCGGTGCTCATGACCACTCGACTGGCCACGGTCACGGAGCCGCTGGTGTATCCGCTTTCGGAGGCCACAGCCACGGTGGTAGCAGCGGACACGCACATACTAACAGTGCAAGCGGAGGCGGATCAAACGACCTTTTCGGTTCCTTGACTAGCAAGCTTCCTGGTCCTCTCGGTAGCGCTTTTAGCAGCTTCACCGGTGGAGGTAGAACCCGCGAAATGGATGAGGGCCAGCATGCTTCTCAGTCAGCTACACCATACCAGTCTGCCGAACACCAGCCCTCGCAATGGGGTAGTTTCCAACCCTACCAGTCGTCTTACCAAGGTGAAGGATACCAGCCGCCTGCAGAATACAGTTCTGCTGCGCCTTCTGGCGGTTATGGGTGGAGCCATGGTCAGTACTCTGGTGGACAGGGTGCAGAACCCAGCTATACAGTGCCCACGAATTACCAGCAGGGGTATGAGAACTATCCTGCGCCTGGCGGGTATGAGCAGCAGCATCAGCACCAGCAGCAGCCTCCGCCAGGAAGTTATGGCGCGTATGGTCAGGGTCAGGGTCAGGGTCAAAGCCAGGGTCAGAGTGGTGCTTATGGTTCTTACGACCAGGGCTCGACGCAGCAGGGTGGCGGGAGACAATGGGGCGGAGGTCCTAACTCTGCGTGGTAGTTGTGTGTGTGTTAGTAATTCTCCCGTGTAGGCAAGTGGCGATGAGGTCTCCTAGATGTGAGATTGTCCGCCAGTGATATGCTACATCATAGCGTAACTCGCCTGGTCTCATGAGCAATAATACAAGACTAAACTTTTCTATACTTCATCACCCATCCAGTTGAGCCGAACACTTGTACAACGATAAGATTCCAACAGTGGAGTAGAGCAGAGATTTCTTCATTTCATTTCTTCATATCTTTTCGCCGTTTCCCCTTTCGTCATGTTTTACACCCGCAAACCCACCTCTTGTAAATACATGTTCATGAAAGTATATCTCTTGCCATAAAAACAAGGCATGCCCAAACGAGGAGAAGATATGCCAATTTGAACGCCTGCTGTCATGCTAGCGTATCGCGTGAAATATTTTTGTGTTGTATGTATTGAGTCTGAACGGGTCATTCTCGACTTTGGATCGATATCCCCCATAATCCTCCATCCACTCACTCCACTAGTCTACTCGTTAATCTTCGCCAGCAACCTGTTGTTCATATGTCAGTGTCCCATCTCCACACACAGTGAAACGTTCCGTCGGAGCTAAAACTTACTCATGGTCCCTGAACAAGCTCAACTCCTCATCTCCAACCTTGATCGGAGATCCGCCATACTGTGGGATCAGCACCTTGTCGCCGGGCTGCACGCTAGGCGCAACGCGCTTTCCGTCCTTATCAAAGGCGCCGGGTCCGACTGCGAGCACTTTTGCTTCGTTGAGCTCCTTGACGGCGGTCTCGGGGAGGAAGATGCCGGTTGCGGTTTTGGCTTCGGGCTTGATGCGCTGCACGAGGATGCGGTCGAGGAGGGGAGCAATGCTGCGAATGGATTTGATGGCCGACTGAGAGGAGGAGAGTGAGTTTGAGAGTTTTGAGAGTGTGGGGTGAATAGGTAGTAGCGGTGGATAGGTGTTGGATCAATGTGGTTGTGGGAGTAAGTAGCTTACCATGGTTGCGATTTGAATCGAAGATTGCGAGACCGAGGTAAAGAGAAGGGGGTATCACAGGAATTGTAAATAAAAGCGCTGGCTGTAGAGGTTTAGAAAACACAATTGTCGTCGAGGTGGGAAAGGTGAACGATTGTTTGCATTTGCTTCGAGAAAATTCCGTGATCCGTGCACTGGGGGGGGGGACCTCGGAACAAACCCTCTTGCTCGCGAAACTAGAGCAAAACCTACATACAGTGCTGTGTACTGTATACTTTACCCAATCTTCCGCCTTTCCTGTCGTGCACTACTGGAAACGGCAATCTTGTTTTCCCATCTTCGTCCTTGTGGTCTTCCAAGTTCTAGTCTGCACGTGCGTGGTTAGTTTATGTTCAATGCCTACATGTTGAGAAGTAATGTCCCCCGCGTCTCCTCTGCGGTGGCAAGATATGGAACGAAGGCTGTGGGGCGCAAGGAGTTCAAAGATGCGTTAAGTAAAGTGCTGCAGCAGCCCATGGAAAAAGAGACGATGCACAATCGGAAAACAGGTGGAGAAAACATTGGTCTTGCGATTAGCGGCGGCGTAGATTCAATGGCACTTGCAGCTCTTTATAAAAGGGCGCAGCTACTGGACAAGGCTCTACCCGAGCCTCATGGCTTCATCGTAGATCATAGAGTGCGGCCTGAGAGCACGAAGGAGGCGGAGTGGGTTGCACAGCAATTACGCTCAAAGCGTGAGCCAGGTGCAATATTCATGTGCGACAATCAATGTTGACGGGCATAGTTGGCATCGAGTCGACCATACTCCCTCTTACGTGGCGCGACGATGATCCCGCCGACCTCACGCGATTCGAGACGGAAGCACGCACGCTGCGATACCAAGCGCTGGGTCGAGCATGCAGAGACATGGGGATCACATGGTTGATGCTGGGACATCATGCAGACGACCAAGCCGAGACAGTCATGATGAGGCTTGCAAACAATAGGTTGCGGTCCGGACTTCAGGCAATGCAGCGTGCGGAATGGATTCCAGAGTGCAACGGCATCCACGGCGTGTACCACAGCGGCCAGACTCAGAAACCGGGCCCCTTCCTGTATCTCCCATTTCCTGTCGCGAAGGGTGGCATACACATTTTCCGGCCACTGCTAGGATTTGAGAAGGCACGACTGATTGCGACATGCGAAGAGAACGATGTAGCGTGGGCAGAGGATCAGACGAACCAGGTACAAACCCTCACAACTCGCAATGCGATACGGCACTTGTACAAGAACCACCGACTCCCAGACGCGTTAAGCGTCTCATCACTCGTCAACGTCTCGATTCACATGCAAAAGCGCATCAAATCGCACAAAGACATTGCGCACCAACTTTTCGACCAGTGCCTGTTCAAACTCGATATTCGAACTGGTTGCCTTGTCGTCCGCTTTCCGCCCTTCTCCGCCCTCCTACCACATCCCATTGTAACCGAAGCCGATAGAATTGCAGCCAAGAACACGGCATACTGTCTGATTGAGCGAGTAGCCGAACTCGTTACTCCGCGACCCAAGGCGCCCGTCGGCCAGCTCTCCGCAACTATAGAGCACATTTACCCTGAGCTGGAAGAGAAGCACGACGGCAAGGTCGACGGGTATTGGGACAATATCCGAAAGAAGAACTACTGCGTCTTCAGTGTATGGTGGCGTTCCTTGGACAAGCCTACGCCGTTCCGAGAATGTAGAGAAGAGGGTATTGATGCGTCGCTGCCGCATCCGCGAGAATGGCTGCTCACGCGTCAGCCGCCCGAAGCACAAGAGCAGGTGGACTCATCCAGAAGCAAGGAATACCCTCCTCGCAACAATTCGTCGGCACCAGTCCCTCAGCTATGGGGTCAAGAAAGCTACCACCTCTTCGATGATCGGTGGTGGATCCGCATACGCAATCACCTCCCTGATGATACGCTCGTCCTGCGCATGTTCCATAAATCCGACCTTGAGCAATTGCCCACCGCGCGAGAAATGAAGATGGGAACCTTCGATCCGTGGTACGCCGGACATCCATATCGTTTCATAGCTGCGGCACTGAATTTGCTAGAGCCGCCGGACCTGCGGTTCGTGCTTCCCGCCGTCTTCCGCAAAGATGGCAAAACGGGGGAGGAGGAACTAGTTGGTTTCCCAACGCTCGACGTGCGCATGGATGGATTTGGTCCATTCCGCGGCGTATGCGAATGGGATGTGCAATACAAAAAGATCAACCTGGGACCCCGTCTGTTTCTGCATGAAGTCGTTGTGCCCGGCATGTCACGTAAAGCCATCATGGCCGAGGAAAGGCGACAGCACAGCGTGCACTCGGCTGCTGCGAAGGCGGGCTCAGTTGGAACGAAGCATGAAAAGCGACGCAACGCGAAGAAGGAAATTGGAAGTGACCCGATCAAGGGGTCCAGGACCGTGCTGCATGTTGACATAAGACAAAGGAAGAAAAGAGAGAGGCGTTTGGATAAGTTGGAGGCTTTGGCGGCTTTGGCCAAAGAAGATGAAAGGAAAAGTAGTTGATACCCCGTTTTGGCACCTGTATACAAATATGACGTAGAGGCTCTACCCTTGGCACTGTAAGGTCTCTTGATGCTGCCAGCATGATGTTTCAGATTAGATGTTGGTCGTGTGTGAGATATACTACATTGTATGTATATACATAGTCAGGTATTCGTTCCGCCCGTCCATGTCCATGCATGCTCATGGTTGACAGCGGGAGTTAGCTAGTCATTACAATATTGCGGAGAACAGCCAGCACCCCTCATGATCATGGTATCATGGTGAGACGTGCATTTATTGGTATGTGCGCTGGTAGCATTGCAAAGGAACAGCATTACATTTGTCATTGTTTACGGTATACGGAGTACATGATGGTGTGGCGAGAGTTGTAGTATTGGAGTTTGGGATGCCGTGCTTGTGGCTTGTGATGCTGACTGGATGGAGTGAGTGTGGTGTTGACTCGTGTAGCGGGACATGCGGGCGGCGCTACGAGACAGCGTAGTCAGGGACCTGACATGTAGGTACATGTAAGTCGTAGTAATTAAGGTCTTACTGCACGCCATGGCGATGTGCTATGTGGGTATCTACTGGGGGGTGGTCAATGTGGCGTTGCCGGGCATTGATTAAATGTATGGGCATCGTAGCTGCAACTTCTTGTGGCCAGGCAGAGTTAAGTGTTTCAGTGGGGGTTGGAAACAAAGCGCGGTACACCAAAAAAGTATGATTGATGCAAACAAGGTAAACCGCATGGCCGAGCACGGCGGGCAGGGGGGCAGAAAGAGAGGGTCAGCCTCCTTGATTGTTCGCTCGCCAAATTTGGGCCCAACTTGTGCTGTGGCGGTGAGCGGGCAAGGGGAATGGGTACGGACAGATAATTATTGCCTGGGAGATCGGCTCCGGAGTTTAACACAAGTGCATGGTGATCTGTGCGTGCCGCGATTTTTGAGCAAGATGAAAGGAGCACATTTGCAGATCTACCATGTTGGAGGAAAACGTGTAACAAGTCTTCATTTCTTTTTGCGCGTCTCAAGTTTGGGCAGACGGGGGTTTGCTGCTGTTGTTGGGTTGTTTTGGGTAGTGAGGAAATGGCTTCATGGGCGACTATATGTTGACACGTAATAGCGGGTTTCCTTCGCGACTTGACTTGGGCGTGTGGGCAGGCTAGCCCATGGTTATGGTTTGTTGGTAGCCAAGTTCCAACTTTGGGCTGCCCCTTTCACGTGAGCGAGGCAATAACAAGCCGGCATGGCCCTAGTCAGTTACACTGGCCAGGTGTTTTCGGCTGATCTGATGGTGGTCAAAGTGAACAATTTTAAAAGAGTCAGTCCGAGTGTTGCAATTTTCACAGCACCCAGCACCCAGCACCCAGCACCCGCCAAGGTGTGCGGGACCGAATCAGGTCACGGCAATACGATCGTGGCCAGCTCGGACGGTAGTTTGCTGCAGGGGGGAGTGGGGAGGGGTTGCAGTTTTTTGCAGCACAGAAGCGGCGATGGCGGGGTAAGGGGAGTCGGGACAAGGAAGTCGATGGCGGAAGAAAAGCAAGTCAGGCTCTGCTTCAGAGATGAATCAAGGCGTGGAGGGACGGGCGGCACGTACATAATCCGTACGTGGCTAGCTATTAGCAGTACTCCGTAATCCGTATACAGTAGACCAGCGGGTGGGAAGCAATTTGGGCACAAGGGTTCGCTGACGCCTTTTGGGTAAACGGGGATCAGCGCTTGGACGACGGCAGCGTGCAGCGATTCGTTGGCTGCATGCCGCTAGAAGTGTCTGGCCTGGGCAGGGTGGGGAGGGTCAAGTTGTGCACTGCAGACTGCAGCAGCGTAGGCGCAGCATGGATGCCGTGTACAGACAGTACGGAGTTTACAGTACATACAGTAGTGAAGCTGCAAGCTGCCGTGGCACACGTTGACGAGCTGCGAGGGAGGCCGTTGAGCCGCCCAGCGTGCTCAACTGTTCAACTGTGTGAATGCAATGCATCATGTGTGACGGGCGCGACATGGTTCAACCTACGTACATTGCTGGCGTACATTGCTGGCTACACGTACTATGTACAGTGTACATAGTATAGTATAGTGTGTAGTATAGTACAGAACAGTGCCATGGGAGCGGTTCTGCGGTCGTGCTGTCGAAGAGACTGCGGTGTGGTAGTCCTCACATGTCTCGTGGTCCCTCCTGTGGACTGAGGTTGGCCGATCGCTCTTGCAGATAGGGAAGAGAGGGGCAGCGCGATCATGCGACCCTATTCCAAGCATTGTGGCCACCAGCACCCCCCAGCCTTATCAGACAAACAGACGCGTGGGCAACAAAGCCGCCAGATGCCGGTAGCCTATCTGTACTGCCCATGGTCAACGCCCGCTGCTTCGACGACTTTCAGCGGCCGTCGACAAGCTGGGCAGGCGGGCGTGCACAGCTGTTGTTTCAGGGCGTGAGCATTGCATAACGCTGGTGAATGGTGCTATTCGGACGGGCTAGTTGCAGGCGGGTCCGCTTAGTGGACGTGCTGCCGCGCGACCAATTTCGCTGCTGCCATCCCTGCTCCCGGACCCCTACCTAGCAACACGCTCGCAAGCTTAAAGTTCTCTCAGCCCAGGACTGTCCGACATTTTCTTATCCTTCTTCCTCTCCCACCGCCCTTCGCATCCTTAACTCAAGGTCGAGCCTGCTTGTCTGCGTCTGCACCTTGCACGCTAGAGACCTTCCCTTTTGTACTCTTTTGTAATAAACCGACCCGACGAGCTTGCTCCCAGCGCCCTTTATCTTTCACCGCACACTCCCTTTAACCCCACGTGCAGATTAAGACGACAAAAAACAAACATGTCTGCTCCCGTTGACGCCCCCAAGCCCGTAGAGGTTCCCCAAGTCGGCACTGCTGGCACCGTTGAGCCTGCGCCCGCGCCAGTTATTGCCAGCGACGCTCCCGTCGCCGTCCCCGCTGACGCCCCCGTGACCGACGAGGCACCCAAGGTGGAGGGCGAGGCTGTTGCTGCGCCCGCAGAGGAAGTCGTAGAGGCTAAGGAGGAGGACAAGGTGGTTGCACCCATCGAGAGCGGCGCTCTGGGCTACAAGGCGCCTGGTCTCAAGAAGTGAGTCACGTGTCATCAAGCAGGCATTTGAACGCATACTAATCCCACCGGTAGCGCCTTCCGCTTCGCCAAGAAGTACTTCTGGTTCGGCGAGGAGCCCGTTCCAGCTGAGAACCTGCGCGAGTACCTCCGCGGCGAGAAGCCCGAGGTCGCTCACTCTGTCGCTGCGTGGTCGAGCCAGACCGGAAAGGGTCTTCTCTTCTTCGTCAAGCACGCAGACCAAAAGGAGCACCCCGCTGGTGTGCTGAACTTGGTAGGCACACACGTGTCATCCAACAAGCGACACCTACTGACATGTGACAGGCTTACGCAACCGACCTCGCCAAGGACGGCGCCATGGCATTTGCCTTCAAGATCTCCGGCCACAAGCACACCTTTGAGGCCCAGACGACTGCTGAGCGTGACGGATGGTTCGTCGCTGTCGAGAGGGCCATCACTGAGGCCAAGGCGTCCAAGGACGGCATCGAAACCAGCGACTCGTACAAGGAGGCCAAGGAGAAGATCAGTAAGCACCCACTGTGTTCCTCAAGCGCGTTGCGACGCGACCGCGCTAGTTGAAGATCTGGCGTTCTCCTGCAGTAGGCTGACATCCCGCAGGCAAGCCCGCCGCACTAGCCGGCGCTACTTCCTCCGCCCCCAAGAAGAGCATGGACGCCGCCCCCAAGCTCGCGGAGGCCGACGCTCCCGTCGCAGGTGAGTCCGCCGCGGTCCCCGCCCGCACTGGGTCTTCTTCCAGCTCCTCTTCCGATGAGGCCAAGGCCAAGAAGGCAAAGAACAAGTCCCGCTCCGTCTCCCGCGGAAAGCGTGCCAGCCTCTTCGGCGGACTCCTCGGCAAGAAGGACAAGGAGCACAAGGATGAGAGCGAAGTTGTCAAGGAGGATGCCGAGGCCAAGAAGGAGGATGGCACCACCGCTCCTCAACTCGATGAGGGTATGTTCATCCTTATGCATTCTGCTGCATTTTTGCTAACCATTTCCAGTCCCCACCAGCGCGCCCGTCAATGCCAATGACGTCGTTAAGCCCGCTGAGGAGACAACCGAGCCCACTGCTGCCGTCGCTGTCCCTACTGAGGAGGCTGCCAAGGTTGAGGAGACACCCGCTCCGGTTGTCGCTCAGGAGAAGCCCAAGCCTACGAAGCGTGCCTCTATCTTTGGTAACTTCGTCGAGAAGCTCAAGTCGCCTACGACCGAGAAGAAAGAGAGCGAGGCTGCTCTTGCTCCAGCTACCGTAAAGGAGACCGAGACTGCTGAGGCGTCAAAGCCCCTTGAGGAAGCCGAGGTTGCCGTTCCGGTTGCCCCTGAGTCGGCTGCTACTGAGACCACTGAAGCCAAGCCTGTTGCTGCTGTCAGCACTCCCGGAAAGGAGAAGGAACACTTCAGCTTCGGCAAGCTCTTCGGATCCAAGGACCGTGCCAAGTCGCCCGCTCCCGAAGCCAAGGTGGACGCTGCTGCCCCCAAGATCGAGGATGCTTCAGCTGCTCCCGTTGTAGCTGAGCCAGCACCCGTTGAGGCCGCCCCAGTAGTTGCTGAGACCAAGCCTGAGGAGACCACTCCTGTCACCGAGGCCCCCAAGGCTGACAAGCGCAAGTCCTTCTTTGGCAACCTTTCCCGCAGCCTGTCCAAGGCCACTGGCGGAAAGACGCAGTCCAAGGAGAAGAAGGAGGCTGCCAGCCCGGCCCCTGTTGTCGAGGAGGAGAGCGCCGCCGCTGCCCCCGCGCCCGTTGTTGAGGAGACCAAGGAAGAGACGGCTGTCCCCGCTGTAGGAGACGTCCCCGCTGAGAACATCAGTGTGGGCGATGCTTCGAAAAGCGCCAACCCGACTGTCGCTACAACTGCGTAAGGTCTGGTGGGAAGACGTCAGCCTCAACGACAGCCACGACGGAATGACGGAAAAGCAAAGATATCGTAGCTCCCTTGTTTGACCGCACGACCAACCGATACCCCCAGAAAGTGCTTTGGATCTTCGACATGATTCAGACGCCACATTTGGATCAAACTTGTCCACATGTCCCCCTCACCTTTGACTTTTCCTTGTATCTCGACCAACTCTCGCCACTCTTTCCTCGTGCATCACTGTCTGTGAGGCATTGACATGTTGGCCGTGTCCATTCAGGCTCTTCACTGTTCCTTGCCCACGTTTGTTTAGACTGATACCACTGCACCTGTTTCTCTCGTTTTGATACCACTGTCGGATCTTGGACGCATTTGTTTTTATCGCGAAATACCCCGGATACCCTGCGTACAGCCTTAGTAGGAGGTGTACACAAGCGGCCACTAGGGCACATGGACGTAATAATCTAATAAACTGTCTTTTGTTCTCAATCTTGTGCTTGGGATTCACTGCCAGCCGTGCACTCTTACAATGTGTGAACAGGCCTTGGATGCGCCAACGGTAGTATATCGTGTTTGTCAAGTTGGTATTCTATGATGGTGAGGGATCGGCAAAAACAAAACGGGTGAGGCGACGTGGTGGGTGAAGTGGTATGCGGAGTGAGATGCGGGAGGCCGTATGTGGAAGGGTTCAAATTGCATGACGCCCACTCCGCCGCTGTGGCTAGGCGATGGCCGGCCCAGCCCGTCTTGTGCGCATGATATTTGTGCACATGAGATCATGTGGTAATAGCTTGAGTGATACGTACGCATGGTAACATGCGGAGTGCGGAGAGCGGAAACACTCCCGCGCCAGCCTTCAGCCTTCTTGGACTTGGTCGATTTGGAATGATGCTTTCACAGCGGGCTCGCCACACCCCCAAGCACTCTACTCTTCTCCTCTCGCTCGAGAGGCATAATGTACCTGATATCTTTACCTACTCCTTACTTAGCCTGAGACATCCGCTGTGCTGTTGCTACTCCTCCAGCTTCAGCTCCACTCTCGCTTTGCGCATTGCTACGTCACATACACGGATGGTGGTTTAGCCCGAAGTTGAGGGGTAGCTACCAGTAGTATCCCACCATGGTATGCCAAAACTATCGCAACCATTTCCCCCCGCATGCGTTGCTCCGACTTGCCTTCACTGTCTAACATGACCATTCCAGGGTTGTTGTTTCTCGAGCCCAAGTGTCCACCACACTGCACCTACCATCCGCGCACATTCGTCGTCGCGTAACATCACCGCGCCGTCCACGCGACGAAACTCAATTCCTTCACCACGCACATCGCACGCCTCTCAAATAGCAGCGGGGGGTATCGTCGACAACCGCCCCAATACGCCTCTCAAAGCCATCCCCGCAGCCCAGCGCTCGCGGCTCCCTAATACTCTCGCTTCCACTACCAAGCGTGTGAAACCACTCACGCAGCCTACGAGCCCGGCATGGACGCCATCGCGACTTGACAAGGAACGCAAAGATTGGTGGGATACCCAGGTCACAGGCTCGCAAGAGATATGGGGTGCTATCAGACTCGCGGCACAGTATTTGCAAAAGGATGAGTTGCAAGAGGCGCAGACGTTGTTGGATGTTACTGGATGCACCTGTCCGACGGGATTGCTTTGGCGCGGTGTGTATGATCCGACGGGCGTGCAATATAAAGTCCCTGAGTGGGTGGTTGTAGAGCCCGAGGGTCTGGCGGAAGAGGGGGCTGTGCATGGGGGGAAGGCGACTGCATCTGTAGAGGATGATGCCGAAGACGCTGTTGAAGATGCTCGCGGTGACCAAGTAAGGGTGCGCCTGAGGACAAGTCATGACCAGAAAGATGTGTCTCTTGAGATTCGCAAGAGAGATCCTATCGGAGTCATTGTGGACAAATTGAAGGAGGAAATAGAGGTATGCTTGATGTCATCTTTACATCTTGTATACTCCCTTCAGTCACTGACGATGCATAGCTCGACTCCACATTCAAAGTCAGACTTGTCTACAGCGGCCGCGTATACCATGACTATGAGACGCTCGATGCAGTTTCCCGCTGGAACTTTGACAACGACTTCATCCTCACGGCACTCGTGTCAGTGATGGACTAGTTCTTTTACATAAATCGCCACTGGGCTCTCAGACTCATAGCTCATGTGCTTCCGCTTTGGAAGACATGTTTGCGATTCTTGCTGAACGGCAGGTTTTTTAGATACCCCTCTCTCTTCCTTCATATTTAGCAGCTTTTTAATGATAACCGGGAACGTCTTCTACTTTGGTGTCATCTGAATCAACGGCCAAGTACGTAGTTGTTTGTAACGCTGGTATGGCTTTTATTAGTTATAGTGTTAATACCTACTCCTGCTCATCGACGCTAACACATCTACCGACACCGTGATAGCCGCTGCAAGCAAGACCCTGTTACATCATCGATTCTCCCACCTCGGGAAACAACCGCTTGTCATGACGCCAACAGTGTGCTGTTAATACACCACTGAAACACGGTACATGTTAAACTGAGCGTCAATTTAATCAATTCAATAGACTACGCCATTATTGCCAACATGTTCACAGCGACAGCTTTCCGTTCTCTACGCACCTCATCAGCGACCAGGCTATCGCAATTAACCAGCCAACTACAAGCTCAGCAATCCAGAAAAGCCCACAATGGCACGACCTTCATGCTCAACACGGGTGCGCAAATCCCTGCTCTCGGATTTGGAACATGGCAAGACAAGGAAGCCCAGGAACCGTAAGTCTCTTCCCTTCCCAATCATGCCACATTACTAACATCAACTCTCTCAGCGCTGTCCTCACAGCCCTAAAACTTGGATACCGTCACATCGACACGGCCCGCATCTACGGCACCGAGCCCGCTGTCGGCTCCGCGATTCACAAATCTGGTGTCCCGCGCTCAAAACTCTTCTTAACCACCAAACTCTGGAACAACTCGCACCACCCCTCCGATGTCGCCCCCGCCCTCGAAGCCTCACTCAAAGACTTGGGAACTGACTATGTTGATTTGTATCTCATGCACTGGCCGTCGCCTTTTGCCCGCGGGGACTCCATGTTTCCCAAAGACTCGGCAGGAAAGACTCAAGTTGGAGACACAGATTACGTGGCTACATATCATGCCATGGAGAAATTGCTGGAGAGTGGGAAAGTCAGAGCTATTGGCGTTAGCAACTTTAGCAAGAGCGAGATGGAGAGGTTGATTAAAGAAACGAGCGTTGTGCCAGCGGTACATCAGTTGGAATGCCACCCATATCTGCAGCAAACTGCTTTTACAGCTTGGCATAAAGAACAAGGGATTCATGTAACACAGTACTCACCGTTTGGGAACCAAAACACTATCTACGACTCTGGGAAAAATATGCCCAAGTTGATTGAGGATCCCGTGCTTGTGGATATTGGAAAAAAGTATGGGAAGAGCGGGGCACAGGTGGCGCTAGCATGGGGTATTTCATTGGGTAGAAGTGTGATTCCGAAGAGCAAGACTGAAGGCAGGATCAAGGAGAATTTAGAGGCAGATGGGTTTGTGCTTGAGAAGGAGGATTTGGAGAGAGTGGCCGAGGTAGATAAGAAGATGAGATTCAATGATCCGAGTGGAAATTTTGGGTGGGATTTCTACAAGGATTTAGAGGGAAAAAAGTAGGTAAGACAAGAGTAGTAGAGGGAATTTAGATAGTACAGTTTGGTTGTATTTTACCATAAGAGATTCATAGTACGATTGATTTGTGTCATTGCTCTTGTTTTTGGTTATATGTAGGAAGTATATCTCGTTTAGCTAATAGAGAGTACCATATTCTTTTTTGAAGTGCCTCAGCAAATCTGTTCTCAGATGGAATTGCGATTTATGAGGGAAAGAAGTGGATAATGGAGCCAAGGCGAGAGTACGGTAGATACCTAGTAAGATCTCAGGTACAAGCGCACGCACCACCCAACCCTAGCACCACTTTTCCGCCCATTACCATCCATCCACCTGCGAACTTCCTTCCTCCCACCAAACCAGACCCCCGATTCCTAACTTCTCCGATACATCCCACACACAGACCCCACTCACCTAAACCCAATCAGCCAGCGCAAAAAATGTCCGCCTACAACCCCAGCCAAACCGCAACCGGAGGCGCAGACGCAGCCGCGGTTGCCGCCATCGACGCAACCGCGCGCTCCGTCCTCTACAAATGCGGCGACTGCGACATGGACGTCCCACTGAAGCGCGGCGAGCCGATCCGCTGCCGGAACTGTGGTCACCGTGTGCTTTATAAGCAGAGGACGAACCGGTACGTACAGCTACTTTTGCCATCTCTGGAGAGAGAGGATGGGAGAGGAAAGGCAAAGGCATGAGGAGCAGAGCACGACGGGAGTGGAAATAGGAAAAAAGAAAGAAAGCAAACAGAACCAAAGCTAATGGTGAGAATAACAGCATGGTACAATTCGAGGCCCGATGAGCGACCGCAAAGCTACGATAATCATCACTTTGAACGAGCAACGACCGCGCGAGGATGGGGCGACTAGCGAGCTATGGGAACGGGGAATCGGGAATGACAATCGCACATCACAGGAGGCGCATGACACGAGGCGAATTTGGTTTCTACAGAACATAGGAGAGAATTTCTACGTGAACACGAGGGAAAGCGGGAATGCGCAAGATTTGCATGCATGGCGTAAAACTCAAAGATGCCCCTTCTTTCACTACTTTTTTTTTCTACCATTTTGAGCAAAAGAAGAAGAAGAGCATTCTGTTTCCATTTCAGTTCAAGGAAAGCCACATGCATGTGCAGCTTGTTGTTCTCATTCGGGACATGTAGATGAAACAGAGGAAGGAAGAACATCGATTTCTGTATTGGAGCCGACCGATACTTAGTGCTGAGTAAAGAGACACACAAAATCCCTCATTTTTCACTGTGAGCCTTAGCTGAGAAGAAACGGCGTGATTTTCCGCTCTACATCGTGACTTCACAAACAAGTCATTGGTTTAGTCTTGTGCCTTTACTCCTCTCCGTGTTATTCCTCCCACTCCATGAACTTCTCTCATCGCAGAAAAAGTTGCACAAGTTGCAATCAGGTTAGTTTCTAACACAAGTACTCCTTTCCATTCCCATGAGATTTGTCCCCCGCTCGGCCAGCCAGGGCGAAACAGCCCCCGAACCAGCATCGGGCTTAACGTAGACAAAGAGAGTTACACATTTCCTTCACACCAACCCCCAGGCAACCAAGTCAGCCAACCGCCATCTGTCACCATAACAGACATATATCATCCCTTTGATGCACTGCACCAGTAAAAAACACCATCTATCCCTCAACCCCCACCGCAATTTGACATGCACTCTACGAGCCCCTGAACGCGTCGAAGCGCTTGTACGTGTATCCGATAAACGGCAAGCTGGCTGCATACTCGTCTTCGTTGGCTTGTGCTGCCTGCGCCCGGTAAGCGGCAGATGTATCATTCTGGTCAATTTCGTCAATGGGGAAATACTGTGTGTCTACGTTAGACTGCAGCTTGGGTTCAAATGGTGCTCGAATGCGGCGCAGGCCATCCCACGACACTCCACGGAAGAAGGGGTGTTGTTTGATTTCGCTGGCACCACCAATGCGACCAAGGCGGTGTTCAGCGTCACAGATGAGTCTGTGCGAGATTAGTTTCGACAAGTTTTCAGTCATGGTAGTGAAACTTACCTTCGAACAAAGTCCTCGGCTTCGGCACCAAGTTGTTGGTCTGGGGGGAAGTGAAGGTTGCGCGGCCAGTCGACAATCTTGCGGTAAGTGTCGTGCGGCTCCTCGGCGCAAAATGGCGGCCAACCGATAAGGCACTCAAACATAATTGTGCCCACCGACCACCAATCACAGCTGTAGTCGTAGCCCTGACCACTAAATATTTCGGGCGCAATGTAGTCGGGCGTACCAACCGTCGAGTAGGCTAGTTGTCGGCGAGACTTACGCCATGTGTTAATTTGGGTACGGTTGCTGACAGTCAGTTGGATCTGGTCCAGGTTCATTGATTGTCGGTTGTCGCGGTTTGACTTGTGTGCGCCACCAGCGAGCAGCTTCTTGTAGTATCCAGCATCGTGCTCCTTGTGGAAACCCGTCGAAAGACCAAAATCAGTCAACTTGATGTGGCCACCCCGGTCGAGAAGAATGTTGTCGGGTTTGATGTCACTGGCAAGAGTTAGTAGGACTGCCATAGATTAGTACTAGATACATACCGGTGTATGAAGCCAAGCTTGTGAACGGCTTCTATAGCAAGTGTAATTTCAGCCATGTAGAAGCGTGTAATATCCTCGGTAAAGATTTCATACTTGATGAGCATCGTCATCAAGTCACCACCTGGTAGGAACTCCATGAGCATATACAAGAAGGTGTTATCCTGGAAAGTTGTGTGCAGCTTTACGACCCAAGGGCTGTCAGACTCGGCCAAAATATCACGTTCTGATCGGACATGTGCAAGTTGATCTTTCTTGAACTGCGAGTGTTAGGACGAGACCCAAGTTGTGTAGCAAAGAATTACCCACCATCTCTTGCTTGACTAGCGACTTGAGCGCATAGATCTTGCCGTCGTTGCGCCGCTGCACGAGCTTGACCTCTCCAAAAGCACCCTTGCCGATAATCTTGAGTGTCGAGAAGTTATCGGGCTTCTCTTTTGTCCGCAAGAATCGTAGGTATTCAACTTCGGCGCGGCGCATGCTGTTCTCTTTGCTGATTTTGCGGTTGTCAGAGATGGACGGCTCCTTCATGAGGGCCTCGAGTTCAAGTGCTCTGCAGCTAGGTTAGCCGTGTAGCGAAGGGAGGCAAAGACACAAGCCCACCTTTGGTTCCGGTCGCGTGCCCGCTGGACACTGTCCTTGAAGAAGGTGTTGATGAGGCTCTTGGAGACCATGGCCTGCTTCTCGACATTCTCCGAGTACTTTGTTGGGTTTCTCTGCGGGGCTTCGTCATCGTACAGCGATGGCTGTCGCGGGCCCGAGCTGCCGCTGGAGTTTCCGTAGCCATATCTGTTATCGGCGGTACGGGGACGCTGGGGGTTTGGCGAGCCCTGGCGGCCATACGGGCTCCCAGAGCGACCGCCACTCAGGTGCTGATGTGACAGCTGCTGGGCCAGGCCATTGGCACTTTGGTCGAAGCGTTGACTGCCTGGTGCCTGCAGATTGCCCTGCTGGCCCTGGTACTGAGCCTGCTGGTAGGGGTTCACAAAATAGCCCCCGCCACCAGAATAGCCATTGCCCTGCTGCTGGGCGCCCCAGACCTCTTGCTGGCCCGCCTGGTTCGGGTATACAGGTTGGGGGAAGGTCGAGGGCGTTGTCGGAAATGCTCGGCCGGCCTCCTGCTGGTACTGGTTATTGCGGTCGCCGCTCTGGCCACCGAAACCAAAGTTGAGCTGCAGGCGGTTTCCCTGCTGATTGTTCTGGTTGTTGTTCATGGTGATCCGCAATTGTCTTGGAGGGGCGAGTCGGTGTGTTGCTGTTGGGTGTCAAGTACCTAGTGCCGGAAACTCACAACCCACACGGCGCAGAAAGCTTGAGTCAGGGGCGGTGACAGAGCCACAGTCTCACGGAGCTTGAAGCAACGACAGAGGAATCTTCAGCGCACCGGCACAGCTGGCAAGGGGAGGGAAGTGCTGGGGGGGGGGGGGGGGGTGGCACAGTAGCTCACCTAGCCAAGTCAGGGATAAGTTTAGGGCGCAGGGACCACCGCGGGCGGGGAACGTAGGCCAGCAACTGACGGCGTTTCAAGCCCCCAACCCGCCGCAAGGCACGTCGACTAATCGACTTGTCGCGCTGACACGGGCAGCCAGCAGCTTGGCTTCACACTCCCCAAGAGACATTGGACGCCACCACGCGAGGGAGCACGCATGGCACCACAGCATTCGGCATCGTACTAGTTGGCCGAGTAACACGTCCGACCATGATCCATTACACCATTAGAGTACCGTACCACTACATAATATGCCACGCTAACCGAGCGTGCAAACGAATCCAACCCGAGCTATCAGCTCAAAATCTCAACACACTGCCGTCGACCAAACCAAGTGCGTGTAGCCCTGTACCACCAACGGGTATAAAACAGTGGCGGCAAAGCTGTCGACCACGGGAACGTCGAATCCAAAAGTGTATAATAGTACAATATGTGCGGAAGTGAAAGGTAATATGCGTTGCGTAGCATCGTGGCGCCCGTGTAAATGCGATAGTCGGCCAGTAAACGCCCAAAATGTTAAAACAGTATCCCAAAGACGATACACGAGTATCGAATTGTGCGGCGAAGAGGAGGTATTACATGTACTTGTCGACTTCATTACGACATCAGAGCCTTGACCTTTTCGCGCTCGGCGACAATCTCAGCTTGGAGTTTGCGGGTTGACCGCATGGCTTCGTCCCTGCAGACATGTTAGTACAAGCTCAAGTGCATCCCATTCAAGCCACTTACCTCTCCATTTGTAATTCCGCCACCTCCATTTGAGCGGTGTTCATGCGGCTGACGACCTCTTCCATCTCGTGATCAGCATCTCGAAGAGCCTTCTCTAGCTCCTCTACGCGCTTCTCCAGCATCTCTGTCTTGGTGGCTTCGGCAAGCGTCATGGCCGGCCCAGTGCTAGTGACACCGAGACGAGGTGATTTTTGTGCAAACACTGGAGATGGCGGCATATTGGGTGAAAAGGCCGCAGGGCTGAGCAGCCCAGACTTGTTGCGGCGCAGGTGGTTAGTGTGGCTCTCCTTGATGGCTTGAGCCTCGTCTTCGTGACGCGCAACCGCATCTTCCGAAGACTGTTGAGCGAGCATGACTTTATCCTCTGCTGCTTTGAGCTTCTGCTCAAGTTGAATGATTTGCTCAGTCGACTTCTGTTGCTCAAGCTCTCCACGAGTAATGGCTTCAGCAAGACGACTTCGCAACGCGCTGTTGGCCATGAGTTGTTGTTGTATCTTCTCCGAGAGTTCATCCATGCGGGTGGCTGCAGCGAACAAGTCGCCACTAAGCCGCTTCTCCTTGCCCAGATGCTCCATCTCAGACTCACGGAGAGCACGGGCCTGTTTGCGGTATTGCTCTGCTTCGTTCATGGCATAGTCGCGTTCGGCCTCTGCGTCCGAGATGCTCTGTTTCAATAGTTCCAGTGTTCGTGCTGCCTCAGCACCAGCAGCACCGAGCGAGCCGTCACCACCAGATTCCATCTGCTTGACGCGAGCAAGTGAGAGTGCATGTGTAGTTCGTAGCTCGTTGTACGCCCTGTCCAGAGCTAGAGGCTGGTTTTCCAAACGAATCTCAGGTATGGTAATGTCGTGCTCCTGGAGTAAATCACGTAGGGAACCCGTCTCTTGCTGTGCGCGATCTAGGTCCATTCGCAGTCCGCTTAGGCCCTTTTCGCATTGCCACTTTTGTTCGAGAGCATCGTCAGCGCGACGTCGGAGAGAATCGACCTCCCGCCTCAAGCCCGTGACCTCCTTATGGAACGCGGTCCGTCGAGGTGTGAGGTTCAAAGCGGCATCTCGTTCGGCCTCTACTTCCTTGATGCGTCGCCGAAACTCTTTCTGCTGCAATTCTTGGCGTTTGAGTAAGTATTTCAGTGCCTTGTGAAGAGCATCCCGCTGCTCTTCCAGTTCCTTCATCGGATTGCTGACGGTCGGTGGGCCTACTGGAGAGATATCGCCCGACCTATCCTTGACAGAGTTGGAGCGCGATAGCGACCCCCTCTTGGAGCCGAGCCCGGCTGAGCTGCGGGCTAAAGAATTGGAACGGGTCAAGCCCACGCGCATGTTTGCCGGAGGCACAACGTCTGCTTCCTCGGCAATAGACTGAAATTGCACCGGCTGTTGAGGTATTGACCTCCTGGCGTTAACAAGCGACTCATTCTCTGTTCGTAATTGCTGAATTTCTTGTTGCATGCGTGTTGTCTCGTATACAAGCTTTTCGGTATCGGCTGCGTCACTCTCCAAGACTTCAAGTCGTGCCCGAAGCTGAGGAACGACTTCGTCCCGCAGATTGTCGGCTTCGTTGCGATGCTTCTCGAGCTCTTCACGAAGCGCCGTCAAGAGATCCTCAAAGTTCTCCTTGACCTGTCGTTCTTCAGCAAGACGCCTCTTTGCATCTTCGAGTGACAACGAAAGTTCTTTGACCTTGGGCGTCTCAACGGCAAACCCCGATCCAGATTTGTCGTAGACTTTGTCTTCCAGCTGCTGTACTTGCTCCTCCAAATCTCTGCGCCGCCGGAGCTCCTCCTGTAAGCGTTCAGCCATGCGCACCTTGAGCGAAGCGCGCTCTTGCTCTGCTTTTCTCCGCTGCATTTCTAACTCTTCAAGTTTGCCTTCGGGATCAGTAATCGGAAATCGGATGGAGCTGGTGCCGGAATCAGAGTAGTAGTCACTCGTCCTTCGGTTTTCAGCCTGTCCGGCAGAACTCTCGGCCTTCCATCTTTCGACTTCATCTTCCAATTCCATCTCCCTTTGGATGGAAGAAGCGAGCTCCGAGCTCACTTCACGCAGCTCGCGCTCTAGCTCCTCTACGTGGGCGTTCATCTGGGGCGATGATGATAGGAGAGGAGTGCCAGGGACGTTGAAATAGGAGGAGTTAGCGGCTGGAATGTCCAGTCCATTAGGCTTGGTCTTGGCGCTCATCTTATTGTTGCGCGGGGAGTCGGGAGATAAAGAGTGTCCCGAGAAGGCGGTGGCCGGCGACTCGGCACCGTTCTGCGGCCGTGAGTTCCAGCCGAAGAATGACGTGAAGCCTCCTCCTGGCGACTTGGGCTTTTCGCTTTGCTTTGCCCGTGAGTCGTCTTCGGGGTAGGAATAATCGTCCATGAAGTCTTTGGTAACACCGTCCAAATCGAGCTTGAGACCTGGGGCTTTCTGTGTCTCGTTGGTGTACAATGGCATATTCGGCATAGTAGGAGAACGGGCGTGTGTTCCTATAATACCAAAGGCCTTCAGCGCTTCGGTCTTGCTGTGTTGCTGAGTGTGGATGCTAAGAGAGGCTCGATCATGCCTCGGGGCCGTCAAGATGGTAGGTGGGCTTTTCTTTGTGACAACCAAGGCCCGTGGTATCTTAGGGGTGTTCGCCGTCAGAGGGGTCCTTCCATGTGGGTTGCTAGAGGCATAGTGAGCGACAGGGACGGCGCTAGCAGAGCAAGCGCTTACTTACTCGTCGAGATCTCGGGGCAGGAAGAGGTCCTCGTCAAAGTCGGGAGGCGTATTGTTGTAGATGGCTAGATGGTCGGAGGCGTTCTTGGAGTGTTGAGCAGAGAAGCGGGCAACAACAGGTGAGTCTGCAGGCAGGGGCTTTCTGCGCACTGGCGACTGGACGGCGACTGGCACAGGTTGAGAAGACTGCGACCTAAAGGCGGCAAAAGACGAAATGGCAATCGAGGCCAGGCCGGATCCTTTTGGGTTTTGACGAGGCGGCGCGGCTTTGGGATTTGCGTCCTCGGGGGACGCTTGGACGGCTTGCATATTCTCGAGCTATTCCCCCGCGATAGACATGGCCTTGCACAAATGATGGGCGCAAAGAGAGGTGGAGAGTCGCCAAAGACGGTTGCTCGAAAAAGGAGAGCTGGCTAGCGAGCTGGCACATGTGCCGGCGACGGGGGCGCGAAGGGGTCTCGTCGCTGACGGCAGGGCTCGAATTGGTCGGATCGAGGCGCTCACCTATACAGACCTTGCTGTGCTGGGCGGTTCCCGTACTCTGGAGTGGAGCGAGGAGCGCCAGAGGCACGCCGGACTCTGCAGGTACGCTGCTTAGCCGGCCAATAGGAGTGGCGGGGCCAAGGGGCGCGTCTTGGAGGCGGCTCGTCGTCAGTCGGAGGTTGACGCTGATTCGGGGGGACTTCGCTCGACGTGAAGATTAATGCTGGCTGGCAGAGCTGACGTCGCTGGCGTTGCTGGTGTTGCTTCTGTAGTTGTGTCGCGCACTCCGGGGGGGGGGAGAGGGGAGAGGGGGGGAGGGGTGGCCGCAATGCCTGAGGTCCTGAAACGCATCGGGGAGGCATAGCAGCACAGCATAGCAGCACAGCATAGCAGCATACTCCGTACATAGTAGCATAGCAGCACAACCTCGCCCGCACACTGCGATGCGCATAACCGCGCCCATCAGGCATCGCTGCTCTAGCGGCCAGGTGGGCTCCTTTTCTTGCGGCGTCCGTCGTGCCCGCAACGGGTGGCTTAGCTTGTGTCTTGCGTCAACTTCATTTTCTCGCATCGCGCGTACGCTATAGGCAATCTACCGCCTTCACCCGATGTGGAAGCTGCACAAGGCGCTAGCCCATCTTTGGGCTTGGCTCGAGCGCGACAGCTGCGAACGGCGGTCATTGCGCGCGGGACCACGACTCGACGAAACACAAGTCCAGCCCTCTCGGCCTGTACAGAAGGGCCATGGCAATCTCTATCAATATGAAGACGCCCCGCAGCTGCAATCTTAGCCTCTGCTATTATAGCATCTTGTATCTTAATGTTGCTATTATCTGCCTTTGGGGCCGAGCGCAATTCAACTCGCCAGACTAGCATGTGGCACCCTTCACGTCCGACGCCGCCGCATAAACATCATGCCACGCCGAGCCCTGTAACGACTCACGCATGGATCAGTGCTGCAAATTGCTCCGGTTCTGGCGCAAAAAACCGTTGGCGCTATGCAGAACCCTGGGTGTGCCTGAACACCTGTCATTCTGCTATGGTGATGCCTTGGTGCCCGTTCTGAACCCTTCGACGACTGCCATCTACACAAAGTCATCGCCAGCCACCCACTCGGCCTTCATCCCAGCGCTCCTTGCGCTCTGCCCGAAGATAGGCAATCCTGCGCCCTTCTCTCACCCGCCTTACAAAGTCCGTCACCTCGCGGTCGCTAGCCATGGCATCTCCGCCGCCATAGCCTTCGCCTTCGAGAAAGCTCTCCTCCAGGCCTCGGCAGAGCGCCTCTTGCTCACCTACTGAGGCACTTAGACGCTGATACAACGCCGGGGGGCTAAACTCGCGGAGCGCTTCATCTTGCTCGGCTTGTTTCGTTTTCCACTGCCGTTCCAAAGCGCGAAGTGCCAGCAGTCGTGACTGCACGCCATCCCGCTGATGCTGGACGTGTGCTTCTAGCTGCTTGAGTGATTCTGCCAGGCCTACGTTCTGCGCAAGAAGCGCCTGCAGAGGCGCGACGGATGCAGGCAGCGAGGCATGCGTCGTTTCGGGATTATAAATCATCGCCTTTTGCAATTCTGGTGTTTGCAGTACATGGTGCAAATCCTTAGTCCTGCTGGCAACTCAATAATGCCCTTGTGAACGCTCCAGAGGTGACGTACGCCTTGTCTTTGAGAACATCAGGCAGCCAACCATTGTCTGGAGGCTGCATCACCAACTGATCTGCATCTGGCGGCGCATATTGCTGGTATTGCGCTTGCGACGTATACTGCTGGTTTCCAGAAGGCGCTTGCCCTGGTGGGGGTGGAGGCAGTGGAGGGCCCTGAGATGGTGTTGCAGTCCCGCTTGAACGTCCAGGTTTCGGTGGAGGCGGCGGCGGCGTTGAAGCGTCGTACTGGTAAAAGTTCTGTGAATGGCGTGGAGATGAATACGACATGACGGGCGGGCCTTGTTCTTGTTGTCGCTTCAAGGTAGTGTGGCATGTGATGCTCATAGTCCCACAGTGCCACGTGAGTGCTACAATACCTGGGTACTTCGTAGCGCGTTGGGACGATCTAATCTAATCTCATCGCTAGACCCCTGCTTTGAGGCCACAGCAGCAGCAACCCAGCTTCCAAGCTGTGGACACGTCTTGACGCGCCTGCCCATATTTCTGCCTACACACTTGTTACTGAACCTTCAATCCTGCCTGCATCTTTCCTCCGCCAACATTGGAACACGACAGCTGCTGTGCAAGGAAAATGGCAAGCACATGCCCGCCCACGCGCATTCGCAACCAGTCTGCTAACTAGAGGTTTCCGCATTCCAGGCAAACGTTATAGCAAACTCCGGCCACGATGATATGATAGTACGTCGACACATGCATCCGTATCCATTCTATCACTACCCAAACCCACATTCGTACCCCGCCCCCCACACGAGCTGGCTCAATGGCAGCTTCACCCGGCAGCGACCTGTTCTCCATTAGGGCTAACGAGGTCCAGCATGACGCTGTCCTAGATTACTATGGCAGGCGACTAGCGACATGTTCTTCGGACAAGTCAATCAAGATTTTTGAGGTTGAAGGCGACAAGCACACACTCGTTGAGACTCTCAGAGGGTACGTACATGGCTGGGATACGCAACTCAAAGTGAACCCTGTGGCCTCTGCGGCTTCAGTGTACATTAGAGTTAGCATTGACAGTTTGACAGACACGAGGGTGCTGTATGGAGCGTAGCATGGGCACACCCCAAGTACGGCAACATTCTCGCTTCCTCCTCCTACGACGGCAAAGTCCTCATCTGGCGCGAGCAATCCAACAGCTGGCAAAAGATTTACGAAGTCGCTCTACACACGGCATCTGTCAATCTCGTTGCCTGGGCACCCCATGAAGCCGGCTGTCTTCTCGCTTGCGCCTCAACTGACGGGAATGTCTCGGTACTCGAATTCAAGGACAACAACTGGACACATCAGCTCTTTCATGCTCATGGTAGCGGTGTAAACAGCGTCTCATGGGCCCCTGCCATTGCACCAGGCCAGATTGTTAGCGCAAGTGGGAACCAGACTGCTGCTGCGAGGCGACTGGTAACTGGTGGAAGCGATTGCCAAGTCAAGATCTGGGAGTTTAGCGCCGAGACTGGCAACTGGCAGAATGTGCAAATACTACCTGACGGCCACCAGGACTGGGTGCGCGACGTTGCATGGTCACCCACCGTCCTTTCCAAGACATACATTGCCTCCGCATCCCAGGACAAAACTGTCATCATCTGGACCTCTTCAGATTTGCGCGGAGACTGGAAGTGTACCAAACTGGATGTTGATGCTGCCGCCTGGCGCGTGAGCTGGAGTCTGAGCGGTAACGTTCTAGCAGTTAGTACCGGCGACAACAGGGTCAGCCTATGGAAGGAGAGATTGAGTGGCGGATGGGAGTGTGTCAAGACAATTGAGGAGTAGTGCATCCTTGTTTTGGATGCAAAAGGAAATACAGGCAGGATCTACCTGTTTCACAATACACAATTTTTGATCCGCCTGCTGAAAGATTGATCTGGAATTCAGACGACTATGGTGGTCTGGGCCAATCGATAGTGGGGGCCTATTGAGACAAGACGAGAGGCTGGTTATGTCCAAAAGGAGTGCATGATGAGATGGTAATCTTCCCATATTCGTGCCTTGGCGCAAGCAAAGAAACCTTTCGTAACACACCGTGCTCCATGATTTTCGAGTATGCGCAACGAGTGCGAGAAGTATACAAGAATTTCACCGCTACTTGAATGAGGCTTGGTAAATTTACAGCACTGTATACTTGAGATTCAGTTGAAGCTCCCAGAGGCTTAGGCTACTGCCATTGCTGCCTGGGTGTGTGATGACGCTAGCTGATGTTGGAACGGTTTCTGCAGGCGACAAGTGCGTCCAAGTCATAGACCGCATGACGCCCATGACGCACTGTAATCGACATGTCTTTTAGTATTCCCCAATGAGGCAAGCAAATTAGTTGCTAACTTCAGCCTCAATCGCCTCACTGCCAAAAACTCGTTTCATCAACATTTCCTAGCCGAGAATCAATTGTCTATCGGCACCTTTGGTCTTCTACTATTGACCACGCGCACATGCTGCATACCCACATAATTCCAATATCGTATCACTGCTGGCGTATTGCTGCCTCGACGCTAATCCTATACGGGTCCGTTGCCTAATAACATACAGTATCCTATAATTACATCCAAACTGCAAGACATACAAAATGGCCACAGCTTAAGTTTTCGTCTCGACACCGGCAGCATCGCACGTAAACTTTTTGTTGCCAACCAACACCATCACAGCCAACAATGTCCACCCAACAACAACAATCCACCAACAAGTCCCTCTCCCCAGCCTACCTAGAAGCCCAAACTATCCTCACCCACCTCCTCACCACGCTTCAACTCCCATCTTCTCCCTATAATACTGCCTACTCCCCTTGGATAGCCCGACATGGAATTCCACAGCTAACCACCTCTATCCTGTCTTACATCCGGCCGCCCGTCTGGACTGTACTTTCCTCTTCTCGGTGGTCTCTCGACTCCTTAAAGCTCATCTCACCTCACCCTGGCGACCTGCGCTACGAGGGTCGCGCCATCTACCTAAATGGGGTTTTGGGTGTGGATAAGAAGTTGAGGGTGTATGTAGGACAGACAACGTGCTTACGGCAGAGGGTGGGTCAGCATTTAAACTTCAGATATCGGCGGGATCACCCGAGTTTACATTATTGGGGCTTGCAGTGGAGTGTGTATAACATTTTTGCTGTTTTATGCGTTCTGCCGAATTCAACTGGGGGTAGTGCGAGTGTGGGGACAGGAATGGATGAGGCAGGGTTGGCGATGAATGTGCTGGAGATGCTCATGTGTCTTATGTTTCGTTCATTACCTATGGAGAGTTTGAGGGAATGGCTACCTTCTGGTGAGCATGAGGAGGATGGCGATGGTGTTGTGGTTAGTAAGGAGAGGAGAGTGAGTAGAGAGGGTGTGGTGGGGGGGCTGAATATCGCATGTCCGCTCGATCAAGAGATTAAAGGGATGGACGAGAGACAGTTTGTGAATCTGAGCGACGAAGAGGATGAGTTGATTCAAGATTGGTTAAGGGGAATGAAGAGGGAGAGGGAGCGGAAGGGTGAGGTTAGTAGGGTCATATATGTGGAGAAGGAACTGGAGAATATGGAAAGAGAGTACGTGGAGATGAGGAAGAAGTTGTATACAGAGAAGGCGAGGGGTTACAATAAGCATACTGAGCAAGAGAGTATGTATTTGCCGAACTGGGTTGTGCTGGGAGCGGCGGCTGTGGTGGTGGGGTTTGTGTTGTTCAGGAGTAATGGGGGACCAAGAAGATAGTAGTGGAGACTAAGATACATGAAGTTCACTAGGGCGAGGGTTATTTTTTGGGTGATGATGTGGGTTAAGAGGAGGGGTATATACTACAAGACAATGCCAAAGTGGGAGGGCGTATGGTCACAGCCATCAGTCTCATTGTTGCCTGGCGGTAAAAGACTAGAAATCGAGCACATAACGCAGCGCATCACGAAGGATATCATCTAAGATAACAATAGCACGTTACGAAATTGACGCACAAAAAAAAGATTCAAAAACAAAGATTCCATTCCATATCCTAGACTATGCTTGAATACTCAAGACATAGTAGGTAGTCGTATCAAAGCTGACAAGAAAAACAAGACTCTAGCTCCCAAGCAACCTCTATCAGAGCCAGATTCGGTTAACAATCTCACTCAAATAGCTTTCCGCATATTGCGATGGCTGTACTTCTCGCGACGCGCAATAGCTCCATTCGTACACTTTGTCCCAGCCGCGACTGGCATCATGAGAGCCTTGCCAAAATTGCAGATACCAAATTGCGTGCCGTCAGACGAGCAGATGACTGAGCCGTCGATGGGGCAGGGAGTAACGTTGCCGGATATTGCGTTAGTGGGCAGCGGAGCGATGGAAATTTGGCTAGTAGGTAGGGTCGCAGTGGAGAGTGGGCTAGTGGGTGAAGGCATAAAAGTATCATTGCCGGGATGCGATTGGAGTGGTAGCGTGGATGAAGTGGTATTCGAAACAGTACAGAATGTGGAGCCGGTTGCGGATGCAGAAGCCACTGGAACCGCAGAGGGAGATGCTGGAGCTGCGGGAGAATTGGCAGCTGGTGGAGCAGAAGGCGGTGGACTAACATCAGCCGCGCCGCCTCCAGGAGCAGGAGCCTCCGACTTTGCACCCGTGCAAAGATCCACATAAGGGCCAATTCCATTCGAAGTACTGTACTTGCCAGGATTTGCAAACCTGTAGTCCTTCCCTTCTGTGGTCTTACACGTATCTGCACCGGGTACGTTGGCGATGTTGGCAACAGCCATATCGGGGAGTGCTTCAAACGCCGTCATGTCGGTAGCTCCACCCGAGACGGTGATGGGTGCGCAGTTGAGGTACATCTCCCGCTGTCCTATCTTATTGAACCAAGTCCAAGCCATGGTCATTTGGCCGTTGGGAAGCTCGGGAGGCACAGTGAAAGGAAAAGACCCGTCGTAGCTGGGCCCGTTTTGAGGATAATTGTCGGAATAATTGGCAGGGCAGCCACCTTCGATGGAGTAGATGACTTTGAACTTTGAGGCTTTGGTGGGTTCTTTGTCGGTCGTGACGCTGATCTGACAGCTCCCACCGCCGTGAACAGCAGTGCCTGTAAAGGACAGCTTCTGTGTAGAACCTACTTTCCAGTCGTTCATCATTTTGATGGTGTAGGGCAAATTCTTGCAGGGGTAGTCGATACCGCCACTATCGAGAGGGCCATTGTCGGGATTACCGTAAGGAACGGGGTTCGCCAAGATCATATGGGCATTGGAGGAAAGGGGTGCCATAGCCAGCATGGCGGCGAAAACAGTTAATCTGTCGAACATATCTAAGGTATGAAATATGGGAGAAAGTCTGATGGCGCAAAGAAGAAAGTGTGAGTTTGGTGGAAGAACAGGGTAGAGACTTTGGACTTTAGTACCAGCAAAGCAGGTGACTGTGAAGCCAATATACAATCGCGCCGGGAGGTGCAGAGTCACAATAGGCTACAAAACGAGTCAAAGAGCGGGGAATGTTCTACAATGTGAATGTGAATGGCGGCTTGACAATAGCATTGTAGCGAATAACATTGTGTGACTGCCTGAAGCTGCGATGCCGGCTTTGAGGGCTGGTGAAAGAGGCTCACATGAAACTGTATCTGTACAAAGGGCTAACACGATAGGTCTGTCGCTTTCTACTCACATTGTGAAAAGAGTCATGATGCGACTAGCAACGTAACAGCGCCTCGAGTAGTCAGAACGAGGTGTCGATTTCGATGACATTACAAGATAAGTGGGAGATGGCGAGTAAGACTGTATTCAATGAGAAGCAAATCTGACGCCATGCGACATATATTATATATGTGCTACCGTAGTGAGCGCGCCAGGCGTGATGGATTGATCTTGTAGCTTGAGTTCATTTGTGATTTGAGGGTGTTCATATGCTTCATTGGTGATGCACAAAAAGGCCCTACTTGAAGAAGTTTATAAGTGTATGTTTACAGTGTTAGCGCTATCATACGCGTATTCGGTTGGGTATGCAAGCTATTCATAATGCAGCCGTGGGTGAAGAATGTCAAGCATATGATGAAGCGTGTGAGGTGGTGCGGAAGCTACACTAGTAATAATCCGTACTAGTGGGTCTTGGCAAATTTAGCTGCATCGCAACCGCGAAAGCATCCCATCACTTGCCATGAACGCGCACGAGCATTTGCCGTTCAAACGGACTCTCACTGTCGATAATAGCCCGGGGAGGAATAAGAATTGACATACATCTCACCAAACTCTGCGCCTTTGTCAGCCGATATTTCGCCCCTACAAGGATTGCGACGCGTTCGGTGTTCGCGAGCTCTGCTGAGCTTCCTTACATTTCCTACACGACCCATCGCGCGTGTCAACAGCCATGTTTACGAGCACGGGAAAGACGGCGCCACCGCAGGCCTTCATGTCCAGTTATGCGCCGCGACTACGCAGCCATGGAAATTCGCTTATATCGCCCATCGTCCCGCCCTCAAATACGCTCCCTGCGCCGCGCGTGACGAAGCGAGGCACTGCTGTCCTCAGTTATGCGGAAGATGCCTACGACGACGACGATTTCGAAGACAGCGACCGCCCGCGGCGGGCAACGGGCCTGCGTAGTGTGCAAAAGGCTGACCCGTCAAGCGTGGACCAGCAGGCGCAAATAGCAGCTCTGGGCGAAGAACTCATTGCGCCTATCGACACGCAAGGAATATGGCGGGACTGGATGGGTAGGCCGAAACGCAACCTGTGAGTGGCAAATGGCATGATTTGGTCGAAAGACGAGGCTGACATTTTGTAGTACAGAAAAGCAAGTCCAGACACAGTCGGTCCTGCCCGTCACATTGATACCGATTCGAATAGACATGGACATCCAGCCTTTCCGCCCCGAAGCCCCACTACCGACCCCATCCAATGCTCGGGAGTTTGGCATCAACGAGAACTTGCCCGCATACAAGCAGCCGGACGTCACGCCAGCTTACAGACTGAAGGACTCGTTTCTCTGGAACCTCCACGAGGCCTTGACCACGCCCGATCAGTTTGCGAAGCAATTCGTTGATGAGCTGGATCTCCCAATCGAACGCAAACCAGTGATAATCTCACAAATTGCAAACCAAATCCGGCAGCAGTTGGAGGAGTATGCGGGAGTCGCGCTGCACCCCCTCTTCCATGCCACAGCATCGCCTGCCATCCAAGGTGTTCAAGCAACGGGTGCCAAAGTCACGCTACCCGAGAGAAGTCGAGATGGCACATCTACACCTATCGTACCAGCCACTAATGGAGTGTCGACCCCTATGACAAACGGTGCATCACATACGGATGGTGCGCAAACACCAGCAGGCATACCGAATGCAATCAACGCTACTGCCACCGCACTACCTTCCGAGGAGCTTCACAATCCAGACGATACTTACCGGTGCATCGTCACTCTCAACATCAACCTGATGAACCGGTTATACACAGACAAGTTCGAGTGGTCACTATTGCATCCACCGGGTTTTGCGGAAATGTTTGCCAAAACCACCTGCGCAGATCTCGGGCTTTCAGGGGAATGGGTCAACGCCATGACACATAGTATCTATGAAGCAGTATTGCGACTCAAAAAGGAAGCCTGCGAGAATGGCGGCTTAGTGGGTGATGGGGAAATTGATAATGATGCTGTCGAGCCTACAATCGGTGCAGGCTGGAGATATGACCAAGAGCACTTGTGCGATGAATGGGAACCAAAGGTCGAAATCTTATCACCCGAGGAAATTGAGAAGCGCGAAGGTGACCGCGAGAGGCAAATTCGCCGATTGCGGAGAGAGACAGCACGCTTCTCTTCGACCACAAATATGACGGGCACCCCAGCCAACGAATTCTTCAATAATATTGAGGGTCAAGAGAACATGGGCCGCGGCGAGCGTAGCAAGAAGAAGAGGAGGTTCCGCAGTTTAAGTCCTGTCGGACGAGTCACACCTGGAGCTGGAGGAGGCTCGGGCTATGGTGGACAGGATGGTGGTCTGCAAGAAGGGTACGTACCATTACTGGTATCAAATATAAGGAAACTGATATTGACAATTATGCTACAGAGAACGGCAGACATGGAGATGCGCACACTGCTGGGTTTGGGGTACTGCCGTGTGGGCAGTCCGTGACGGACCAAAGGGACCGCGTACCCTCTGCAACAACTGTGGATACCTTTACGAACGCGATAAGAAACTTCCACCTTGGTCAGAAAACTTATTCTACAGCGAACGCCCGCTTCACGAAATCCAGCAGTCCTATCGGCCACAGCGATGAGGAGAGGTTTTGCATGCTAGAAACACTGGAGTTGACTTTGGTAGCAACCCGTTAATTCGAACAGCAGCCAGCTTTCGCACATTTGTCGCATTTTAGCAGCGTGGCGTCTTGGGCTCAGCATGGTGTTGTGCTATCGGTAACGTTGTAAAACCTATGCCATGGTCCCTTTAGGAGGGCCATAGTCTGGGTTGTGAGACGCATTAAGGCGGATGAAGGATGGTTATTGTGCCTTCAGTTGCAGGCCAACAGTTTAATGTCAATAGCTGCCTAGACATGGTGTTGGTCTGTGGCAGATGTGCATTTCGCAGAGATGATGATTAGCGGGATATATGCGCTCTTATTGTTCTCCAACGTGCAAGCACTCCCTAGCAGTCATGGGGGAGAATCAGCTGGAGACAAACACGGGCCTCGTGAGAGGAGCGGAGGACGTTACCGGCTGGACTGAACCGAAAACTAGGCTTTCTTAGGTGTTATCGTAGGAAGCACACGTGGTTGGCTTCGGAAGGCGGCAAGCGCTCCTCTAGGCAGATGCTATCTGAACAGAATCATTGCCATGGCTGTCTAGAGTAGACAGTCTCTCCGAAGGTTTCCAATGTTAGTGGACCGGAAAAGTCTAGTGCACGTTATAGTGTCCCACATTATTCACACCATCCTATTGTTCGTGCGCGACCTTCTTATTGTGCACCTAAAGTATCCTCACCAGCCCCCAACCACACCAGCTATTTGCATCGTCGGCGCGCCCCACAAACGCACCAGGCATCCACTGTAGACAGCCAAATAACCCGTCTGATTATGCACCGTGCCCCTTCAGCGGCAGACGCACACGGCCAGCGGCGTAAACCCTCCACCGCCGTAAGGGCGTATGGCTGCTCAAAAAACGCGCCTTGTCTGCTTCCTTCCTATTGTCCGTATTGAATGACTCCTACAATTGTATGCGTGTACAACCCACAAGGAAGGTCATGCATCGGCATCGGCATCGGAGTATCTACCCAACACTGTGCCACAATAGCAAATGCACATGTAGCAGCGTTATTGGCTGGGCTTGTACGGGTACCAGGGTTACTAGGGTTGCCAAGAAAAAGTGAGGTCGAATGCGCAAAGAATGGAGTGGACCGGACACTGTACCCTAGAGTTGATGTGCGGGTTAATTGGCAACTTTGACAATAGCATCGGGATTGTGGCGTAACATGGAGTCAGAAGGGGTTAGTGTGAATTTATTGAGCGAGGGAACACAATAGCAAAGTGTGTGGATTCCGTCATGGTGGTGTGCATTGCTGATGCATTCGGGTGGGCTACTGGGGCACTGGGGGTATGTCGTGCATGGCACGCTTGGGGTGTTGGCTTGCCATATTATTGTTGCGTGTTTCAGCATGCTGTGAATAGGCGGGAGGGCTGGTGTATATATGACGACCGTTCTTGCCGTTAGCATCGGGTGAGTTCTACACAAAGAGTGAAGTTTGTACGGCCGTATTTTATATCCAGTGTGTTGGATTGTAACTGTGTAGGCGCTACCGGTACCTAAGATTCTAGGAGACCTTGTCGCTAACAAGGCATAGATTGAAGCCTGTTCTGAAGGCATCAGCTCCATCGGCTGCCGATCTACTACATCATCGACCATATACCGGGACAAACCTCCCTATTCATCTTCGTGGTCGCGCAACTTCTCGGGTGTACGTTTAACCACCACATCCTACCCTCCTCGGCTCGCATGACCTCCGCCTCATAGGTCACACCAACATCACGCCACGCTATACACAACCAGTATACGGCACAAAGACAATACCCCGTGTCGCATTGGGCTTTGGTACGGGCAGGCATATAGATCATGGAACCTTTCCGCAATTCCGCCGTAGAAAGTGCAAAAAACGCAACACTCTCTACTTCATCAACGTCGGAAGACGGCTCATCGACATCAAGCACATCCTCCTCAGAACACATGCCAGCGCCACCAGCCTACCACATGGTAGTAGATCCCAATATGCCCATTCCAAACCTAAGAAATCCATATGATCATATGGAAGAGGATGAGGACAAGGACGAAGACGACGCACCCGAAATCACCATCAACGCCGCAACACAAATCCGCGGCCACGGCAATATTGTGTCCATTGCACAAATGGACAGTGTACGAATAGCGAACCTCATCAGTTCCCTACTCACCGGCGATCCCAACAAAGCATCTCCAGACAGCAGTGTACATCCTCTGACACCCCCATCTTCCACAGCACGGTATCCAGCCACATCACGGACGGAGATGAGAGGCATGAAAATGTATCCTAGTATCAACATTACCGTCAACTGTGGCGCGACCATTATAGGGGATAGGAACATCGTTGGTCCGGGGCTGGGTGATATCGCAAGGCAGATGCAGATAGCGCAGAGGAATCAGGCGGCGCAACAGCAACAGGCTGCACAGGCTGCACAGGCTGCAGCCCAAGCCCAAGCCCAAGCTGCTGCCATGGCTGCCGCAGGACAAGGACAGAAGATGGCTTCAGCGTCGACTATTGCTACGCCGCCAATGAGTCGAAGCTCGAGTTTGCATAGCGATGCCTATGCGAAGAAGAGGAAAACTGACGATAGTGGGGAGGAATGTGCTGCGAAGAGGGCTCGTTGAAGTGTGACAATGTGAGACGAATATGGTGGTACACTAGGCGTATTGGTTGCGATTGTTGTCTTGTCGTTGGGAGTTCTCATTGTCGTTGTATTATTGGCGTTGTTGGCCTGGTGCATTGGTGATTGATTCGGTCATATGATGGTATTCTTGGACATGTAGCATTGCATCCTGTGACGGCTTACCAAGTTAATGTGTCGCACACGGGAGTGCCGCAGGATATCAATCACTACCTAGGTAAATTCAAGGCGTGCCAATGATGCAGCGTCAGACAGTGTAGGCTTCGCGCCAAGCCGTGTACGATGATACTTGGTACAGGCCGTAGACGACCGGGGGGGGGTGGTTAGGTAGCGTTTCGCAGCCGCTTTATTCCGTACGCTTCGTGTCCTTTTCAAGGCTCTTACAAACACGCACGCAGCACGTGATGCAGCGGCTCTCCGTGGACCCTTGCTTAGCGGCGTCCTAATCTGGGGAGCACTTCCAGCTCACTATCACTTGGACAGCCTTCACTCTGCACCCTCCAGCAATCAATTTCCTGTCCCTTACTACACATTATTAGCTCTGACGTACTGTAGTGTCAGCGCCACTAACAGCGTGTAGCACGTGATTCCGTTATAGTCTAAATTGGTGATTGCGGCTGTCAAGTGCGCGATTCAGTGGCTACACTCGAGTAGCTGCCGAAGTGGTTCAACACCTCTACCTGGCCTCTTCTCAACGCCATCCGGACCGTTGAGCGGAGTAGCTGATGCGACGCGTCCAACCTTGACTATACGAAGTCCGAGCTAAGGCAAAGACAATTACTGGTAAGCCCCTTTTGGCTCCCTTTCCTTGCTTGACCTCCCTGAGTGGCTGCGACCCGCCCGTCTTCCCTGGGTCGTTCTTCTCCTGACTGCAACTGGTCGCTCAGTCCCCTCCCCTTTCCTCCATTCTATACAGTCTGTTCGTTGAATTGACATTGGCCACACAGCTACTAGTCGAGTTCTGCGCATAGCAGCCACGTATCCACTACCTGCGAAATCTCCCGAAAGACTGTACACCACACCGCCAACATGGAGACATGGATGAGCTGGGTCATGTTTCTGGCAATTGGAGCCGCAGCCTACTGGTACTATGTGCATCAAAACAATAACGCCGTTGCACGAGGACGGTCGACGACCGGCAAGTCCACCACCAACTCGCTGAAGGATGAGGTGAACTGGGACTCAGAGAGCAAGCCAAAGGCCGCCCAGAAGCCAAAGGCCAAGGCACCCCGTAAGTCGGCGAAGGCGACTGTCCAAGAGGCTGGCAACAAGGCGGCAGCTGCAGTATCGCAAGCAGCCCCCAAGTCGCTTTCCAGCGCAGATGAGTCCGACTCCAAGGTTGCCCCTCCTGCTGCCGCTATCAACAAGGCGCCGAGTGGCAAGGACGTCTCTGATATGCTGGGCGAGCGATCTGTCTCACCCTCTATCATGACCATCAAGCCTTCCGAGAAGCCAGCCCGCTCTGTCAAGGCACAGACGCAAAAGGCCGAGGTTGCACAGGAGACAAAAAAGCAGCGCCAAAACAGGAAGAAGGTCGAGGAGGCCAAGGCAGCCCGTGAGGAAGAGGAGAAGGCGCGCAAGGCTCTCGAGGAGAAGCAGCGACGTGTTGCTCGTGAGGCTCGCGGCGAGCCGGCCAAGAATGGACTTAGCCAGAGCAAGGCTCCCGCCACCAATGCTTGGACTGAGGTCCCCACTCGCGGTGCAGTTCAGCCCCCCAAGGCTGCTCCCCAGCTTCTTGACACCTTCGAGGCAGCACCTGCCCCTGCCAAGGCCACACCTACAAACGGCACGGCAGCTCCTTCTGCCTCCTACAACGGCCTGCCTTCTGAGGAAGAGCAGGTCAGACTTGCCATGGAGGACTCTGCTTGGACCACTGTCCCCAAGGGAGGAAAGACGAAGCGCAAAACTGTCAACGAGGAGCTTGCTGAAGAGCGTGACGAAATCACCGTTACCAAGGCAGCACAGGCGACCAAGCCAGTCCGACCAACTGAAGCTCTCAGGGAGAACAAGAACCCTAGTTCTCGCTACCAGATCTTGGCTGAGGAGTTCAAGCCAACCACTGGCGATGATGCCGATGATTGGGCGGTCATGTGAAGCTACCATGTTTCGTTAGACCAGTAGCTGGGTTTGTCGTCATGGGCACGTATGTGCTCATAGAAGACCCGCAGCTATCCTCTTTTTCGAATTTGGTCATATCGAGGGCATTTGGTACAGGAGGTCTCACAGGCATCGGTATCGCAAACTGTCAACTTTGACCAGGATGGCATTTTAATTGGCTGGGAAGAATAGCACCGGATATGACTATGTGGAAATTACGTGTTGAGTGTGGGATATGGCTGAGATATCGGGTGGATTCTTCGTCTACTTTTGCTTTGCTGGGCAACGGAAAAGCATAGGTGTATGGGGTCGCGTCGGGTCTTGGTGTGGCATTTCCCTTGCATTCTAGTCATGTACTTCACTATTATATCAAACAAGCCACGCTACCATCGACATTGGATGAAGGCCCCGTCGAGGCTCACAGGGTAGAAAATATATTTTTGGCATTCACATAGTGTCCAGTATGAAATAGTCACATTGTACAGAGTGCCAAGCCTGGTGATTGAAAAGCTTCGCCAAGAGTGCAACCACCGTCTGTCAGGTTCCAAAAATATCACATCGCAGTCCACCGAGTGATCGCTCACTATGTAGGTATTTGCGCCAAGACGTACATCAGCTAGTTCAAAAATGGTACGGCAATGAACGGTACCGGTACCGACTTATTTTTTCAGACGCCTCAGGTCAGAGTAGGAGAAATGTGTCCTCCAAAAGGTAATCGGAAACGTTGGGCGAACCGGCTTACCAGGACCCCGTCGACCCCATCACCCTTGGAACACGCACACGGCGTAATACAGTCAATCCAATCCTCAGTCGGAAGCAGAAAAGAAACTCCACCCTGCAATTTATTAGCTTGCAACAGAAAAATATAGTGAGACTCGAAAGTAAAGCGCAATAGGCTAGTGGCTGACATAATCTGCGTGCCCGAAGCTCAATCGCGTGAAGGACACCTGTTCGCAGCAACAACCCAGTCAACCTACATTACCTTCTTCGCCTTGCACCCTCTTTCTCTCTCTACCACACACCAGCAATGGCGCAGATACGCGGCACAGCTGGCTACCACCTGGGCAATCAGAGCCCCTTTGGCAACTCGGGGCGCAACGACGACAGCAGGAATGACCCGAGTCCGCTGGACCAACTGAGGGCGCAGACGAGCAAGCTTGAGGACATGCTGGACAGTGTCGCGGACCCTATCAAGCCGTGAGTACGAGACCGACTGGGCCCATTGCTATGGCGATGCCCGCACGAGAACACGACATGGCTAACACGCCGAAGATACCTACCAGCAATTGGCCGCTTCCTAATCGTCGTAACCTTCCTCGAAGACGCTCTGCGCATAGTCACACAATGGTCCGACCAAGTCACCTATCTACACGACTACCGGCACAGTATGCTTTTTCACATTTCTCACACAACTCAAGAGCAACGGCTAATGTAGCATATGATTTAGTCTGGAATGGGGCCACGCATTTGTTCCTTATCACCAATGTCGTTCTTATGCTCATTGGCTCGGCCGGTGTCATCGGCCGGAAATACTCTGACTACTGCGTCGGCATGCTGATGTTTGTCGTCGTGCTCCAGGGTATAGGATACGGTCTGGTCTTTGACCTCAACTTTTTCCTGCGCAACCTGTCCGTCATGGGCGGACTGCTCATGGTGCTTTCCGACTCGTGGGTCCGCAAGAAGTTCGCCCCGGCTGGCCTCCCTACGCTCGACGAAAAGGACAAGAAGATGTACTTCCAGCTCGCCGGACGCGTTCTGCTCATCTTCTTGTTCATTGGCTTCGTCTTCCGCGGCGAGTGGACCATCTGGAGAATCATTGCCAGTCTGCTGGGACTTGTTGCTTGCGTCATGGTTGTTGTTGGCTTCAAGGCCAAGTTCTCGGCTATCATGCTGGTGCTTATCCTCAGCATCTTCAACCTCTATGTCAACAGCTGGTGGAAGTTGCACCCCCACCACCCCCACAAGGACTTTTTGAAGTACGACTTCTTCCAGATCCTCTCGATTGTGTAAGTATCCGCCGGCATTCCTATTCGAGCGCACCACTAACGGTCTTCCAGCGGTGGTCTCCTCTTGCTAGTCAACATGGGCCCTGGTCAGTTTTCTGTCGACGAAAAGAAGAAGGTCTACTAGGCATAGACAGTTCACATATCAGGGCACGTGTTTCGATTCGGACGACGGGTAGCAGACGCCCTCTACATTCGACAACGCATATCATATAACTTGAGAGACAACGTGTCCAGTGGCGCTATTGGGAAGCTGCTCAGAACAGTCATAGGGAGTAGACAGAGGGTCGAAAGTGCGGTTTGCCAGGTCAGAGCAAGGCACGACACTGTGTAGACTACGAATGGGAATTATGGCGTTGTGTTAAATGGGCGATTGGATTCAATCGCTAGTACAAGAATGTTTCTACACACATATGTAGAATGCACATGGTCCATTATGGTGGACAATCGTTACATTGACCCCTGATGTTTGCCGCAGACGGACCCACAGTGGAGTGGGTTGATTTGCCCCGTGTCGGTGAGCTCCGCGTTTCTAGAGCCCACACCGCACACCTGCCATGCACGGTCTGGTGTGTATCAAACGGCGCTAGTTATCTAATTATGCCTACATACTCTCAACATATCACAGCTAAGTTGAGAACCCTCACAAACACAGGTCAAACAGAGATTGTGAACTTGACTACGAAATCATGGCGCCTAGCAAGATTATCATAGATACCGATCCGGTGAGTTTGGGTATCGTGCGTCATGCGGGGTAACATTCAACTGACACTAGGGGGGATGTTTATAGGGTGTGGATGATATCCTGGCCATGCTGCTTGCCTTTTCAGCAAAGGCGGAGGAGCTGGATATATTGATGCTGTCGCTCACATTTGGGAATGTGGAAGTGCAAAAGTATGCTGATTTTTCTTTTTCGTTGTTGTTGGTGCTGTATAGAGCAGCAAATTTACTACCAAGTTTTTGAAGAGAAGTAAACGAATTGACCAACGCGATCTAGTTGCCTGAGAAATGTTGTTACACTGTTTCACTACATTGAGAAAGAGCGGGCGTGGCGAAAGGAGAATAATAGGCCAGAGGGATTTGAGACGTTGAGTGCTAGGAAGCCTATTGGTGAGTTGACCATGTGTTAAGGATGGTAAAAGGTGTTGTTGCTAAATTACGCGGTAGTTGCCGTTGGTGCTGAAGAGCCTTTGGCTGAACATATGATGGTGGCAGATTTCTTCCGTAAGTAGGGGGAGCAACTACATTAACGTTTGCAAAACTGAGAAATGGTAGATGGTATCGATGGACTGGGAGGTATACACCATAGTGTTTGTATTCCCTTTCGTCTTCAGAAGATATCAGTAGCTAACCCACGACTAGCATCCGCACCTGTCACCAGAAGAAACGTGGAAATCTCTCTTCAAGCCTACACCAAAAAGTCTTTCCAAAGACGAGGCAGCCGCGCTTCAAAAGGTCAAAGAGAAGCACTCACTATTCGAACCTTCTCTGAAGCCTGCGCATGAAGTCATGCTCGATCTGCTGAGAGAGAACGAACCTGATACAATTACGATTGTAGCAGTTGGCCCGCTGACAAACCTTGCCATTGCGGCTGCACAGGATCCAGAGACGTTTTTGAAGGTCAAGGAGGTTGTGGTCATGGGTGGTGCTGTTGAAGCGCCTGGTAATGTAAGTTTTCTCCTCCCATCTCCCTTCCACCTCATCTACTCTTCTATATTACCCTCCCAATTCTCACCCTACCCTTCCTCCGCATCTCACTCAATCACTGAAACTAGATGACTCCCGGTGCCGAATTCAACACGTACGCCGACTCGGTAGCCAGCGCGCGCATCTTCGCCCTCACATCTGCGAACCCTCACCTCACCATGCCACCGACACTCTCTAGCGACCACAAGAACGCCAAGCTTGCTTCATACCCCCAAAAGCTAAGCAAACGCCTCAAACTCAAGCTCTTTCCCCTCGACACAACAGGGCAACACGTCCTCCCCAAAGCCATGTACGAAGACTACATTAATCTCAAACCTATCAAAGGTAGTCCCTTGGCAGAATGGACATCGCTCTTCCTCACTGCCACATTTGCGAAAGATGCAACCCTGAACCCGCAGGTTGACCCGGTCAAACAGGGCCTAGCACTGCATGATCCGCTGACAGTGTGGTATGTTCTTTCCGCCACTAATCCAGCGTGGAAGTTCAAAAAGGAGGATATCCGCGTTGAGACCAGCGGTCAGTGGACGAGAGGCTGTCTTGTCGTTGATAGGCGGGGGCGGCCTATTACGGAGGGTGATGGGGATTTGAGCGAGGAGGTTGTGGGAGATGCGGGAGGTTGGAGGGATAGTAGGCGCGGGAATTGGGTTGCGTGGTGTACGAAGAGCCCCGGGGAGGGCAAGTTTGCTAGGGTGTTGCTGCATCGGGTTTTGGGTGACGGGGAACAATGGTAGATGCGGGGATTTGGCTATGCGCCGAGGCCAAGGTAAAGTCTGCATGGAAAATTGGCATAGAGATCAAAACATGTTACATAGTAAAACTCGACACAGAGAGAGTATGAATAAGTCAACCTACTTTCTACTACATATGCTCTTTAGTCGCTAGCCGAGAAAACCACCCATTACTCAAATTCCAAACACAATACATGTGTTCATGTAGAAAAGCGAGTTAATTTTCCTCCATCGTTTGGTCATTTTTTGCCATGAGTGAGCTATGAAAGGTGGAGATGTCAATGAAGGAGATGAAAGGGACAAATCTTGACACTGCTATATCAAGCTTTACCATAAACACTCGATCTAGAATGAAGTCAATCTATGGCAAGTCTCAGAGAAGTGCAGTGAAATACCTAAAAAAAAATGAAGAGAAGATATACATGTGACGAAGCCTAATCCGGGCACAACCTCCTGCAGTTACATTTCCTTATCCAATCAGCCAATCTAGTTTATACAACAGTCTGCCACACATGAACATATACGTCCTGCCAACCAGTCAACCTATCATTAAAATCCTTACAAGAAAGTAGAAGTCGCATCAATAACATCCAACACTCAGTGAGAAAAACGGTATTCCTTTCGATTCAAATTGAAAAGTAGCCGACTACCCCATTAAAACATCAGTACACTCCACCACCCACTTCCACAGCACAGCACCGCCACAGCCCCAAAGTACACCTAGCCTGAATGAAACAAAAAAAGAAAGATGATTAGAAACCGGGACCGAACCACTCGGAATGCCCGCCGGTGTACGTAACAAGCCAGGCCGGAAAGACAGGACGAGAATAGACAAGAAAGAAGGGTGGTGTGTTGCACCAGTTTTTGCATCCCACTACAGCGGGCGGGCGTTGATGATGGTGGCGTGCGTGTGGAGTAACAGTAACACGACATTTTGTAACCGGCACCGGCATCTTTTTTGTCGGTATCGGTATCGGTGTAAGCAAGCCAGAGACGGTAGACCCGGACAAGTGGGAATTCTCCGAAGATTATCAAAATTCCTGTGGCATGTACAGCGCATTGCATTGCATTGTTGCCTTGCCTACCTGCTTGACCCTGTTATCGTGTATTGGTGGTAGAAGAAAGAGAGAAAAGAGGGCAAAAGTTGTAGTAGTGTACATAGCTACGGATAATGGAAAGGGCAGTGGGCAAGGGAGGGACGGTAATTAGGGCCAAGAGCTGAACAGGAAAGGGAAAGGGAAAAAGGGACAAGGGGGGGACGTTACGGTTGTGTTTGCGGGGTGGCCGAACAGTGTGACAAGAAAAGGGAAAACCAAGGTGACATGACATAACGGGCGACGCCAAACACAACGCCGAACGCCCGTTTCCCTCGGCCTTGCCAATTTCCGAAAATGAATGCTGTGTAACCCATATGGCCTGAAAACAACAACAAGAGGAACAAGTAAAACAGGGAAGCTTTGCGAGTTCGCAATCCCACATCAGAAATCCCGACACATGATTCCACGCAAAAGCATCAAATAAAAAGCATCAAATACACAGCCTCCAAGTTATCGAGAATGGCACAATGATTGAAATTTTCCCTGATCTGTATCCAGTTTCCCTAATGCTAAGCACTACCAAACTTGCAACACTCGCAAACCTCCCTCCTCATAAATGCCGTAAGACAAAATTGCACATACATCATCTTTCTGTACTTCTCCATCTGTGAAAATAATAGTAATTAGGGTATACCCATTCATAACAGGGCAACCATGAGAAAGCAAACAAAAATCAAGCCAAAAGACTAGCACTCGATCGATCTGAACCGGGTATATCTTGTGTGATGCCTGCCCCCCAAAAATGCTCTAGATACCACCAGCTCCAATGCAACAACGAAGAAAAAAAGCAGAAGGAATTGCGTAAAGGGGGGAGCTTGGTGTAGAGTTTGGAGTATAATCGTTAACGAAAGCCAAGCCATTGCTGATATCAGCATGGCAGGAGAAAGGAACGCCCGCTCGGGAAATGCAAATGAGCAAAACAGAGTTTGCAATTCGTAGTACACGAGAAGAATATCTCAAAGGCCGTCACAGCTAGAGATGTTGGAGTGTCTCTAGCTTAATTGAAGATGGTGTCATTGTGGAAACACGCCGGACTGATGATTAGATGGCATCCGTGAGACATTCCACGAGACCATGGCCATGTCACAGATACGTGCAAGCACCTGCTGGGTAGCGGCGCGACTCTCATGGCTTATGAATGTCATGGCGACGCAAAGCTTGCTCAAGTCGCTATCAGGGTGCTGTTGTGGCGCGGCAGGCAGACTATTGGGGAAACCACCGATGCGATTGCCATAGTGACGCGCAATTGCAACTGAGTAGATGGCGTCACGCACTTCATGCATGCGCAAAACGCTTCGGATGAAAGCGAGAGCGGTATCAGCAGCACCAGGAGGCGCATTGTCAGAGTCGGTGTACTGGACAAAATCGCCCAGATTCTGCCAGAAGTCGACCTCCATTCTCTTCTCCTCGTCGAGCCCGGCGGGGTATGCGAGCTGGCGCGTGGGATTGGAGTCAAGGTTTTGATTGGTTAGAAGAGCTTCCAGGATGTCGAAACGAGCTCGAGCCTCTCGTAACAGGAGGTCCTCGCTCTCGGGTACCGATCCATTCGTAGTGGGGGTGTTGTGTTTGCAAGTGCGAAGCAGGTGCCACAACAGCCTAGCTTCTTGACTGAAGACGCCGCTCATGTCGGAGTCGGATGTTTTATACTTGACGGTTTCGGTGAAGTAAGCGGCTTCCTCGTGCAGACTCCTGTCCGAGAAGACTCTGTTGAGTGCATTGCTGTTTGTTGAGAACCAATTGGTTTCCAATATCATATCGAGGCCTTGCAGATAGTCGTTGATGAACATGCGGGTAAATTCGTCGTCGACTTCACGGGGCACAGGTGAAGTGCGCTGGGGAACCTCTGGCGGGCTGTGGTTACATATGGCGAAAGTTTCCGACATGGTTAATCGTTTGCCTGGATGTGGGTCAATATGGTGATGCATGTGCTGTGAGTCGGTATGTCAAACCTTTCATGGGCGGCCCGGGTGGGGGAGGGAAGGAAGTGGCGCCTGGAGGGGCTCTCATGGCAGGGTCCATGGCATGCACGCCGTTGTAGTGCTGTGCGTGAAGTGCCGAGTCTGCCTGGGCAAGTGCAGGGTCAATGGCGTGGAAGCTGGGCTGTTGATGTTCGCCACTGGTGGCAGGAGCGGCAGCAGCGTAGCCGGCAGACGAGGCAGGAGCGTACCCTTGGGGCACCGGGCTCTGGCTGTATGTCGAAGCCGGGGCAGGGGCGGGAGGTGCACTTGCCGCGTGGGGAGCAGGCGCAGAATTGGGTGCAGGTTGGATCTGGGCTGGGCCGGATTGCTGCTTGAAAATTGGATCGTAGCCCAGACAGTCGCGTTTGCTTTTCTGGCAGTTTCTGCACATGGGATGCGCCTCGTCGCACTGTTTGGAGTTTGGTTAGCTAGACGGTCAAGGTAAGAGGTAGGCTCCAAGGTTTCTCGCTCGGTTAAGCAAGCGACAAGGCAATAGCTCCTCTCGCGTCGCGTCGTCGACCGCGTACCATGGACTTCTCACTCACCTTTATTCTCCGTTTGCGACACGTCAGACAGCCCGTCTTTGTGCGGCGCTTGATCTCCTTCTTGTGGCGACCGCCAGACAGCACGCGCTGGTCACCCTGGGGCGGCAGCTGGTAGCGCATGGAATTGAACTGCGGACCCATGTTGGCCATCATGGGCGGGCCGGGCTGCGCATGCGCTGGGTGAGTATAGTACTGGGGCATTTGATGCTGCTGCTGCTGTGGCTGCGGCGGAGGGAGCGGTGAGCCCATGGGTTGCTGCTGAGGCTGCTGTTGCGTCTGCGGTTGCTGGCCGTCCTGCACACGAATTGGCGGCAGATTGAGGGGCGGCAGCGACATGTTTGCGCCCTGGGGTGAGCTGCGATAGCCGCCCTCGTTGCCCTGCTGGCCCTGTGTTGGCGGGTAGGTGTAAGAGTTCTGCATTGAGGGCGACGGGTACGTGTGCGGTGAGGCATAGGCGGCGACATTCTGCTGTCGCGACTGCATGTTGGGATCGGCCATGCCTGGGTGTGAAAAGTGTTGCGGCGCTGGCGAGTATGGCTGCGCGTTGACCTGGTGTGCAAAGTCGTGCGACATGGGCTAGCAATGGACGCTGGCCGCCGGGGCGCAAGACAGACAGGTGTTTGGGGTGACTTTGTCGAGCACGCAGGCGCTAGAAAGCTTGAGGCAGATGGGAAGAGAGGGACGGCAAGGAACTGGGATTAGCTGAGTTGGCGAGGGCGTTTTGGCCCGCGGACAGGGGCCTGGCCGCTCGGTAAGACGCCGCGGCGCTGGCTGCACGGCGCAGTGCACGCAGTTGCAGTTTGCAGTTGTGGTTGCAGTCGCAGTCGCAGTTGCGGGTGGGTGTGCACTGTACTGTACTGTACTGCACTGTGCACACTAAACACTGGGCGTGATCTGACGGGCACTGCGGCATAGATTAACGCGTTGGCCGGAGTCTCTGCCAGGCAGACGGCGGACAAGGGAGAGACTGCTGCTGGACGCCGCGAGGGGCGCCCGAATCAAGAATGAAAACACGTCTTGCATGCGCGATATGCCCTCGACGCACCAGGCGGCACCCCCAAGGGCGGGCGACAGCACGCCAATGCATCGCTAGCCGCCTTTAGCAGGTAATGAGCGCGCATGTGGCAGTGCAGGCAGCCAGCAGTCGGTATGATGATGAAGGAACGGGACTCTGACTTACAAGCGAGTTCTCGCTTGAGCGGAAGGTAGCGAGCAGGGTAGTAGCAGGTAGGCTGGTATCTGGGAACAGTCGACTGCTAGTCCTGGACGTCGAGCTCGGGGAGCGTCCTGGGTCCGCCTGAATTCTTCGGAGGGGCTTTTGGCGTGCTGCGCGCGCGATCGGGCCCTTTCTGTCGCTGGCAAATGGCTAAAGAGTCCGCTGTTGCCGCCTGGGAAAAAGAAGCTGCTCTTAAGAAGGTGTGCGCTAGCCTGCTTCGGGCCCAGTCACGTGCACACTGGCCTCCTCCCGCATCTGGACACTGCACCACCCACTACCCACTGCACCCACTGCACCCTTGGCTGACCCAGTCTTTTGTTCATCTGCAATCGAACCAGTCCCGTACTCAGTCCCATTCTTTCTTCTCGCCTAGTTGCCTTCCCGCCGCCTTGCTGTATGTATACTGTACATAACACGTCCAGGATGTCATGTCTCATGCCCGTCTGTGACATGGTGACAGCGGCCGAACCATCAGCTAAACCACCACCTTGACCGCGCCCACACGGCACGTCGACGGGTGCCAGCCGGGTTGCAAAAAAACTTTGATTAAGGCTGATTGCGCGCACCGTACCTGGGTCCCGGCGCAGCCGGCGTGAGCGGCAACCTTCTCGAACACGAAAAGGTCCCCTGCCATAGCTCGCGTCCTCGCTTAGAGCCTTAGACTTGCGCATGTTGGATGGGATGGGTTTGCATGCTGACAACTGGCGCCCTGTCCCGCAACGGGGGACACCATTTCTAGACTGCAGCTGTGTCCAGTTCCCGGCCCGGCTTCCCTTTTCGCGCACCGAGCCCCGTCGTCACATCTATGTACTGTATCCAGCCGGTATGGCTGACAGGAAAGAATCCCTCCGTCCGTCGCAAAATCAATTTTCCCCGGCCATTTACCCGCACTGCCCATGAAGCCTGTCCTGTGTCGCTAGTCATGATGCAAGTCGTGCCAAACCTAGAGTCCTAGCCTCAGCACTCAAATACACAAATGCCCCCCAATGGCCAAGCCAGGAGGCTATGCGTGGATAAATCAATCCACTTGTACATCATATCCCGACAAAGTTGGGTGTGACCAACCTGTAGCCGGTGCATCAAGCGGAAACCCCATGTCGTTGCCTTGACGAACAGGTCGCACTATGGAGTCATCAACACGTGTCGAGACATGTACTGGTCGGCCTACGACCCTCCTCGGCATCTCGTCAGCGTCAGAACACCTGGTTGGGCCCGGTATTGCAACAGGAGATAGAACCAAGGTGACACAACCAAGTTCCAACAAGGTCACCCTGTCTTAGGGCTGACAAGGCAAATGCGCGTAAGAAAGGTCGTGGTAAGAAATGCGCACACACCATTACACATTGCACATAGAGTATTATTCCACTATGCATACACGCAGCCTTACAGCGCCCTTACCACCACCCCGATCCCCGAAGCAAACCCCAACCCGCCCATGACATGATAAGATCTCGTTTATCTCTGCAGCGCACATTGCACGAAGAAGAACCGAGCCCGCCGCGCCTTTTCGCCCCCCCCTAACCTTTCAGGGATACCCCCAGCATCAACTTCGTAAGATTCCCACACCATCACGGTTTGCTATTTTTTTCAAGAAGGAAACAGAGGAAGGTTGTGCGGGAAGCCAAACATGCAGAACCCCATCTTATTGAAGATTCCCTCCCGTCTCTTTGGTCAAAAGTGCAGAAATGTGAATCCCGGCACACCTTTCTTTGGTCTTTGCGATAAAGGCTGACCGCATTGCTGCAACGTGAAGGGTGTGTATGGACTTGCTGTACATGCACTATTTACGGCATGCGAGGTTATATTTGTCGATAACGGTATGCAGACGGCAAATTTGTGATCCCGGTGATTGAAAATGGCAAGACGGGAAACAAGACCCTGGGAGCGTTCACGCTACTGCTTGCTGCCTGCTGTTTGCTGCAACCGGCACAAACGGGAAGAGGCAAAAAGTGCCGTGCCAGCTCGGATGATGAGATGACAATGAAGGTGACTGTCGCTATATTACATATTACATGTATGAATCAACTGTGACCATCTGTTTGTGACTTGTGTGCACATTACACATGACAAAAAGCCTTATGCTCAAGATGTCTTTTGCACTTGACCAAGCACACAGCTGACAAATGCTCGCAGTAGCACTTACTCTTTGAGTAGTAACATGGTATCCACCTGTTCCTTCCCGACACGATCCCAGAAAGCCATGACTCCAAGATAATGCAGTTCCCATTTCATCCACCAAACGCCAATGATGCAATCTCCACACGACCCCCACGTTCCAGCTTCTAAGAATCCGTCTTTGGCTTCTTTATTGGCAGTGCAGGGACCTTGAACCCGCCAGCATCAACCTTTGAACTCCCGTTAAGCTGCGTGAACGAACCACCCTTGAACCAGCGATCATCTTCCGCCTTCCTCTTCCGTTTCATCTCTTCTCGTGCCTTTGGATCTACAAGCTCGAGACCTTGGACAGGCGTGAAAGCGATAGAATTCGTTCCCACACCACCGAGGCCCACACCACCAGTTCGCAGGCCCTGTGCGCGCAAACTCGTCGCCGTGCCGCCTGCACCAAAGCCTTTGAGCGAGGAAGCAGCGCCGAGCGTAGTGTCACCTCCCCAGCCTGGATTCTTCTTTGAAAGTTTGGCGCGCGTCTTGGGGTCGATTTGCTGCGCGCGGAGGCGGCCTGTGTCGGTTGCCCCGATCATACCCATGCCCTTGACCGAGTCGCCGTATCCGACTTCTTTTTCTTCTTTTCCAAATGTCATTCTGTTCTGGGCTTTGCGGATTTCGGTCATTGCAGTTGCTTCTTTGGCTTTTCTCGCACGCCTGCCTCCGCGCTTGCGTGAGGGCTTCTCATCAGGGACAGGGAGAGCTATAGAGACCATTAGCGATGACGTTCAATTTATGGTATAGAATCAACTTACCTCTCTGGCCTTTTTGATTTGCAGGTAGCTCACTGAGCCTATCGATGCGCTTTTCGCATTCCTTCCTCAGATCCATGCCTATGTCGGCGTTGTGAGAGCTAGAGTGAGCGTCAACTCGCGCTGCCAGAATGACTTTGTTGGACACGATGCGTAGAGCCTGTTTTCTAAGATCCTGCCTTACGTTTTGTACTATATCGCTGTGGTATAGGAAACCCTCATGTCTTAAGCCGATGTTTGAAAGTCCGATAGTAGCACCTGAGACCTTGGTGGAGCCTAGGGGAGCAATATTGCAAGCGGGAGTTTTGGCGAGGTTGGTAATGCCTCCTGAATGTGAGATGAGATGCGCGGCTGTCAGACTACCAATCAACGCTGTGAGATTTGGCGCAAAGATGGCTGTGCGAGACTCGACAAATTCAAGTATGACCCTCTTTGCGTCGTTTAACTCAAGCAGCAAGTGACAAGCATCTGTTATCAGAGAGAGCTCGGCTTCGTCCAGGAGTCTTCCTTCGACACGCGTGGCTTCAATCTCCACGACCATGATCAGGGCGGGATCAAGTTCAGGAATTCCCCTCAATTTTGGCGTGATGGTTTTGATGTCGTCTAGAGGCCCTCCTCCAATAACTAAACACGCTTTTGCATAGATGACAGGGTTTTTGAGAAGATCTTCCAAATGCGGGAAGAAGGCAGAGTAGTGATCGCGGATGAACTTGTGCACAGTAGCGACTTCGCCGTCGATCTGCGTGGAGTACTCGTTCGCCTCTGTGAGAAGCTTATAGTCTGGTGAGTCCTCAAAAGATTCACCCTCAACAATGTCCATTTTGTCCTTGACCTCTTCGATGCGCCTGAGCACGGTTTCCAGATTTGCCTTGAGCTGCTGGGCTGATTTGATGTCGGCTTGCACTTTGCTGTCATTTTCCTTCTCTTTCTGCCTGTACTGGGCTTCCTCGTCCACCATATCATCCTCCTCGCCAGAGCCGCCTCCGAAGTCATTCTCAAGATCTTGGAGATCGTCGTCCTCGGCAAAGTCGGCAAGGAGTTCTTGTTCTAGCGTCGCCATGTTGATGCTATCTGGGCGATGCCGTTACTTTTTCGCAGGTATGTGTGGGAGGCGGAGGGCAGCAGAGTACGGTAGTAGACTTTTAGCAGTCACGACGGCGACCAGAGGTTGCCCTCCTAGTAAAGTTCAGTTGAGTGCTGTGCTCCGGTATCGCGCAGTAGCATACGTACTTATTGCCTAGATTAGCCGCCAGTCGAGTTAGTAGAAAGCGAGGATGAGTGTTGTGGAGGGTGGAAGGAGTTGCGCGGCAGTGACGTGAAAGTGCACTCTTAGCGCGAATAAAAGTTGCGCTAAGTCAAAAGTTGCGCTAAGTCGCGTTGTCGAATTGTAGAACTCGGGCGCAACCAGTCCAGCACTTCACATGCCCATCACCCGCCACCGTTGAGCTAATTTAAGGTGGTGGCTTTATCCATCTGTCCACGGTTGGCTGTCCCGACGTATCCGCGTATCTTGCAGCTTGAGCCGAGCTCCGTCGACTTTCTCTGTGAACAGCACCCAGGCGCAAGTTCCCTCCCGTCCACCATAGACGCCCGCGACGTCTTTGCTTCATACGTCCGAGCACGTCGCATAGTCAGCAATACCTCGGTCCAGCCATGGAGAAGACATCCGCGCCACGTATAAAAAACCTCGCGGCGGCGCCCGTACAAATCAGCGCAGAGCAGCTGCTACGAGAAGCCGTCGACCGCCAGGATGAGAAGCTCAAGGCGCCGACGCAGCGCTTCGCTGATCTGGAGGAGCTGCACGAGTTTCAGGGCCGGAAGCGAAAAGAATTTGAGGACTATGTGCGGAGAAACCGCATCAACATGAACAACTGGATGCGCTATGCTTCCTGGGAACTGGAACAGAAAGAATTCAGACGCGCACGCTCCATCTTCGAACGAGCTCTCGATGTCGATTCGACAAGCGTGGCCCTTTGGCTGCGGTACATTGAGTCTGAGATGAAGCATCGGAACGTCCAGCATGCGCGCAACCTCCTTGACCGTGCCGTCACTATCCTTCCGCGAGTCGATAAGCTATGGTATAAATATGTAAGTGATTCAATCTTCTCTAGACTTTCACGTATATGTGACTAACAATCATGAATAGGTTTACATGGAAGAGACGCTCGGCAACATCGATGGCGCAAGGTCTGTTTTCGAACGATGGATGCAATGGGAGCCCGAGGAGGCAGCTTGGAGTTCGTACATCAAGCTGGAAAAGAGACACGGCGAGTTCGAGAGATGTCGAGCCATATTCGAGCGATTTACCATCGTACATCCCGAGCCAAAAAACTGGATTAAATGGGCCAAGTTTGAGGAAGAGAATGGCACAAGCGACCTCGTGCGCGATGTCTACGGAACAGCTGTAAACACGCTTGGCGATGACTTTATGGACGAGAAGTTGTTCATGGCATATGCCAAGTTTGAAGCGAGACTCAAGGAACTAGAGCGAGCCCGAGCCATATACAAATTCGCTCTCGATCGTATGCCACGATCTAAGTCAATCAATTTGCACAAGGCGTTTACGACCTTTGAGAAGCAGTACGGAGACCGGGACGGCATCGAGGATGTCATTTTGTCGAAACGACGGGTTCACTACGAAGAGCAGGTCAAGGAGAACCCCAAGAACTACGATGCATGGATCGACTTTGCGCGGCTAGAAGAGACCTCTAGTAACCAGGACCGCGTACGAGACATCTACGAGCGAGCGATTGCACAGATACCACCGACACAGGAAAAGCGTCATTGGAGGCGATACATCTACCTTTGGCTGTTCTACGCTGTCTACGAAGAGACTGTCTCACGCGACATTGAGCGAACACGCCAAATATACCAAGAGTGCATACGCTTGCTACCGCACAAGCGCTTCACTTTTGCCAAAGTTTGGCTGATGTTTGCTCACTTTGAAGTCAGACAGGGCCAACTCACAGTAGCACGTAAGCTCCTGGGTCAGAGTATAGGCATGTGCCCAAAGGACAAACTCTTCGAAGGCTACATTGAGCTGGAAATGAAGCTCTTTGAGTTCAATCGTTGCCGGCAACTCTACACCAAGTACATTGAGTGGAACGGATCAAATTCTCAAACCTGGATCAAATTCGCTGAACTAGAACGCGGTCTTGACGACCTGGAACGTGCACGAGCCATCTTCGAGCTTGCTGTGGAAGAGCCGCATCTAGACATGCCTGAGCTGGTTTGGAAATCCTACATAGATTTTGAAGAAGGCGAGGGCGAGTATGACCGCACACGTGCACTCTATGAGCGTCTGCTGCAGAAGACAGATCACGTCAAGGTATGGACTTCCTGGGCACAGTTCGAACTCAGCGTGCCCGATGAGACCACTGCCGAGGACGACGAGACAATCAGCGAGGCCGCCAAATTACGTGCTCGCGAAATATTTACGCGTGCCCACACACGTCTCAAAGAACACGACCTCAAAGAGGACCGCGTGGCCCTCCTCGGTGCCTGGAAGTCGTTTGAGGATGTTCATGGTAGCGTAGAAGACAAGGAGAAGATTGAGAAACAGATGCCACGCAAGGTCAAGAAGAGGAGAAAGTTGGACGACGACAGTTTCGAGGAATACGTGGATTACGTATTCCCTGCAGACGACGAGAGTGCGGCGAAACTGGCAAGATTCATGGCGAATGCGCAAAAGTGGAAGATGGTACAAGCCGCACAAGCTGCGGCAGGCGGAGATGAAGAGAGGACAGATGGAAATGGCGAGTAGACTACTTGTATCAAGTGGATTACATGCATGTTTGGACAATACTAAGGCGATTGTGTGCGCAAGAACATAGTTAGGTGGCAATACTACGCAATTGTACGCTCCCCTACAATGCCGCCATGCGAGCCTTCGTGACTAAGCTAGCAAGACTACGAGTCGTATGAAGTATGTACGATGAGCTCGTATCTATTGACTACTAGCGCGCCTACGGGGTACATACATGTATTTTGGTGGGGTTAGCTGGGGTGAGCTGGGGCGCGCTAGTCCTCAATAAATACGAGCTCCTTCGTAGTTGTGCAGGCATGTTTCACGGGCCGGCCGATGACCCCGCGTATCCAACCCCGGAGGACCTGCGTCAGTTGGACTTACCTCGGCATCTTGCCAAGACTTCTCTAACTCGGGTACTGCCTTTTTAAGACGTTCACTCAACCTTTCCACTCAGAAAACTACATATACGCCCCACACCCATCTCCTTGGACGTTGTTGAGATAAGGAAAACAGAATGGCGCCACTACCAACGCTCAGCAAGCAGGGACTAAGCAAGGAGCTTAATGAAGCCCCAGCTGAATCTAGGCCATTTGAGGGCATGCAAGGAATCAAGTCTATAGCTGGTGATATGGGCGCTGAGTGAGTTGGGACAAACCATATATCACGTGTTTAATCAGACGAATGGCTGATTGTTATTTACAGGCGAGTGAAAGGCAAGGTCATCATCATAACTGGTGCAAACTCAGAGATCGGCATCGGCCGTGCCAGCGCCCACCAATTCGCCCGCAACGGCGCACTGGCAGTCTACCTCTGCGACTTTTCCTCCACCAACCTGGACAAACACGCCCAAGAACTCCGCACCTTGTACCCGTCCACCAAAATTCACACCTCCCAGTTCGACGCCGCCGACGAGTCCTCCGTGGAGCGAGTCTGCCAAGAAGCCCTCACCACCTACTCACGCCTCGACGTTTTCTTCGCAAATGCAGGCGTTGCGCCCGCCAAAATCTTCTGGGAAATTTCAGATAAAGAGTTCATGGACGTGATGCGTACTAACACGTTATCTGTTTTTCTCGCTGTCAAGTATGCGTCCCGCGCTATGCTCAAGACGTCAGAAACAAAAAAGTATCCTGGGGGCAGCATTATCGCTACAGCCAGCGTAGCGGGTCTGCGTGCAAGTGCTGGTACTACGGATTACTCAGCAAGCAAAGCGGCTGTCATAAATGTTATGCAGACGTGTGCATATCAACTCGCTGGTACGGGAATACGCTGCAACGCCGTTTGTCCTGGGTTGATTGAGACGGGTATGACGAAAGTGACGTACGATGCGGCGAGACAACGGGGTACAGAGCGCAAGATTGGGCAGTTGAATCCGCTGAGGAGGGGTGGCCAGCCCGATGAAATCGCTAGGATGGTGTTGTTTTTGGCGAGTGATGAAGCGAGTTATGTTAATGCGCAGGCGATGGTTGTGGATGGTGGGTTGAGTGGGAGTTTGCCGTTTGTTATGGGAAAGTTGGCATAAGGAAGTTCATTACCGGGAAACGTTGAGAATACTGTTTCGATGGAACCGAAAAGTATAGCGATGAAATAATAACATATAAATACCAGTTTCCCCTGGCGTCGTTCTATCTTGCATGGACCTGGATGGGAAAAACGGACAGGTCCTATCGGATTGAGGGGGTCAGGGGTCGTGGCATGTCACTTCCAATGCGTTCCGCGTTAGGAGGTAAAGGCAACAGCTCTCTTTATCCGTGTACTACCCACGTCTCACTAAATTATCCTTATTGCTACGTGTCCTACTAGGAATGCACGAGTGATGATGCGTCATTGAACAATAAAATCATTGATTCACCATCTCCACACTTCATTACCGTACCGTGCCGTACGTACGTTCATCGTACATAGCCTAATTTGTAAAAGAAATATGAAAAGCAGCTCGAATCCAACAAAACAGTATCGCCAGACCCTCTCGCAGGCAGGCCCCAAAAGACAGATAACCCTCAAACGCCATATTGATATTAAACCCGTTATTGCAAATCCGCCGCCAACCGCCGCCATCATCGCGATTGAGAACTAGCGAGAGGCGGCCCCTTTGAGTAAACATACTATTGTACGTTTGTACACGGTATGATGCAGAATGTGAAACCATATGTTGTGGAAAACACCCTTGGAAGGAAGGTATACGCCCGTTGAACGCCAAGCGGCTATGGTACAAAGGTAATGTATGGTAGGAGCACAAAGGTGCCGCCGATATTGACAAAAGGAGATGAATTACCGAGAAATCTCTCGATTCATCGACTCTACTTCTCCATTTAAGGGAGGGAGGAAGGAAGGAAGGAAGGGAGGGATAGAAGACATGGTAGAGCAGCAGCCCCTGCTCAGTCTCACATCTTTCAACATCTATAGCAGCGACGCGACGGGAAAAAAAAACAGACGTGAGATATCAAGGGCGCGGACGCGCCTGATACGACGAACCAGCATGATCGACCGGCGTCGAAGAAACTGACGAAGGCTGTGTCCACGGCAGCAGCACAAGGTCAGCTTCCGAAGCCGAATTGGTCCATTGCACGTCCATTCTTCTTTGCTTCTCCCGCCCCGTCTCTGCTAGTCACCTTTGCTGGCGTGCAAACGAGTTTTCCTGCGAGGGCGAGAAGCGCGAACCGTGGTGCTCGGGCGAGGGAAAGTGTGTAGGGGGTGTGCGACGTAGCGTCGGCGAGTTGCGCATGTTGTCCGAGACGAGGGTGGTGGCTGCGCTCTGGGTGAGCGGTGTGGAGCTGCCTGCAAGAGGTGTTCCTTTTGATGAGCCCCCGCTTCCCGATGTTTGGTGTGCGGTTCGGACCGTGGATGGTGTGGTGGGTGAGCGAGGGCCATATCCTTGCGGCGGTGCTCGAGGTGTGGTGCTGGAGCCGCTATCGTGGCTAATGTGCCTTGTGCGCGGTGTGGTGTGGGGACTATCAACTTCTCCATGTTGCTGTGTTGCTGATCGAGGACTGTTCGCATGGCTTTTGTTTCTTTTTGCCGAGGCGAAGACTTAGTGGCCGTGTTTGCTCGACTGCGCGTTGCGCCAGGTGGTTGTATTTGTATAGTAATGTCCGACGCTATTGGGGGGCCGTCTGCTGCTCTCCGGCTGCTTTGCTGGGCGCGTGGACCAGCAGAAGTAGTAGGCCGACCGGATTGAACAGGGGCGCCACCACTTGCTTGTGGAGAGTCCTGTGCGACAGGTTCCGGGCTAGCCATGCCGCCAACACGTGGAGTTCCTTCCCAACTCTTGCGCTTCATCATGCGACCGAGAATGCCCACAAGTTCTGCTGCGTCTTCGAATTCTGTATCGTCCATGGCTTCTTGCGCGCGGTATACATCCTTGATGGCACGTCGAGCAACGCGTCGCGATCCGTCGTGATCATGAAGACAATCCCATAGGAACGCGCTGTGCTCGAGGGCAACAGATAGTCTCAGCGGATGTGAGCCGGGTAGGTACGAGGTAGCGTACTGCGTGGCTGTGGTGAAGTAGCCACTCGCTAATGGTACAAAATTCAGAGGTGGCAGTATAAAAGATGAAGGCTGCGGAATGGGAACTGGGTTGAGGCCCGGTGGCGCGTTGATCGTTGGTCCAGGCGATGGGGTTCCGACTGGTCCACCTGATGGATAAGGGTTTGTGACAAAGGATGTCTCGGATACAATAGAGTCGACAGGTTCGCGAAGGGCGGGCTGTTTGCCTGCACGCTTCGATGGAGGCGATAGTCCTGGAGGATCTGTCCTGCGGCCGTACCCGTTGCCATTCTGTGGGGACAAGGGCAAAAGGGATGCACCAGGGTGCCGGGCATCAGTACTCGTCATGTTTGTCGTTGTTACTGGCGGCTGGTTGTGGAAAAGGCTGAAAATGTGGTAGAAGCTTGCGCGCAACTTGACGCTCAACACCCTACACTCTGGTCCATGCTGATTGTCTTGAGCATACGGAAGTACGTATAACTCTAGTATGGACAGACCCTCGCGGGACATCCATAGTATATGCTGGTAAGCCGCGAGCGATGGCGTGTCTCGACTCGTGTCTAGCTTGCGGAGCTTCCTGGCGCGAATGAGTCTCCGGGCCAGCAGGACCGACAGACCCAAGATCTGATATAGTGCGCTGGACAGAAAGGGGTTCGTCTCTTCAGTCTGCTTGGCTATCCGACCAAGGAACTTCTGATCAAAGTCCAGAGAAGCCATATTTCAACCAACTTATCTATTGCCTGTAGTACGTCGTGAGTCGGAGGTCGGGCTAGGAGAAGAGATTGGAATCGCGGAAGTAGATGAGACTATGATGGCAAACGGAGCTAGAGAAGATGGCAATGTGCTGAGTGTTCTGCTGAAGGTGGTCAAGCCAGATTGACGCACTGACTTACCTTAACCGCCAACCCGGACCGATGCGCTGTATCTCCAACGGGTAGACACAGTGCAGCCCGGCCCAGGCTGACTGATGACGACTTGGGAAGAGACGGCCGAGGTGAGGAGATTTCGAGACCGAAGCAACGGAAGCTGGCCAATTGATGTGTTTCCACAACTCAGTAGTCCGGATGTCCGTGCACGGCCGTTGTTCCAGTGAAGGTCGATTCTCGTGATGGCGCAATGCGGGAAGCGCAGATCGGAGATTTGTTGAATTAGGCGATGATAAATGATGATGATTGTATACACATGATAGAACAATGTAGACTTCTATACAATATACGAGTGCGAAAGAAATTGGTGAGGGGGGTATAGGCAGCTCGCGTGGGTACGGGTCTACCGGTATATTGGAAAACTTCTGGGCAACGGTCAGCGACGCACTTTGAATGCTGGACTGCCGGATTGCGTAGCAAGGCTCACATGGAGAGATATGTCTCGAAACGGATAGGTCGAGAGGGCGCGCTGTGTTGGAGCCGGGCTTTGCTCTTATTCGACGACCCGAGCTACGGCTGAGCCAATGGAAGGGCGCAGTGGACGAGGCAATGCAAGACGCTTTGCGCCAGGCTAGCAGACGTCGAGCCTCGATTGTTCAGTGCAGGGAGGCAGGGAGGTGTGGATCTGAGGCCGCGGACAGCGCATCGCGACGTCTTTCCAGCGCCCGGAAGTGCAGCGCGTGAGGTTATGCGACCGTATTAAAGGGCCGTGACGTTGGTACGGTAGCAGGCGGTGTGGCAGCGGTCAGTGCAGGTGTTTGCGACGCCGAGGACGCGAACTTGGCCGCGCACACAGACTTCAGCAGCAGCGCGAGCACTCAGCTCGAGCTTCGCAGGCACGGATAGAGGATAGCCGTTGCACCACGCTTTGGGCAGTCGGCGGGGCTTCTTCCTGCCGATGCGCCCGTCACGGCTTGGTGTTGAGGGGAACGAGCGACAATGCGCACTGCAATTGCGCGTGGACAACGACAGCAACGACGGCAACGGCAACAGCAAGAAGAGAAGAATTGCAGGGCGAACGTAAAGGCAACCGTTGCTAGTATTAACCCACCCAAACTATTCCGACCTTCTGGAGACGCAGGTGCACATGCAGCTCCTGCGTCAATATGCAGACAGGCGAGCCATGGTGGGCTACGTGTCAAGCGTCAGCCTCTCCGCTAAACTACACCCGTCTGCTGCAGGTCCTTTTTCCCGTTAATGGTTCAGACGGAGACGGAGGCGTTGCCACCTGGCATCCAGACTAGACCTGCCATCCATTTCGATATTCTCCTAGCCGACGTCAATGTCTCCGCTGCCAACGCATCGTTCCACGGCTGCATGGGATGCAGCATGCCATCATCGCCTGTCCGCAAGAGAGACGCTTCGAAGCAATAGTCCTAAGACGCCACATCCCTTTCACTCTCAAGCGGTAAAGACGCCGCTTCAAACTCAACCACGAGCGGTCAGCACAAGCTGCCATGTCCATGTACACTCTGCATTCTACCGCGTACACGAGCAGGGTGCATGCTGACGAGACACTCACCAACTATGACATGTTCCTGGCATGACGTTGTGAGTCCTGCGGGCTTGAGAGTACAGTATGGCCGAGCGGAGCAATTCGCACTTCCCAGCCTTGGAGGCCAAGTTTGAGCCGGATGCTCAAATATTTTGCCCACCTTTGGCTCCAACATAGTACCCAATTCCTCAAACGACTGGTACATGCCGAAATTCTTAAGCTATCATCTCGTCATATGCGGGCCAAGGCAGGTCTTGCAGCAAGTTTGTATCCGACGACTCCACCTAACTTAGCGGTGAGACCATACCCTGATTGGCTGGGAACTCCAAAAATTGCTGGACAAATACCGTCAATACTTCGCAAACATGACCTGCGCTGACGCAGTGCATTGTACCTTGGGACTAGATCAGATCAAAATATACCAGCTACTATATATCGCCGCTCAGGACAGGTTCGCGTCGCGTTTGGAAGCTCCGTTTTTTTCCATCGGCACCTCCCGTCTCGAATATCAACAGCAAATTTACACCGTCTTCAACCCCAAGATTGCGCCATTAAGCACTCCGTTGGTCACAGGTTACCTCCCGACGGCAAGACGGCAATGAGGAAAACATTTCCATACATGGAGGGAAAACACCAATGCCCCTAATTCTGCCAAACAAACAAACTATCATGGCCACACACACTGTGGCACCGAGCAAAACTTGCCATCACCAAGAACAAGGTTTGACTATCTTCCGAAATAAGTGTATGCCTCAGGAGCACGCCTTCTTAGCACCCTAGCATTCCAAACAGTCGCTTCGTACCCACCTACCCGGAGCCATCCGTCATTGCTTGTACTACTATGCATTGATGTATCCGTATGCAAACCCACCAAACGGTATGTGCGACTGCTTTCTAGAAGCTTGTGAGAAGTTTCCATTCAGCGTTGACCCCATCACACCCGAGTAGAATACTAGACTTTGTCAAACGCAAAGGATGACCCCAATTGTCTAGCTGCTCATAGCCATCAAACTGCGTAACTCGAGCAAAAGAGGCAATCATGTCCAAAGGCACGCATAAGTCACCATATAAAGAGTTGCCGAGGGAGATGTAGAGGCTCAACACGACGCCGACCATCTCTCTAGCCTTCTCGGATTCTGAGCAAGATTTTCTTTTACAATTACTTCTACACTGTCATTTATACACCCGCACAATTATCCAAACTCAAATACAATCCCATTCGGTGTTGGTCTTAGGTATGACATAAGGCAACGATGCTGATATTACTTCTCACATCAGACTGTGCCTAACACCAGATTAGCTATATTTGGGTCACACCACAACTATACTCGACATTCTTTATCTTGTCCTGCCATCAAAACCGGCCCTAGCAAACAAGTGGGGTTTCATACAACTTTCAGTCATTACCAATAGACTTCCAGCATTACATTCAATGTGCTCCTACCACGCCTACTCTCACAAATGTGGACATACCCAAATGGTGTTTCAGCAACTATGCCCCAAAGGTCAGATGATTCAGCAAAAGTGTGGGGGAGGCCATGATGGTACAATCCTAGCTACAGTAAAGATCGAAACATCTTGTGGTTCATGCCATGGCGAGGTACAAAATTCCATCATTCATTCCAAGAGCGAGTACTAATTGATTCCTAGTGAAACAAATGAGTTCAAATGATGGGGCGTGTTGCAAAGGTGCGATGGAATCATTCTGAGGACTGCGAGTTGTGGATGATATATTCCGAGAGAGTTTTTGATGTACCCATTATTTGTACCTTTCTACACCAATAAAAGTCTATTCTTGTCACTCTCCTAACGCTAGTGTCGCCCTGTTAATGTATACAGCATGTATCCTGCTAATGGAAACCCTCAAGCTTGGACTGGAAGATCTCTCTAACCCGTGGTACGGATCCGGGAGCGTGACGGCCCGCTGCACATGCTTGTCAAGGATGAAGCTTGATAAGTCGCCATCAGATCTGCAATAGTAGAAAAAGACTAGGGATCCCTTATCACATGTTCGCTTTCGGGTTCGAAGATTCGAGATCGCTCGCTCCTAGCTAGGATGGCCAGGCTTACATCTAGCCGAGGGTGGCGTAGCAGTACAGAACTCGACCCATGCGCCACAACACCACCAACATCCCATCATACGATGAGCTAGATTGCGATACAAGCTAGGGTCACATCGCGCGTCGGAGTCTGTTCTTGATGCATTTTAAGCGCAGTCGAGCGTATTGGATGGAAAAGATATACGCTAGCCTAAACGCCACAAACGTCCGGTACCGGTGGCGTTCGGCGAATGGGATTTGTTTTCTTCCATATTCTCTGATTGGCTCACTGAAGCTTAGAGAGCTAAAATGACATACCGGCTCGGCTAGAGGTGCTCATTTAACATATCGCCTTACCGATGGCCGTATAGGATACGGCCATGTCCCGAGGAGTATGCAATTTGATTGCGGCGCGTGAGCAGCGTCCAAAGGTTTACCCTTTTTTACCCATGTAGACGCTAAGGGTAGCCCCAACATCTCTGTTTGTATTTTACCCTTCCACTCGTTTTTTGCAATAAACTTTCAACCAGACTGCAAGTCTTCAGTAACAAGCATCTGTTTGCGACCTGCTTCTTTGCATCTGTTCCTTTGACCCACCCGTCTGGTACATAGTCCTACGTGACTCGAACGGCCCGTGAAGGGAATTATCGAACCTGGGTGCAACGGTAAGACAGACGGTATGCAGACACCCGATGCCCTAGTCAGCGCAAGCCCAACACTTCGCGATGCCGAAGCTTCTCGTTCACCTGCAACAGGCGACATGAAGTTAGCAGACACAGAAAAGATCCCAGAGACCACAGAGACCACAGCAGAGGAGGAGAAGACTAGTGCCCATGTCGACGAGAATGAACATGGTAATGGCAAGGATGACGAGGTCGAAGACGAATCAAAATACTTGACGGGCTGGAAGCTGGCCATGCTCTCGATAGGACTCTGTCTTACCACTTTCGTTATCGCTCTCGACAACACAATCATCGCTACTGCCATCCCCAAGATCACCACCTACTTCAACAGTCTCGACGATGTAGGCTGGTACGGCTCGTCATACCTGCTCACAACAACGTCCCTTCAACCGTCTTTTGGCAGGATATACACGTACTTTGACGTCAAATATACATATTTGATTGCCCTGGTCATCTTCGAGGTTGGCTCAGTCATTTGCGCTGCCGCGACTAGCTCACCCATGTTTATCATTGGGCGTGCTGTTGCCGGAGCTGGCGCAGCAGCACTATACTCGGGCGGTATGACAATCATTGGCTTCTCAGTACCGTTACGGAAAAGAGCTATTTACATCGCTGCGTTGTCGTCCATGTTTGGCATTGCGTCAGTCGTCGGCCCTATTCTTGGCGGCGCTTTCACAGATCGGCTTAGGTAAGTCATCCAATGTAAGCAAATGCAACACTGGCTTAAACTAATCTTACATAGCTGGCGCTACTGTTTCTGGATTAACCTGCCATTTGGAGCCGTGTCACTCATTGTCGTCTTTTTCTTCTTCACCAATCCCAAGCGTCAGTACTCGCATCTTCCCGTCAAAGAGCGCATCAAGAACATTGATATTGCTGGTGCCGTATTCCTTATCTGTGCTATTGTATGCCTTCTTTTGGCGCTGCAATGGGGCGGCTTCACGTACGCTTGGAGTAATTCCAAAGTATGGGGCACACTGCTAGGTTTCGGGCTCCTCATCAGCATCTTCATCATTATCCAGATTCGCCAGGGCGAGCGAGCAACAATTCCTGCGCGAGTCTTCACTCAGCGAACGGTGTTGGTTAGCAGCCTGTTCTCGACTCTGCTATCAATGGCCTTGTATACGTAAGTCACCTTGACTCCCTACTATCGTACATTGCAAACCGCTAATGCGATAAAGACACATCTTCTACCTCCCCTTCTACTTCCAAGCAATCAAGGGCACCACAGCCGAGCAATCCGGTATCCGCACCATCGCCTATCTCGTCAGTATCACCTGCTCTTCCATTGTAATCGGCGGCATCATAACCGTCGTTGGCTGGTATGCTCCCTTCATGTGGGTGGGCAGCGCCGTCTTCACCATTGGCGCCGGCCTGCTCTACACACTCAAAGTCAACTCTCCCCCGGGCCAATGGATCGGATATCAGATTCTTTCCGGTCTCGGAGCCGGGGCAGGCGTACAAATTCCGTTCGTCGCCGTGCAAGTGGTTACCAATGAAAAAGACATGCCTACTGCCAACGCCTGCGTCATGTTTTTCAACTCTCTCGGCGGAGCCTTGTCGATTTCCATTGCACAGAACATCTTCGTTAATACGCTGGCCAAAGAGATTCCAAAATATGCGCCTGGTCTCGATGGCCGTACGGTGGCTAACGCCGGTGCGACGAATCTGAGAAAAGTGGTATCTGCAGAGTTGCTGCCTGGTGTGCTAACAGGGTATAATAACGCCATTACCACAGCATTCATACTAGCCATTGCCACGAGTAGTATTGCGTTCTTTGTCAGTTTGGGCATGGAGCAGAAGAGCGTCAAAGGGAAGAAGCTCATACCTGGTGGTGGTGCGTAGGACCTCTGGTATGATGATGGTCTTGTTCTTTTTGGCGAGCTCGTCATACTTTGCAATCAGATGATCTCAGAAAAACATGTATGATATAGAACTTTTGAAAGTAGTTTTCCTACTAATCCCGACAAACAAGCGGATGTTCCTTTTTATGTGAGTAGCCTTGTGACTCTCCACTTTCCCGCTTTGGTATAATCATACACGTCGGATACAGGCCTGCTAGACTTGTACCCTCTACGTCTTCCGAAGACGCCTAACCAGGTGTGCTCGTATCGCCTTCCGCTCTTCCAGACTAAGCGTCGCTAGCATATCTGCCGAAATAAGTTCCTCATCCCCTTCCTTCCGCTTAACCTCTGCACAAATCCTCTCCATAAGCGCCATGGTAAACCCTAACAGCTTGTCTTCTCTCTCTCCCATAGCATTCGGCTGACCCCTCGTAGCAGCACTCATATCTTCCTCCCTTCCCGTCTTCAACGGCACCATGCCCTTTTCCTTCAAGAACAACCCGCGTCTCTCCTCTTGTCTCTTCTCCAGACTCGTTGCATCGGCGAACACGGCTTCTGCCTGCTGCCAGAGCCCGTAATCTTCCTCAGTCCGCGATGTCAAGTAGAGGTGCTCGGCTTTGTAGCGGAGACGGGATATTTGAGCTATTTTTGCGGCTTCGGTGCGGATCCAGTTCTCGCGGAGGTTCTCTTGCGAGTCGGCCTGAGGGCTTCTGGTGTTACCTTGGCGACTGGAAAGAGGAGATGGAGGGATAGGAAGCGAGCGATGGGCAGATACGCGTGCTGTTGATGCCGCGGGGGCGGATGCCGGCCATGGTGGGGAATCTGGTGCTCTGTTGGAGGGGATAGGAGTAAATGTCTGAGTCGGAGTGAGGCTGGGTCCGAAAGCTGAGTAGGGCGATGGCAGTCCTCCAGTGGGCGAAGCCCTGGGTACGTGGACGGAAGACTGGCGTGGATGTAGATACTGAGTCGATGGCTGGGCCACACGCGGACTCGCATTCGGTGTGTAGTCAATGAAAGGATCAGTAGGCTGGCGGCCGTGTACAGCGACGTTGCTCAAGAACCTTGGAGACTGCGTCATTGTACCTCCAGCAGGATCACCTCCCCTCCTATTCACATCAACCACATAATCCCTCTGCTTCTCTTCTCCACGAAAGTGGTTTTGGAACGCAGGAGGACGGTTCTGAGTATCTTGGTCTCCCAGAATAAGTCTCTTCGGCGCTGGTGCCTTGTGGCTGTCAAACTGGGCCACGGGCTGCGAAGCCAAGGGCGACAGCATACTCGCCATTCTACGCTGATGCAACGTCGTCATGCCTTGACCCTGGAGATCCTGAAGACCCTGAGGTGAGCCGTACGGGTCATCATTCGCTAGTGGGCCAGATGATCGCAGAGAAGACGGCACGGATTGCTGCACTCGGGAGTCGGTATGGGTTGGACGCCGAAAATGGTCTGATGCACTCGTCAGAGACGGATGCAGGGCGATAGGTATGCGTCCCCGTCTCTCAGAATCCATTTGCACCGCTTGTCCGACGTTTCGTGAAGATGTAGGTGGGAGTGCGCTACCATCGCCATCGTTGTGCCTCTGGGCTTGTCTGACCGTCGTGTCGCTCTCAGGCGAGTCTACTTCACCCAAACCCACACCCCCACTAACATCAGCATCGTTACCAAATCCCAGTCTCGTGTCAGTGAATCTTCCATAAGCCGGCGTCAATCCCCCGGCAGAGGTATTGCCATTACCGAAACCAAGGTAGCCGCTCGCATACAATTCGTTTCTCACCGCGCGCTGAGCTGCTTCGACTGAGCGCTCCCAAGCTTGCAATTCGGCGCGTTCGCGTGATTGCCGAGACTCTTGTAAGGATGACGTGTAATCTGAGCGATTGGGTGGCTTGTGGCGGTTGTCCATGGCGACTTGAGTTTTTGTGGAAACGACGGAGTGGGAGGAGAGAGAGAGAGAGAGAGCGATACTGGAGGTGCAAGAACTCCTTGGCGTGGCTTTTGAGGTAAATTCGAATATGTGGGTCTGGTGGGAAATTACAGGTGAAGGTGAGTGTGAATATGTCCTAGTTAGGACAGCAAGTGGCGAATGTGAACGTGAAAGTGAAAGGATGCTAGGTGTTGCACCTCGCTACCGATATATGGAAAGTATTGCATATGAATTGTAGAACTACTAAGAGCTTCTCAACAAGTGTGGTGTTAGGTTGTAATGCTTTAGAAAATTGGGGTTCATGTTATTTCCAAGTTCCTTCTTAAAGGTAACAATTCGGCAATCGTAAACATTGACATTGCGCCTTCTCCACGCACAGGGATCGCAATTACCAAGTCTGAAAATGGTAGCGAGTCAAAAAGATAAGTAATCCGTTGCGTAGGCTCATATGTAAGAAAGAGTAGAGTGATAAATTGATAAATATGAACAGTGATTAAGTCCTCATATCAAAGCAAACTTTTGACACTTAAGCCTGCACAGACAGCTTACACGTTTCAGGAAGACCTAGTTCGTCAACCCGTTTGTAGACGCCACATCAGTAGCAGTGCTCTTCTTCTGCTTGTACACATCCGAATCGAGCAGCACATCGAGGCCAAGACGCTGGCGAGTAGAGTATGATGTGATGCCGCCCTGGGGATCAGCTTCAGTAACAAGCTCCTTGCGACGAGTGTCGACGAGCAGTCGGATAAGATCAGGGCGCATGTAATGTCCCGAAAAGTCTGCCAACGCCTTGGTCAAGTGGCTCTCGTTGAGGTCAATCTATGAATCCGTCAGTAACTATCCAAAGAAACTCTGAATTGGGAAAGCATACATCGACAAACATGAGGCCATCAAAGTCCTTGTCAGGCTTTGAATACAGCGACCCATCTGGCCTGTAGATACGCGCATGCCCGTTGTAGGTCGAAGGATCAGTCTCCGGTTCCATGCCCTCGGGCGTATTCATCTTCAACCCTTCCTTGCTCAGCCTCTGGAATGGTGCCAGCGTCCAGGTCCCCGTCTCAAGAGCATATGCCGGCGTCACCAGGTCCGATGCCGGGTCCGCAACATTGGTAGCCGGATCGGGGTAGTTGAGCGTCTCCTTGCCGGGATATATAGGCCATGCAGCAATGTGGATCTGTTCGCCCTCGGAGACGTTGAGCGCTTTGAGGAACGGGTTCATATTCTCCCAGCAGTTGAGTTGACCCAAACGGCCAAGCTCAGTCTGCGTGACAGACTTGAATGTGTCGCCTGCGCCGTCACCATAAACCAGCTTCTCAACGTGCGTAGGCTTGATTTTGCGTCGGTGATTGATCACTTCGCCCGTGGGGTCGATCAACGTCTGTGTCAAGTAACACGTTGCATGATCAATTTCCGAGAAGCCCAGCGAGACATAACTACGCTTTTATCAGCTTTGTGCATCAATCAACTTCGATCACGACTGCAACATACATGTGATTATCTCTCGCAGCCCTCCGAATTCGGCGGAACTCCTCCGAATCAATGGGAAGAGAATTTTCGCGGTACTTCTTCAGCAAAGGTAACGATTGCTGGTAGTTTACTTTCCACATCCAGTAGGGGTAGCCTGGGATCCAGACTTCGGGGAAGGCCACGAGTTTGCAGCCAGCAGCGCCGGCTTCGTTGATGAAGTCAATGGTTTTTTGGACGCCGGCAGCCAGATTGAACCAGCAAGGCTCGGAGGTGACCTGATTGTTTGGTTAGGTTGGGAGGTTGGGAAATAGGGAAGAGGGAGTAGGTACTGCGGCGGCTTTGTATTTGGTGAGAACCATGGTGTAGATGTGGATGAAGGAGGTTGTTCGGGTTGGATTTCTTCAGTGCTTGAGTGCTCAAATGCTTGAATGCTTGAGTTTGTGATGTGTTGATATAGAGATGGTCATCAAGCTCTATATAGGTTTGCTGAGATGGCACCCTCGGCAACGTCTTGCCTGTGTTCTTCCGACCACCCACAATGGCTGTGACCGTCCCCGCCGTCTCGGGTGTCAGCATTCAATGACTGTGAGGATCTGTTCGGGTGTTCTCGTATGGTCGCCTTCTGCCACCTATTCCAGACGCTCATCATCTGTCATCATGCATGCCGTAGACAAGTTCCCTGTGCCGTACGCGCGTGTTCAAACGTGGTGGCAGTCGGTTCTGCGCCGTCTCATAACTTTTGCCCAAGTCAGGACCACTCTCGACGCTTGCACTTGGTCAGCCAGACATGCCGCGAACCATTTCCCTGTGCCGCGAAGTTGTGTTACTTGAAAATGGTCTGACTTGTTTCTTGCCGAAGAAAGATGGAGACACAGACGCATATGCAGTGGCCGATGGATGGCGTGAAGCTGCAAGGCTCGCGATGCCGTGACCCAGTGTAAGCGGCATGATATGCACCTTCATGTCGGCGTCTGGATGCCGTGTTGAAGTCGACACTGCCGCCTTGGCAACTATCACGTGTCGCCCCACCTGCCGCCGTTGTTCCAAGTCATCTCCACACCATCTCCGCGCCATCTCCGAAAATACCCCCTCCAGTGATTCTAGCCCGCCATTCTCACTAAACAATTCTGGATGAATCATGGCCGACGAAGACGAGGACATTTCGCACCTGCGCGCGCCTGACGCTGCTGATTTCGACCCGACCGAAGAGGCGCAGGACTTCCGGTTCCTCGACAGACTCACGTAGGCAATTTGCGAACTCGTTGCGGCTCTGGTCCCCACCATGCTGATTTGACCGCGACAGCGCACAAGATAGCGCACTCCCTACGCTACCCAAGCGCGGCGAGAAAGACTTTGAGAGCCATGAGACAAACTTGCAGCTCGAAACTCTTGAGGCTTCGCGCCGGGCCATGCATGGCGTCCTCTCGTGGCAACGCACCCACACGCAAAAAAATCATATCGTAGCCATGTATGACCCCGAGCGCAACATGGCGTACGTCGACAAAGCCCGGTCCTCGCATTTCCAGACCATGGGCACCAATAAAGGCGGGAGGGAGTGGCTGCTCCCCGAGGAGGCTCTGTTCTTGCTGGAGAGAGGCACCCTGGACTGTCGGTGGCCGGTGAAACGTGAGGTGGGCGACGAGACAGTCTACAGGACTGAAGATGGCGCGCCCATGAGCCTGCAGTCAGCGTATGCAGCCTTCATCGGCTTCGAAGGGGGCGTCGGCGGGAAACTGACGCTGGAGATGTATAACGTCTACGCTGGATTGAAGAGATCAGGATATGTCGTCCTCAGGACAGGGACATGGGACGAGGATAGAGGAGAGGTATTGTCCGCTCCACCAGAGCTCAAGGAGAAACACGATTCCAGGCCTGGCATCATCACCCGCTTCTTCTCCGACATGTGGCGCCGTCTCAGCCAGCCGACCTATGTAATCTCACCCGAGAATCTGGCCTTCGGCCCGCTTATCAAGCCTGGACTCTACAGGAGCTACAATGATATCTACCGCCTCCTCAAGCTCATCCCAACCCACGACCGAACACGCCCGCCTTCGTTCATCCTCCCACCCTCCTCAGATAACCCGTATCGCGTCCACTTCGACGTTTACCGCACATCGGCCAACTTCCGTAAATCTGCCCGTGCAAGCCTTACCCCCGACTTCCGCATTTGTGTCGTCGATGCACGCACAAACGCCATCCCCACGAGTGCGCAGCTGAACGACCTCATGGCACAGGTACCAGAGGACAGACCCAAAGAGTCAGATCAACCGTACCAAAGGCTCAAGCATGGATGTAGGAACGTTGTTTTGGCTATCGTAGATAACGGTATTCCGAGTTATCTCAGAGTCGCCGATAGCCCATTCGAAGACGTTAAGATATATGAGAGAACAGCGCCAAGAGGGAAGGGTGGTAGGGGGCGTGGAGGAGGTAGGGGTAGAGGTAGGGGAAGGGGAAGAGGACGCGGAAGATAACAACCCGAGGCGCACAACTAACGCAATCTGCAACTGACTTCCTATGTAGTTGTGGAACTCTTCGTTGAGGTAATACCAAGATTTGAGTATCTACGCCATATACAACTGTTACTATAACGCATAGGGACGCTCAGGCCTTGGTGCTAATAGAAGAACGCGAGTGACCGAAACTCGTATGACACAGAACGTTACGATATGGGCACAAAAGGCAGTGTAATGAACGTGAAAAAGTAAATGCTAGGACTAAGTTGTGCCTGGACCTTGAGCAACGCTGACTGCGACATCGCTCTGAACACACACTCATGCTCGAATGCCTCGCAACTTTGTTTATGGAGACACCTTTGAGGAGGTAGGGGCTGGTTCGAACTAATTATCAAAGAAAAAGGCTCTAGGCATGGGAACATAGAGACAGTATATCCACGAGCCTGCCCGCTTAGAGCTTTCACACATAAGAAATGAGGTAGAGCGAGGTAGGATGTTTGTGACATGTTTCCAGCAGCCCCTCGTGTGCATGAGCACGTACACAAACGACACTATGTCTTATTCCGGAAGTTAAATGCGCAACTGCCGGATAATTCAGTCGCACACATACCGAGTGTACCAAGAGCTTACGTCAGTGGATCTGATTGTAGTTCTGCTCACTTACTCTAGGACTGCCTGATGTGATGCTTTGTGCATGTCGGAAGACCCCTCTGCAACACGAAAATTATCCCTTTTCTTCTCACAATGGTGCACTATCTTCAGGTACATTATGACCTGTTCTGTCTTTTTATCGAGAAAGGGCTTTATGGCGACGAAGAGATAGGATTTACGGAACATATAGATAGATCATTGAGCTTCTTTGAGACCTTGTGAGCCATGGTGCATTGCCTGTGGTAGCAAAGAGTTGATGAGATCACCACTAATGCTGTGATGTGATTGTGTCATAGAAAAGGCACATTCTCATCACGAACAGAATTGACGGAAGATCTTATCATTCTAAGAGCACATCGATAGTACAGTAGTCGTAATTGAGGCGCAGCAGGTTTTAGTGGCTTGGACATGTCGTACAGGGGCTCATGCTCTCGCGCAACATCACGTAGTTTAGTTAACGAGAAATGATTAGATTTCGAGTATGTCGACAAGGTACATCGTCATACGAGGCGTTCTAATACTGTTTGCGGCTCTCTGGTATAAAGACATGAGCAGCCGCTTGCTTATATTCCTCAAAACTCCCGATCACTCTCCAAAGGCCACTTCTGCCTCAGTCTTGACATTCAAAGCGGCGTCACCCTACTCCTTAGAGACCTTTTGCGCTCCATTCGCTCTCTTCAATTATAGCATATCCGTTCCATCGCTACTATGCTGTCAGTTATTCAAATTATAGCGGTCTTGCTCACCTTTGCCAACGTAGTCGTTTCCAGCCCGGTTGAACTACGTAAGTCAAGATATAGACTGAGAAGTTCCAACCGATTTTGACTAACATTGGCCCCCGTCCAGAAAAACGCTCCACCTTTTCCATCGAGCAAGTGCCTGCCAAGGTTGCACACCGGAAGCCCGGAGCGGTACTGAAAGCCGCTGCTTTCCAAAGACATGGCATACCAATGCACACCAGCCTTCAAGCATCTGCAGAGAATGCGGCGAACAGAGTGTTGAGTCATCCACCATACAATGGATCCGTAAGTGCCTGGAATGATTATTACCACGTGATGTATTTGTGTCCAGTTACGATTGGAGAAGATACACTCCACCTCCTTTTTGACACCGGAAGTTCTGATATGTAAGCTCATTTGTATGAAATAACTACTTTGAGTGCTAATGGACAATAAAGTTGGGGTTACTCCTCCCTACAGCCTCAAGAGCAAATCTACGGCCATGAGTTTTACAATGCCGAGCAGTACAAGATCAAGGATGGCTATACTTGGGGTGTCACCTACGTTGATGGTACAGGTGCATCTGGCGACGTATATGTTGACCAAGGTAAGACTCCCTGCCTCCTCCAATACTTGCTCACAAAACCCCACCAAAGACACTTTCAAACTCAATCACATATGACTGACTCGTACAATCTGCAGTCGAAGTTGGCCCCCTAGTAGCTACTCAGCAGGCCTTCGGAGCCGCAAAAACCATCTCCCCTTCGTTCGTAAACTTTCCCGAATATGAGGGTGTGCTAGGCCTTGGCTTCCGCAAAATGCAATCCATTCAACCTGTCCAGCAGAACACGTTCTTTGATAACATCAGGGATAGCCTGGCTGCCCCGCTCTTCGCTACCGCACTCCGCTATAACGCTCCAGGCACCTATGATTTCGGCGTCATCGACACAGCGAAATACACAGGCGAGCTCACGTGGACAGAGGTCAACGAAAGCATAGGATGCTGGGAAGTATATGTGTCAAGTACCTCCATATTCCCCAGCACAGGCTTCTACGCCGTTGTCGATACAGGAACCACCTTGCTCATTCTCGGCGACGAGCTTGTCGCCGCATACTACGACGATGTCCCGGATTCAGTCAACGATCCGACCTTCGGCGGCTACGTGGTTCCCTGCGACACCGAATTGCCAGATCTCGAATTCGAGCTTGGTGGTGGCTATCATGTCGTGCCTGGCATGTACATGATGGTTGGGGCTATTGACGAAACTGGCGGCATGTGCTATGGCGGGCTGCAGAGCAATGATTTGATAGACGGAGTCAATGTCCTTGGTGACATCTTTATGAAGGGCAAGTACATTGTGCATGAGTATGCGGATGGGTTACCGAGAATGGGCATTGCACCATTGGCTGATCCTTGAGTGTCGTTCGGATGTTTTCTTTCATCCCCTCTTTTACACAAATGCTTAACTCTTTTTTTTCGGTGGAAACGGGGCAAGCGGTCCTTGAAATTCTGTTGAAATATGAATATTGTTCTGCCTTGAGAGGGAATTACATACATATATAAAAAGATTGGATTGATTTCATCCATACACGACTTTGCGTTGAAACAGTCATTTGTACTCCACTGCAGAAGCAGCCAAAAGTCGAACTATTTAGATCATTCAAGCTGGTTGAACACCTACATCGGAACCCAGACGACCCAGGTTATTCATTCCAATAAACAAGTCAACTGCATGTTGAAAAGTGACCTGATACTAAAACGGTACAACCGTCAAAAAACCCAGTACCAAATCTCATCTACGCCTTGATGTTGGCAGGCTGCTTATAGTACTTGCTAGGTATAAACGGCATCTTAGTCACAACCGCCTTCCTCTTCCTGCCCCTCACCACAACCTCAACCTCCGTGCCCGCCTTATGCATTCCATCCTTTATGTAACCCATAGAAATGTTCTTCTTGAGCGTTGGTGAGGGACATCCAGAAGTAATCGTACCGATCTTCTCACCAGCCTGATCCACAATCTCCGCACCTTCTCTAGCAGGCGAGCCTTCAATGGTGAGGCCAATGCGTCGTCGTGATACACCACCGCCTTCTGACTTCTTCTTCAGCTGCTGTAGGATGGCAGAGTCGCCTAGAAACCCGCCTTTTTCGCGGCGGTCTTTGCCAATGATCCACGAGAGTCCGGCTTCAACGGGTGTGGTGGTGTCGTCTAGATCGTGGCCGTACAGACACATGCCTGCCTCCAGTCGCAGTGTGTCGCGTGCACCCAGACCTGCGAAGCGCAGCTCGTCTTTTGCTGAGTCGAGCAGGAACTGTGTGATGGCCTCGGTAGCATACCCCGGAATACTGATTTCAAAACCATCTTCGCCAGTGTAGCCGCCGCGGCTTACAAGGACCTCGGCATCGGTCCCCTTGATGGTTGCAGTGGTGCATTGGCCAAAATAGAGGGACTCAAGATCTTTTTTCGACTTGTCGTCTAGCACGCGAGAAAGGATCAAGGAAGACAAGGGGCCTTGGAGGGCGATGAGACCTTGGTTGTCGAGGATCTTCCAATCAACGGGTTGGGAGGGATGGGAGCTTTCCCAGGCGGAGAGTTGCGTTTTGAAGTAGGCTGTATCTTTTTCTCTGCATCCGGCATTGGTGACGACGTAGAACTTATCAGATAAACGTGTAACCACTGTGTCATCTACAATGCCACCGGTAGAGTGTAGCAAGGTTGATAACGTGGACTGATGCATGGGCAATGAAGAGAGTGATGATGGTGTGATACTCTCCAGGAAAGCTTCGGCACCAGGGCCAGAAAAGTGATGCTGCACCCTGGAATAATTGTTAGTCATAGTGTGCAAGTTGCAAAGATTATATTTATCTTACATGTGTCCAACATCGAACAAACTGGCTTTTTCTCGCGTCCAGTTATGCGAATCAATGATGCTCATGTCACTATATTGCACGGGCATGGAGTAGCCGCCAAACGGCACAAACTTGGCACCATGTTTTTTGTGGAGCTCATAGAGACCAGTCTTGCCCAGCTGCTCAGCTCCTGACTCTGAAGAAGCAGAGCGGATCTGTTGGTGGGATGGCCGTGTGAACTTGCGGGGTCGTGAGGTGGGAGTAGTGTATGATCTTGTGGAATAGTGCACCGTCTGTAAACATTCGGCCCTCCAGATTCGCGGTGCAAGCCCATTGAAGGCCGGACGCAATGCAACAATTACTTTTTTCGAGGCCATTGTGCGTGGTTGAGGAAGAAAGAAAACACCTTGGGGGACTTTTGCTGTTTGGTAGTTCGGCGGGTACTCACGGCGGACTATGTAGGTACGACTGGCATGACGGCAGATGCGGCCTTAGCTTGGATTAGCCATGGGCCCAAGCTCTTGTCGAGCTGCGCGGGATTCCATTCACCAAAACGGCCATCGTTCCCATAACCGCCTATATCGCGCCCCGATCGCCCCGGAACAACTGCAGCAACCATGTCCAAGGGCAGCAAGTACCTGCTGGTGTCGCTGCCGACGTCTATCTCGCCATCGAATCATGCCGACGATGCTCTTACAGCTCTGCGGTCTACGGTAACCAATGACGTGGGGACCACCTCGCCGTTTGCGATACCCAACTTCAAGATCGGGACTCTGGATGCACTGGTACAGCAGGCCGACGACCTTTCCAAGCTTAGCAATGCGTGCGAGGGTGTCGTCGGAAAGGTCGGGGAGAGCCTACGGCAGATACTAGACGGCGACGAGGGCAAGATACAACAGCAGAAGACAATCAACGATAGTATGTCGGGTATGCACCGGGCGATTAGTAGCTAGAGCTCACATTACGTAGAGCCTGTGGACCAGTATCTGCGCAATTTCCAGTGGAACAAGGTCAAGTACCGGGCAGACAAGCCCATCGCAGACCTCATAGACGCATTACAGAAGGTGGGCGACTGCGCAGCCGGCGCAAAACCACTTTAGCTGACCACGTGCACAGGAAATCCAAGGCATCGACAACGACGTGAAATCAAAGTTTAGCCAGTACAACCAGACCAAAGGCGCTCTCGCAGCCGCCGAGCGGAAGCGCACAGGAAATCTCTCAACCAAATCCCTTGTCAATGTCGTAAACCCCAAGGCCCTCATTCGCGACTCAGAATACCTCGATACCCACCTCATTGCCGTGCCCAACACGGTCGTAAAGGACTTTTACCAGCAATACGAGGAGCTATGTCCCATGGTCGTTCCGCGGTCCGCCAACAAGCTCGCCGAAGACGACGAATTCACCCTCTTCGCCGTCACAACATTCAAAAAGCACTCGACCGAGTTTGTACACAAGTGCAGGGAGAAGAGGTGGACACCAAGAGACTATCAGTACAAGGAAGGAGGCAAGGAGGAGGAGGCCAAGGAAGCGGATCAGTTGGCCAAGGATGAGAGGAAGCTCTGGGGCGAGGCGCTGCGGCTAGGGCGGACGGGGTACAGCGAGAGCGCTATGATCTGGATCCACGCTCTTGCACTAAGAGTATTTGTGGAGACGGTGCTGCGGTACGGTCTACCGCTTGACTTTGTGTGCGGTATAGTTCAGGTGAGTTCAAGATATTTGGATCTGTGGCATGTTCGCGTTGCTGACAATACATAGACGACCGCGAAACAAGCAAAGACGGCAAAGTCAAATCTCGACTCGGCTTACTCATACCTCGGTGGTAATGCCTTTGGTCGCGACAGCAAAGGTCGCATCAAGAAGGATGACGCGACCATGTCAAACGACATGCAGCAGGCAGGGCATATGGGCGACCAAGAGTATACCGCATACGTTTATTACGAGTTTGAGGTTCTGTAGCATGCCTATATGGAGTAGTGAGAGTTTTAAGGAGAATATCATAGGTAGGCCTATATGCACAACGCAAGTCCACCTTGAGAGATTTGTAGACAATTCTCCACGGAGACCAATAAAATACAGATACAACACAGCGGAACACCGACTTGATCATGTGATGGTGGTATGCGGGACGGTCGGACTTGGCGCGTCATCCCATTAGGCGGTGGCAGAAACTTAGCGCCATTTCTACTTCCCCAAGCGCAACTTTTGGAAAAAAGTTACCGCGACCCTCCCGACACTTGACCGCAAGGCTCAGGATACACAGCCGCCAGAATGCCGTCAACACATAATGTGGAGAAGCCATGGGATACCGATGATATTGACAAGTGGAAGGTACGCTTGCGACATGCATGCGCTTGCGCCACGGCCAAGTACTAACACAGCACAGATCGAGCCCTTCAAGCCCGAAGACAACACAGCAGGCGCCTTTACCGACGAGTCCCGCTTTAGCACCCTCTTTCCCAAGTACCGCGAACAGTACCTAAAGGGTTCCTGGAAGTTCATTACCCAGGCGCTACAGAAGCAGGGCATCGGGTGCGAGCTCAACTTGGTCGAGGGCTCCATGACAGTATGGACGACGCAGAAGACGTGGGATCCAGCAGCTATATTGAATGCGCGCGATCTGATAAAATTGCTTGCGAGAAGTGTGCCTGCGCCGCAAGCTGTCAAGATCCTTGACGACGAGGTAGCCATGGACATCATCAAGATACGGAATTTGGTTGGCAATAAAGAGCGCTTCGTAAAGAGGCGGCAGCGCATTCTAGGCCCCAACGGATCGACGCTCAAGGCACTGGAATTGTTGACCGAGTGTTACCTTCTCGTACAAGGAAACACGGTCGCGGCCATGGGCCCTTACAAAGGCCTCAAGCAAGTCCGGCGCATTGTTGAAGATACCATGCACAACATCCACCCCATATACGCCATCAAAGAGCTCATGATTAAGAAGGAGCTCGCCAAAGATCCCGAGCTAGTCAACGAGAGCTGGGACCGTTTCCTACCAAATTTCAAGAAGCGCTCGCTCAGCAAGCGACGCGTGCCGCACAAGGTCAACGACAAGTTCAAGAAGACATACACGCCGTTCCCCCCGCCGCAAGAAAAGAGCAAGGTGGATCTGCAGATCGAGAGCGGCGAGTACTTTTTGGGAAAGCATGCAAAGGAGAGGAAGGTGCAGGAGGAGAGAGAGGAAAAGATGAAAGACAAGATGGATGCAAAGAGGAGGGAGAGAATGCAGGAGTATGTGGCACCAGAGGAGGATGGCGGCGAGAAGAAGAAGAAGAAGCGAAAGAGGGAAGAGGGCGAAGTCAAGGAGAAGAAGAAAAAGAAGAATCACAGCGAAGAGGGAGAGGGACATGGCGACTCGTGAGGTACCTGAAATTCGTTGAAGACTGCAAGCTACAGACGTGGTATATCGTACTCTACAGCATTTCTCGGTGTTTAGGTTATTTTGAAAAGTTCAAATACCCAGTTTCTGTTGACATTATACAAAATCACAGAGCATACAACACACCAATTTCACAGCAAGAAGCCAAAGTGCGCTCACTATAAAAATTAAAGTTGGTGGGACACTCGCAAGATTACCAAACTTGGCATCTTGAAACTTGAGTAAGCAGTCACGCAGTGTTTCGCACCCTATGACAAGGGTCCAAACGTCTAGCGTCTCACCCTAGGCCACCACCATTTTTCAGCTCATCATCACAGTTTCCACGTTTTCATCAACAAGTTCACGCGATATTCCCTACATCCGGCGGTTGCTTTTCCTGATTTACAAGTTTGCCACAATGTATCTGAAAGTACGAGCCATCTCCTTTTTCTTGGCACAGTCTGTTTTGGTGCAATCCATAAAGGAGGGCTTATGGGCTCGACATCAAGTCTACACGAGTCCACTATACACGCTCGAGCTGCAAACCTCGATTGACGGATTGCAAGAGTTCGCTTATTGCACCCCGACCAAGCTCCCCAATGTGCGAAATCATGAGGAGGAAAAAGATATTGATACCTACTCACCATGGACACACACTCCAATCTGCACACCCACCCTCCAAACCATAGATTCCATACTTTGTATCTACACCGATGCTACCTTCAGCAATGGCCGCGGTATATCGATCTTCACGACACCGTCTCTCGCCAAGAAATTTGCCTCCCTCCCAGCCTTCACATCCAACCAATCCCACATGATTAACACACCCAGCAACACCTACACTACAACCTCCATGCTTGGAAAAGGCCTGGGCATGCTAGCATCTCGAAACCTTGTCTTCGGTGACATGGTAACAGCCTACACGCCCGTGTTCATGGCATATCTGGAAGTCGAACTTTCCACCCTAGATCGAGAAAAGTGGTGGCGTCGCGCCGTGGAGCAGTTACCAGAGGCGAGTAAAGAGACGTTTTTGGACTTGGCAACTGTGTATGGGGATGAGAGGGTGAAGGTGCAGGACGTAGTCAAGAGTAATACGTTTCGTGTCGAGGTGGGTGGGATCGGGCATTTGGCGATTTGGCCGGAAACGAGTAGGGCGAATCACGCGTGCGCTCCAAAGTACGTATTTTTATTATACTTGTTATCCCCTTTTGTTCGCTTTTTTGTCCAATTTATGGAGAGAGAGAGAGAAAGTCTCGGGGAACTAGAATAGCCGGACAACTACAGTCACGCCCCAAATTCACCACGTCCGATTCTAACGACTACCCCCCGGCGACTGCGATAGGTTTGGGATTTGTACATTTGCTAAAAATCGCTAAAAGTGTGAGGCTCGCCGGGGGGAAGTCGTACACAGTTTTTATAGCTTTGAATTGGACATGGTAGTTGTCCGGCTATTTCAATTTCCCGATAGAGAGAGAGAGTGTGTGTGTGAAGGAGGAGGGTTTCAGGAAAAAGTGTTGATACAAGGCTAATACCAAAGACGCGAATAGTGCACAATATGTCATCGATCCCGACCATCTAACGCACATTGTCCGCGTCACTCGCCCAATTGCTCAAGGCGAAGAAATCACCATCGCTTGTAAGTTCCCCCCTGGCCCCTCCCCACCTTTCCCTTGTCCAAAAAGTTGCTAATCGCAGACAAAAAGATACCACACCCCTCGAACCCACACCCCTCCGCCAGCAACACCTCCAACAAGGCTTCCACTTCACATGTACCTGCCCTCGCTGCAGCTCCCCCACGTCGGATTCAATACTAGATCGCATCGTCACCATCCAATCCCATTTAAAAGACTGGTCACCCACCTCGCCTGCTAACTCCCCTTCTGCCTCGCTCGCACTAGTGGATGAATTATTAATGCTGTATCGTTCCGAGGGGCTAGAGGGATTCATGGATTTGGCATATGGACATGCGGCATTAGCGTATAGCGCCGTGGGAGACAAGCATATGGCAGTGCGGTATGCGGAACGAGCAAAAGAGGCCATTTTGATCAAGGATGGGGCGTGGGTGGTGAATTTTGGGGTTTGGGAAGAGCTACTCGGGGATGTGGAGGGGCATTGGAGTTGGATGAGGAGGGGTCGGGTGTGAGGTGGCTGCTAAACTTTATGTGGTATGAGTGGGAGGGAAGCTAGTTTCGTGCCCTTTAGTGCTCGGTCATGTGTTTTGGTGGGTATGCGAGGTATCAAGGAGATGCACATATTTGTTTGTTCTTCCTGCTACTACTTCTACCAGGTATAGTGTGTATACATTCACCCTCTCTTTCATCGATTATTATCCGCACAGTTTGCCATATCGAACCAAACATCCACCTCATCGCCCCTCACGTCCTTTTCCTCCGCCTCTTCATTATCATCCTCATCCACACCATCTTCCTTAACATTGCTGCCAACTTGCATAGCCAATCTCCTCGCCACCTCACTCGCCTCCACGAGACTAACAAGCTTCCTCTTGTTCCCTTCCGCCTTGGCCGCATACTCCCTACACGTATCCCACACCTTTTCCACATCTGGTCTCTCATCCTTTGGCTCTTGCACAAATTCTTCTACTTTCCGATGGAGCACACCACCCGTGTGTCTCTGTCTGCGACGGCGTAGCTGCATCCGACGACTACCATCATAGTAATTCATCCCATCTGGATTTGGATGAAGCGACGGAGGGTTGCTGAATACTTGTTTGGACAAGTAGGCATCTTCTGCTACTTCGTATGGCGTGCGTCCCGTCGCGTTTTCACGAAATAGAAGGTCAGGACGGCAGGAGAGCATAGTACACAGGAGGGTGGGGGCACCGTAGCGTGCTGCAACATGTACTGGCGTGTCGCCTTCACCGCTGATTATAGCAAGGTCTTCGCCATTCGTGAAGTCGAGGATGACCTTAAGCATCTTTTCGTGGCCTTCGTTTACAGTGTTGTTACCGTACTGTGGCGGCCGGAAGCTATGCATCAAACGCGCAAGAGGTGTTGCCGCGCCGGGAGCTTCGGTCGTACGTTCCGTAACGAGAGTAGTAATAAGGCGAGGATCAACCAACTCAAGTAGTTTGCGAATGCGATCGATTCTCTTGTCATCAAGGTGGTGGCCATTCTCGAAAATGGAGTGCACGATGTTGGCTCCAAGGTTGTTGCGGCATGTTTGCTGAGCGCCAGCTTCAAGCAAGATCGGAATCATGTCTATCCGGTGCAGACGGAAGGCAAGGTGTAAAGGCGTCATACCATTTGCAGATCGGTGTTCGAGTGCCTCGGGGTACGTTTTGCATAGGTATCGAAGTAGGTCCAAAGACTCGTCATTTGTCTTGCCTAGGACAACGCAGTGCAATAACAAATGAGAGCGCAGATTTAGCCACTTGGAGATGGCGACCTCCAATCCCCCTTTCGTCTTGGCAAGGTTCTGGATTCGAATGTCATCTCGATGATTATCTGTAAACTGCGTGTAACAATGCAGTACCGCATCGCTGGAAAACCATGCGACGCTATCCAGGGCCCCAGACCGGGCGGCATGGAGCAGAGGTGGGTGTTGTGATCCGGCTGGCTGGCTTTGCACTTCTCTTCCAGCATTTGCCCAGTCCGCTCGTTTTTGTCCGTGGACCGAAAGACCTTGATAATGCTTTGGTTTTTCAACGACCTCAATTCCATTCTTCTTGGCCAGGTCATCCAGGGGTATACCACAACCGGTTCGAGTAATAATCTCCTTCAATAGCTCCGTACGACCGAGACGAATTGCATACAAGAAGTCCGGCTCTTCGAAGCGGAAGAACCTGGGTGCTGCATCATCAGCCCTAACATTGCGACGGGAGCAGTCCTCTCCCAAGGCAATCAGGAAGTGCAGAAGCTCTGAGTCATTTAAGAAGATCGCAAACTGGAAGAGATTCCAGGGTTTTTCCACTTCATAGATGTACTCTTGAGTAGGCTGTTGCGGCACATGGTAAGTGCGATTGTTTGCTGCATGCTTCAATACCTGCCTGGGACTGCGTCCACTGCTACGAAAGCTTGGTACAGACCGCGTCCACATTTGCTGTACTTGTTGGTAACCAAGGAGTCCTTGGTTTTGCCCTGTTGGGGTTTGGGACGTGTTCTCATCCTCCAGGAAGTGATGCGCCGGACATGCCCATTTCATGAGCGTAAGTGGCTCGACATTGCTCTTGACCTGGCTCTGGACCTCTCCGATGTTTTCTACGGTAAAGCGATCGTCCACGATTTCTGAATAGATTTGGATGTCGCCATCATCTCCATCGGAATCTTGATCGTCATCGTCGGCCGAATGCATAGTATGATTGATTGTACCAGGTTTTTCTTCGGGAGCAAATTGAGCGTGCGCTATTTCTAGAACCGCCTTAGCAACGTCAAAGTGCTTGCGGAGAACCGCGATTGAAAAGGGAGAAAATCCTAACGTATCCTGCACAGCAATCTTCAGGGGGGGTTGTTGATCTTCCCATACTGCCAGCGTGAGCTCCTTCACAGTTGACAAGTCAGCATCCCAGCATGCCTGGAAAAGCTTCATGTAGGCAGCACGTCGCTCATCGTTTAAATCTGCGAGCTGGAAGGATAGCGAAGGACTCCATGGTTTGGGTGGCTCCGGTTCGTAACCACCATAGGAGTAATCCGGGCGATCCTTAAATGTAGCATCCGGATGGAGTTCCTTGAACGTTTTCGCACCCCGTTCGATAAGCCGTGATTCGAGTGATTCGAACTCAGCGAGCAGTGATTGGACAGCGGCTTTCTTCTCCTCTGTGCCCTCGGGGTCCTTGTGCGGCTTTAACGTTTGGTTGTACCTTTCCAGCTCTTGATCATACGCCCTTTTGGCGCCTGGAATTTGGATCCTCACTTGGAAATGAGCGTACGACTGCGGATCGTAATCCTGGAGATATTCAGACTCGTCCTTGAGCGCGATCGGTGGGAACGTCTTGATGGTGTAGATAGGGTTGCCAAATTGGTTTAAAGTTTTCCCCGTCCGTAAAAACTCACGCATGTCGTCAAGTTTCTGGCGTACAGCATCTAATAAAGTGTGAGTGGCATTGTTACTGTAATTGTTTCGCCTCTGGATTGTGCCCCAAGCATCGCTTGTGAGGCTATTGGCATCTGCACCGGCATCTAGAAGCTTCAAGACCACGGACGTCATTTCAGCATTTACAGCCGAGAATATAGGTTGCTTGAAGCTTTGTCGAAATCGCTGTTCGTTGGATTCCGAAGTGCCTCGGGCGTCCCACTTGCTCTTGAATGAAGTCATGTAAGCGCCGAAACTGATCTCAGGTTTTGCGCCGAGTTCAAGGAGTGCATCCACCGCAGCCTCATCCCCATTTTCGATGGCCGTCGTTAGGACATCCTTCGCAGTAGGATGATATTCTGAGCCAGACATGGAAATATGACCGACAGCTCGCTGTGCGGCAGGTCGGTTTGCTGAAATCATGCTGGTTAGCAGATCAGCACCGTGTGCAGCAAAGTATTGGAGAGCAGTAACATGCTCGACATCAGCTTGGGCAGGGGATGCACCGAGACTGATGAGAAGCTCCGTCATTTCCTTCCCTTTCTCCTGCGAGAGCTGTAGCGAAAGAACAACAGGGAGAATGGCTGCTCGTGCCGACTTGTTGTGGGCATGGACAAGCTTAATTGGAAGAAGTACGTCGGCACCAAACTCCTGTACAAGCATCTTGACAACATTGGTGTGACCATTCGCAATCGCGAGGTGCAACGCAGATACCGGTGCATCCCAAGCCAGCACGTCGACATTATAGACATCAGGTTCGTCGCTGTTAGAGTTGTCTAGCAATGCTTCCTGGGTATCGGCTGAGTTTCTGCGATCGATTTTGACGATAGAATTCTCAGTTGTCGCGTCGTTGTTTTCGGAATTGTCATCAAGCATGTCGACATCGCTATCTTCTTCACTCTCGTCATCTCTGTCGTTATCGCCTTCATCAAGGCCTTGCTTTGTACCGTCGTCATCGGCTAATGCCTCAACGTCAGCCATGTTCTCATCGCTGTCGGCTGTTTTCGATGCGCCCTTCTTGAGTATTTCTTTTTGAGCTTCTATCTCTTCGTTGGCCTCGCTCTTGACGAGAAGCGCCTTGACCATATCAGCTTCGCCACGCATGGCGGCAAGATGGAGGGCCGTCTTGCCGTCAACAAGGCGTGCAACAATGCGAGCGCCTCCGTCAATCAGACTTTGTACTATCTCGGGTGTGGAAGTCATGACAGCCAATTGAAGTGGTGTGCGTCCAGTGTAGTCTCGTTGATTAGGATCTGCGCCTTCTTGGCGGAGCCAGTCTTGAACGTGCTCCAGATCGCCTTCAACAATGGCTTGACATAATCGTGCGGTGTTACCTACATAGGCCATCTCGGTCCAGTCATCATCAGTAAGTGGGTTAAACGACCCGATAGCTTGTCGACCTGGATTGTCCTTGATGAATGATAAGTCGCCAGATACGTAGATTTTGTTTTCCTCTTCCGCAATCTCCTTATCCTCAGGTGTGATGGGCTCAGGACAGTAGCCGCAGCAATCTCCGATTATATCAGTAGCATTTCCAAAAAAGGCAGGATGTCGATGGAGGATGGTCTCTCGCTCCTTTGGACGGTTCCACTCGGCATTGAGAAGTAAGTCCTTGGCGTATAACAAACGCTCAATCTTTCGTGCGTGATACTTGGGACCATATGGAATAGTGAAGGTATGGTAATCGCTGACTTCGTCTGTCTCGACCCATTCTGCAACCTCGTCGTCATGCTCTTCCTTCATGTTACCCTTGAGGTTACGTGCGCCCCACCGATTGATAGCTGGTCTTCCACGCTCTGCACGTCGTTGATCAACATAGGCTTCCCTGTCTGTGTTTTTGGGTAACTTTTCCAGAACGAGCAATCTAGCGAGGCCTAGAGTACGACCAAATGATCGCTCAAAAATCGTAGGGTCGATCCGCGATCGGTCAAGGAGTGGCCAGTAGATTTCAAATCCTCGACGCGAGTACTTCGAGAGGCGATTCTCGTAGGATGGAGACCGGCGAGTGAGGTCGATGGTATTCACCTGTGTCATGTATGCAGCCAACGCACGGGGGCTGGCATAGACCTGAGAGCCATCATAGGCAGCACAAGAACAGTCGACGTCGAAGCCAGTGAGAATTTCAGAGATAGATCGGTATATGCGCAGAACAATCTGAACGTGACGTGTAGGATACTGTGAGGCAATAGTTATTGCATTCTTAGTGCGAACGGTGGTGGTCTCAGTCAAGATCGAATCTCTGATGCGCTGTTCAATCTGCTTGATCTTCTCAACGGCCTGTTCTTCCGTGAGATCGTAGAGGAAAAGATCAACATCCGAAGCAGGCGCAAGTTTTTGATGGTAGTACTCGCGAAGAGCACGCTTGGATCCACTGTGCTCGTCCGGGACAGGCAACAATGAGGTTACAACTGCGCTGCCGGCAACGACCACGTTCGACCAATCCATATCAACTAGGGAGGATTCCGAGAACAGCTGAAAATTTGTCTGGAATTCCTTCAGTGACTGTACAACAGCCGGCGTACCATTGGCTTTGCGGTCCTCTTTTTTGAGCGGCATGAGGTAGCATTGTCGTTCAGCTTTCGACTCAGCGGCAAGGTTGCGTGCACGGATCTTAAGATCCTGCTCACGACCTGCGAAGACAGGGACGACATTGGGTTCTGCGATTGCCGGGTGACTTGGATGTTGTGCAAAGACCTCGCGCAGCTTCGAGTCATATTCTTTGTAGGGAGCGATCAGCTCATGCAATGGCGTATCTGGGTGACTGATGACATGTGAAATCCAATCCACGTGACCAGCTGGGAGTGGCGGAAGAACGATTTCAGGTGAGTTTTGGTCTTGATTCGACATTGTCTCGGAATAGATTGGTGGAGCAATAAGAGGGAAATTATGGCGCGAACGAATATGATCAACGTTGATGGGTGAAATGAGATGATGAGACAGAGAAAGGCAGCATTAGGGATTTATATCTTTGTACGAAAAGAAGGCTTGATCATAAACGACCCTTTAGGAGCCTGTGATACAGATAAATTGCGGGGTTCAGGATGCACGTCGCTCGCCTCATCGGCGAGCTTAGGCAACGACGCGCTACCGCGACGCGAAGGCGGCTTAGTGGCTGTTGCCGCCTAATTTTGTTAGGCATCAGCGAATCATCGAGAGGCGGCCTAAAACGATACCAACACGAACTCACGTGATGCATGTCATTGGGAATACTGGAGCCTGTAACTACGGAACTTATGCAGTGGTGTGTGTGTATGTCCTTCTCAAACAAGTGTTTTCCACTCGTCCGTATGAATCGGCCATTTATCCACAGCCTCATAGCCCAGCAACATACAACCTAACTCTACTCTATACTGCCGAACAAGTTCATTTTGCTAATCCTCCGCTCTATTGTGTATCTAGGGACTACCTACGTACACAGGTTGGTGCAATTCTAAGAAATATATACTAGATGTAGAATTGATGAGGTAAAAAGGCCAAGTATGCATGTCCATCAGTCCAAGGAACCTTCGCCGGGGGAGAGAAGCAAGATTACAATAAAGCATAGCATTACTCGGAACGTGATTTGGTCCACAATTCTAAACCAACATAACTAGTCATCGATTCCGCACGGTTCAACGTATTTTAACTACGAGATATACATGTTTCTGATCAAAAGCATTAAAACTACCGGTAGACAACACTGATGGATTCAACCGACGGCTCCTTCAGCGAGCTCTCGCGCGGCTTCCTTCGAGACTTTGTGCGTTCCCCAGTTTTCGTCCTCCTACTGTCATGACGTTTGTCCTCGATAGCCAGACTGGCTCGTTTTTCTGCCTTCTTCTTTTTGCTCTTATGATATATATCATCGGCAGCCACGTTAACTCCATTCACTACCACTCCGGTCGCAACTTTCACACCCGTTTCAGCTGCGCCGCCAAAAACCCCATTTTTGATCCCCAACTCCAGCACTTTCTCAGCGCCCAGCGTTCCCAAACCGAGAGTCGTTACTCCCACAACACCATTAAAGGCCGCTGATCCCACTACATCTCGTTTCCGAGTGGTAGGGTTCGTTTTGTAAAGAGCGAGATGTCGACTGATAATCTTCCGCTTCTTTCGAGCATTGTGCATGCCTGCAGATCCAATAGCAACCCCGATCAAACTGACGCCCGCCGTGAAAACCAATGCCGACGCACCGATAGTGGTCGAAGCAGCCGCGCCACTGATGAGTCGTGTGTAGTGATCCCATTCGAGTTGTAGTTGCTCCGGTGACAACTGAGAGCACTTTTCATCATACTTCTCAAAGTCGAATGGCATTGCTGATAGTGGATAGGAATGTATGAGTCGAGATAGGAATGCATTTATAGACGTAAGACAGGCTTTGACAATCAAAACTTGAAGCCGATAGTACGAATCTTGCTTGAATTTCATAAAAGTTAAACATTCATGGTGAGGGGTCGGGCTCTATACCATCGACCCAAACGTATGCGTACGCGTACACTATACGGGCGACGCAAGGCCTATCGATAAGCCCCCCACACGGGCCACAGCCATGAAAGAGAACGCCCAAATACTGCTACATGTAGGTAGCCATCTCTATCAAGTAGATAGGGTGGAAGCTGCTGTATGGTAGCTGCAGTTTGCTTTGTTAACGGTGTAAACCTAAACAGGGTTTTTGGTACTGCGTTGCAACTCTTCTATGCCCTGTTACAAGCAGACGGCGCTATTCCATTCATCTTGGCGTACCGAGCCACAGAAACACCCCCGAATGACTTACTAAGAGCTTCTTTCGGATATCATCTACTCCGCCCCCTGATAGACTTCATTCGTAGCTGACGTACCTTCCGCGCCAAGCTCAGCACTGCCAACGCACACGTTGACGTGCAACTAGGAAATGCGTAGTAGATATTTCGGCCCGAATATATAACGCAGGGGGTCCTATGGGCATAGAAGCGAATCTATAATAAGAAGAGTGCGATATTTGGGCGATCTCAACGAAACTATTGTGATCTTGTGAGCGCGGAATGTGGGTGCTAGGTCAAGTGTGCTCCAATACCGTCCAGTAAATTCACCTCCAAGCTCTTTCTAAGCGATGATGTGGCTGAAAGGATCCCTCGCCACATTCTTTAAATTCCTCTAGCGCAAGAGTAGACTCTCTCCTTGACTTTCGGGTGTGCAGAAGGAGGTACGTGAAGGGGTGAGTGAGTGTCTAGGTTTGCAGCACCCCTGCGCTGGTTGCGCTGTGAATCCTGAATCCAAGATTTTGATTCGTATTCAAGTGGCATGTACCAGCCTGGTAGCGTAGACTTAACACTATTGTGACAGAGTGGGCTGTAGCTCATGGGATGAGGAGGCTTCAGTAGGTGCACCTGTTTCAGCCTTCCTCCAAACTGATCCACGCATACTGTCAGGCACCTTGATCGCGAAAACGCTAAGAACGAGTCCGATGGCGCTCAGGATTACGCAGCTGTAGTACACGCTCTTGTATCCAATGGCACCCAGCTCACCCCGAGGAAGTTTCGAATCGCCGTACTTCTTTTCCATCCCTTCTGCAACTGCCGTGAGCACCGCTAGGCCCACTACACTGCCTCCGACCTGTAGCGCAACGTTGAACACCCCAGCGACGGCGCCCTGGTCCGACCTGGATGCAGAAGAGACTATGACAAAGTTGGCAGTGATGTAAACGGCGCCGATACCAGCAATGTATAGGATCATCCCGGGGAAAGTATAACGCCAGTAAGAACTGTACTCGGTGATGAAGCTGAAAAGGAGAATTCCAGGGATAGAAAGCGCCCAGCCGATGATGAACTATCAAAGGAGCACGAGAGAGTCAGCGTATTCTTCGAGGATTCAGCATGTATATGGGGAGAAAGAAAACACTCACCATAGCCCTCGCTCCGAGAATAGGCACAAGACGGCCTGAAAGGGTATTGAAAGTAAGAGCGCTGACGCCTAGCGGAATGAAGAGGACCGAGGTATGTATGGCACTAGCCCCATAAGACTGGAGCTGAACAGTGAGGAAGTAGGTGCATGCTTGTCGTACGGCGTATGTGTTGACAGCAAGGATCAGGGTGAGGTTGAAGGATAAGTTGCGAAACAAATGGGGTGCCAGAATTGCCTGAGGAGCAACGCGCTCGTGCAGGGTAAATGTCAAAAGTAAGACAAGAGAAACTACAAGCGTAGCAATAATCTTCGAGTCGTCCCAACCTTCAGCATTGGCTGATGTGAGAGCATAGGTAAGGAGGAGAATACCAGGAATGCCCAGAGAAATACCAAGGGCGTCGAATCTGACCAGACGTTCGCGAACAGATTGTAGAAACGGTTTAGTCGGCGCTGGTATGCTTTCAACTGTACTACTACCTCCCTCCGCTAGAGGTGGAGTAGCAGCCCGAGCCGACTGAACCCGTGGAAGAAGAACATACGCCGCGGGAATGACAATGCCTGAGATAATCACAGATATGTAGAATATCCACCTCCAACCGAGGAATGCCGTCAGGACACCACCAAGAATAAGTCCAATAATGAAGCCCAATGATCCTGCGGCGCCCCATATTCCAAGTGCTTTCGCCTTCCTGGTTGGGTCGGTAAAGTGAAGAGCGATATGTGCCTGCGCCGAAGGAATGGTGAACGCAGCGCCTATCCCCTGAAACGCTCTGGCGATGACGAGTCCGATAAAAGTCGGAGACAGCGCACAAACCAAGCTGAACAAAGCAAAGAAGACCATGCCAAACAGCATAACACGCCGATGACTAAAGCCCAAGTTAGCTCGGTTCATGGAAAGTTGGAATTGCTGGCAATAGTCTCACCCGAATATGTCTCCTCCGCGGCCACCCAGAAGGAGAAACCCACCGAAAGTGAGAGCATAGGCTGAGACGATCCATTGAAGATTGCTAACATTAATACCAAAGTCTTTCTGAATTGTGGGAAGGGCAATTGTGATGGCGCTCAAGTTTGCAAGATCGAGAAACATGGCAGAGCACCTGCAAAAAACATGTGTCAGTGAAAAGACTGGATCACGTGATAATGATACGTACACGACTGTTAGAATGTAGTAGGGGCTGCTCCCAGCCGCACGATCTGGGAGAATTTGCAGTTTCCGAAGAAGCATTATGCTTGGATGTAAGATGCAATATGTTGTTGCAAAGCGTAGATAATCCACCCAGCTCAAGGACGCTGGATTTATATTGAAGATGAAGAGTGGATACTAGGAACACTACGCCCTTTAATCTAAAAGTGGGTCTACTAAGTAAGCTTTGCCGTCGTGCACAATCACTCTTCTCTGAGTTACACAGCGCCCTTTTGCTAACTACCTGTGAAAGGCGCCCTTTGGCTGTTGAACGTTGCGGCCGGCGCAAATCTCGGAAATACGGTGTTTGTGACGATTGGGCGAACGGTTATGGTTTTAGTGCCGATTCGCTTCGAATAGGTAACGGTAACGAGGTTGGGCAGACGTTATTCGGCACCCACCTAATGGAACCACCGGCACCCCCGTTGGCCCGAAATGGCAATGACTTAGCCCGGAATAGAGATAGCGCCGGGCGATCGTCGCACCATCGCATTAGTATGGCGGCTACACTGTAAATAGATGTAGTCGTGATCTTGGCTGGCTGTATTGTATCGAAAACTCGGACATGGCGTGGTGTTGTAGTGCGCGGTGTTGTGATGTTACTGTCATCCCTCTATCGTCTGTTATCCACCATCATCAGCATCGCGATATCGTTTTTGAAGCTATACCGACGTACTTTTTATCGGTTTTTGGAGTTGAAAATGAGCTCCCCATCATCCTTATCCCTTCAGCAACCATTGCGCACGCCATCGCGCTCGCCGTCGCCCTCGCCGCAGCCATCCGACGCCCAGTTTGACCCGTTAGACCGCCCATCTGAAGAGGATGAGGATTCTGACGGCTCTGTTAGCCGTCTATTACGCCAGGAGGACGATGACGATAGCGATAGCGATGACGATAGCATCTTCGACGCTGAAGTTGAGCTCAAAGTTGGAGTTGTAAACGCGTCAAATTATTGTATCTTATGCTCATGGTTGACTATTGTCGGGTTGACTATTGTCATATAGCATGCTGGTGCCAGCCCAACCGTACTGCCGCGCTGGCACCAGCATGCTATATGACAACGGGGGTGCCAGTGGTTCCATTAGGTGGGTGCCGAATAACGTCTGCCACGAGGTTGGTGGAAATGCTTGACTGATTCAAGAGTCAAGGCGTCCCGGAGACCCGCAGCGGGTCGGGTGTCGTCCCACAACTCGCTACCCAGACAGGTTAAGTAGCGTAGCATACAGGGGTCAGAGAAGTTATTTCCGGCCACCACACCTCGCTATCATCATACACTAGTAGAATCGCACAGCTGGGAAGCGCTTACAATTGTAGATTAAGAGTCTATATGAGTAATATGTATTTTGAGGAGCAGAATCTCACAACATAGTATAGTAACAGCAATATAAGCAAACAGTCAAGATTTGATTCAAAGACATTATACTGAGTAAAATGTAATTTTCATTCATTGAGCATGAGGAAAACATGATTCGACGAAGCGGAAAAGCGTGTTTTCGGTCTATAGCATCTGTTCGGTATTAAAATAATATTGCTTGCCCTTGCCCCTGCCCCTGCCCCTGCCCCTGCCCTTGCCGGGTTTTGAACCTTGTGGCGACCCTTTTGGCGAATTGTGCTTGAACGGGCACCCAGGTTTAGTGCAGCCACCTGGCCGCTGTTGGTGTACGCAAGGAGTCTCCGCCTTTGTCGCTTTGCGAGACTGGCCTGGCGCAACGCTGTTAAGAAGGACATCCAGTTGTCGTTGTATGTCCGATATGGGCTGCTGCGGCGGAGATTGGACGCCTGAACGCTTTGAAAAGGTATCCTTCGCATTGATCGAGTTCAAGAAGGCCGGGTCGTGGCTTCTTCGGCAAGTTTCTGCGGTGAACTTGCACGCATTCTTGATGAAGTGTGGGCATGGCTTGTGGGCATACAGGCATTCATCGTCACTCTTGCTGCACTTACCTTTTTGGTGATTCCTGCAGGCTAACTTCTTTTGAGAATGCGGCTTTTGGGGCTCATGAAGTGCACCCGCTATTTGTTGTAGTTTCATGTTGACTGCCGTAGACGTTTTGTCAGTATGGCTAACAGACATTCCATTTTTCAGCATTCCTTTTGGTCCTGTTGGTATCGCCAATTGCCTCTGACCAATCTGAGTTGTGGGCAAATTAGAGTCGATGTTCATTTGGCCGGTTTGTTCCTTAAAAAAAGGATCGTGACTGTTGTTGCATCGTGCGCCAAATGTACATATGTCATTCATCCACTTCTTGCAAGGCTCGTGCTTACGCTTGCACTTCTTTCCATACCGGCATTTGCCTGCTTTCCAAGCAGGACAGGCTTCCTTGAATTCTTGGTTTGATCCGAATATGATTGGCTGTGTCGGATCATAAAGGTTCGAGTGATTTCGGTATCTTGGATCAAGGGGGAGGTTGCGGACATCCTCCATCGGCGAGGGTATAGCGAGTGGTTCAGGTACGTGGTCATTGGTCATATTGAGGAAAGGCTGATTATATCCATTCAGACCAAAAATAGTTTCAAAGGAATTTTGTGGTTGTAAGAAGCTGTTGTGGGCCTCGCGATCAGAAATGACAGGCCCGTCAAGACTCCCGAGATTCATTGGGGGCTTAGCAGTCGATAGAGCTTGGTGCAATGCAACTCGAGCCTCTGCAGCTGATAGAGCCGCCTGGAGATCTGCAACCTCCTTTGCGTTGAGTGCCATCTGCTTTCGATAGGCATCTTCGCGCTCGGTGGCTGCTACTGCTTCCCTCTGGTGCCTCACGATCTCCTGTGCTCTCTGCTGCGTCGCTGCGTCTTCGAGTTCCTTGATCTGATGTTGTGCTTTTTCGGCCATTGCCTCCGCCCGTTTAACTGCCTCCTGGCTTAGCTTCTCCTGCTCCTTGGCTTTTTCATTCTGTAAGCTCAGCCTTGCAGCCTCTACTCGTAAGTCTCGTTCGCGGCGCTCAATATCCTTCACTTGTTCTTTCTGTTGACGTAGCTGTTGTGCTACCTGCTTCTGGAGCTTAGCCACAGCTTCGACGTCGATGTGGGTCTCGGGAGGTGGGTTGGCATGCGCTTTCGTTGCCTTATCCTTGGAATCTTTCTCGAGCTCCTGTTCAAGCGCCTTCTTCACGGATGCCCGAACATCGGGATGCAGATCCATGGTCGGTGTTGGGATGGTAAGCCAATTCTTTACATCCTCAATGTAGCTCACTAGGTCACCAAGAAGCTGGTAGGGCTTGCGGCCAGCAATCGACCAAGTCAGCCAAGTGAGACATTCCATTGGCAGTGGTGTATAAGGCAAAATGCTACGCCATTTTGCCCCGCCGGCTAGGGAGTTGTGTAGGCCAGAAACACGATTGCGCATAGCAGTGATGAAGTCGTTGTTGATCGGATTATTGCTGTTGTAAAGTACATCTATAGCGTCTAGATGTTGTCGCACGTCATTGTAATGCTCGATAAAGTCTCTAACTAGTGAGTCTTTCTCGTCCCGAGTCCACGGCGGATTGCCTGTGAGACGAGGGACCATGTGCCTTGCTGCTGTGCCTTGCTTGAAAGTTCCTTTGGTGTGCGCATAAGTGAACATGTCAAGGAGATCCTGTCGGAAATCTTCAACAATGTGTTCTGCGTACGCAGGGAGCGCAGCCTCGTGTAGGCGTAACGCATATGCGCTCAAGCACATATTAACCATGTACTACTAAATATTAACACTGAAATCCAGTTCTCCCGCATTTTCATACCTTAGGGTTATACTTTTCTGTGTTAGGGCGACTCTTCTTTGAGTGCAGTTTGGATAGATTTTCGATTTCATTGCATACTGGCTGTGACTTGTCGATCGAGGTTACTCGCTTCCTTTTTTCGCCGGCCATTGTATTTTCGGACGTCTGGCAGGCGACGCGGCTGATGGCAGCAGATTGAACCATGGTAAATATGTTCTGCAAATGGGTGGGGTGGCCTAACGTCGGAATAGGCGCGATGGTTGTGTGCGACATTGAAGCGCAAGTCGACGGATGATTATTGAAGGTGTCTTTAGAGGAAGATAGCGTAGATTTTGGGGGCTTTGAAGAAACAAAGCAGGGTAAGTGAAAGCGAGTGACTACTATACGACTTGAAATAGCATGACAATAGAACAAGGGGGAGAAGAATTGATCAAGGGGTAGCGTGATCAGATGTCACTTGAGGGACAATGAAGGCCTGTGGGGTGGACAATAAGTGCATTGTATTGTTCTATTGCAAAGCAGGTCCCGATGTTGTGTATCTGACGCGAAGAGACTATGACGACGCAGAGAGGACAAGCTGTCTACTGTGGGCAGCAAGCAAGAGAGACTGCTTGCTCGGACCACTTATTACCGGTGTTGATGTTGATGTTGGTGTCAGTGTCAGTGTCAGTGTCAGTGTCAGTGTGGTTGTCGCTGCTGTCCGTGTTAGTGTAGACGTTACTCGGCAGGCTTGGCGGCGGGTGCCAGTGCTGATGGGCTTGGGGCGCTAACGGCATGGCCGGCACGGGATTGATGGAGCAGATGGAGGCGGAAGGCGCGACCAGGGGCGCTGCTACTCCTCAATATTTACAGAGTCCAAACCATCAAGAAGATGCGAAATCCCGTCGCGTGCGTCTCCTGTCGGTCGGCCAAGCAAAAGTGCATCCATCAGGACCAGCCGCCTTGCGACAGGTGCAAACAAAGCGGACGCGCTGAGCTCTGCGAGTTTCCAGGTGGGTGCCGCTGCTCAATGCTAGGGTCTGCAAGACGTCTGCTCACAGCCTCCTCAACCAGCGCCCGGGACGAGTTCAATCCATCGCAAGCCCAAGCGACCACGGATCTCGGAAGATGCAGCAGGAGCGACGCCGGCCTCGACTGCTGCAAGTGCAACCAGCATAGCGCGCCATCCAAGCGGCAATGACGCACACGTGCCGAACGGCATCAGTGCCGCAACGAGTGCGTCGCCGAGTGCGGCATCTGCGCTGCTCGACGGCGTGGACCCGTTCGAGCTGCTCACGGACGAGGTGAAGAACAGCTACCTGCGTTGCTCGTACAAATGGAGCTTCCACCACACGCCGACGCTGTTGGGCCGCATCCGCGACCGCACGCTGGAGCGGTGGATGGTGTGGGCGATTCTGGCGCTTGCCATCAGGTACGGCCGCGCCTGCCTTTGTGTCTACTTGGGTCTACTTGGGTCTACTTGGGTCTCGCACAAGGGGAAAGAGACACTGGACAGTAGGCTGACGTGTGCGCAGATTCGTGCAAGAGCCGCCCGCGCCGTTTGGCAGCCAGACGGCGGCCAGCAACGCCTACGCTGCCCATGCGCGGCAGATGCTGCAGCAGGACCTCGACACGCCATCCATCAGCCGCGTGCAGGCCTTGCTGATGTTGACGGGCCACGACTGGGGCGCTGGCAATGGGCGGCGGGCGTGGATCTACCTAGGCATGGCCATCCGCCTGGTCGAGGTCATGGACCTGACGCGCGAGACGGGCATCCCGCGCAACCGTGTGCCCACGCGTGACGAGTTCATCGAGGCTGAGGTGCGTCGCCGCACTGCCTGGACCTGCTTCCTGATGGACTCGCTGCTCAGCGGCGGCAAGGGCCGCAAGCGGTCGCTGACGGCCGCCGACATGTCCATCCAGCTGCCCTGTGAGCGCGATGACTTTGTCTTTGGCGAGCCCAGGTGCACCCCCCAGCTCGACAACACGCAGCGCATGCCCCCCGTGGCGCTGCCTGTGGGCGAGATTGGCATCATTGGCTACAGCATGCGCGCCGCCAACATCTGGGGCAAGGTGGCGCGCTGGGCCTGCTCCCATGACCTGAAGAGTGAGCTGCCGTGGGCGTCGTCGTCACAGTTGCAGCACCTCATCTACGAGCTTGAGGGCTGGAAGTCCTCGTTGCCCCAGCGCCTGCAGTACGACCTCTTCACGCTGCACAGCCATAATGCCGTCGAGCAGGGCCAGGCCTACTGCTACATGCACTGCATACACTTCATGAGCTACATGTTCCTGCATCGCGCCTACCTCCCCGTCCTCCCCGTCCTCCCCGTTCTGGGCCCGCAGCAGAACGAGGCCGGCCCCGAGGAGACGCCAAACTCGTGGCACGAGCATAAGGAAGTGTGGAAGCGGTGGGAGAAGTCATCGCGCAAGGCCCTGTTCAACGACGCGGTCATGGTGCTGGACATGCTAGAAGAGATGCGCACGTTCGGCGTCTACTTCCTGCGCGGCCTGGTACCGTGGATAGGCTTCACCATCTACACCGCCGTCGGTGCCATGCTATACTCGTTCAACTTCCCCAGCAACGACGACGACCCGCGGTGGCAGGAAAAGGCGCGTAGAAGCGTCATTCAAGGCTGCAACTTCCTCAAGGAGATGAAGACGCAATGGCCAATGGCCGAGACATGGTTCGACACCATCAGGCGCATGCAGGCCTACTACCGTTCCGTTCTTGGCCAGGACGCCCCTGCCTCGCCCGAGGAGCGCCAGGCACTGCGCCATGCTATGATTGATTATGGCGCACTGCAGCCGTCGCCAGTACAGAAACCAGCTGACTCACCCTCGCAACAGCCCATATCGACGCCGACGCCGACACCGACGCCCAACGGCTGCCCAGCCAACTTTTCGTGGAACACACCGCCAGCTGTTCCACCATTGGAAGCCGATGAGACATTCAACTTGGACTCGTTCGACTTGACAAATGAAGAACTTGAGGCCATGATGGTAAATGCCACTCAAGACTTTTGGGCGAGCTTCCCGGGTGAAGTGGGTGTGGGTGTTGGGTACTAGCAAAGCCAAGCGTAGTCCACCAGTGTATGCTGTGCTTTCTTTTTATATTTGCATATTCATCATCATGTAATTATACCGTGACCAATGGTCCGTCAATGTCGACTATGTCTCCTGGCGCTTGCTTACATTCGAATTCAGTTTACTATTTACTCTGGGATAATGTGGTCCTTGGCCTCAACTCCCGCTTTCCATCGATACGTCGACGCCACATGCTCGTCCAGAGGCCCTTTCTGTCCCTTTTTCGCATAGAAATTTTCTCGATACGTGCCACTGGGAATTGCGTAGTCGTCCCAGAACATTCCCCGCTTCTTCAATTCTGGAAGCAGTAGCTCCACGACATCCTTGAAAGTCTGGGGAAAGAGCGCATACGCCTGCACCTGCATTAGCTCAAGACCAGGGCATGGGACAAGGCCAACCTACAATGTTGAAGCCATCCACGTCAGCTTCGTCCACCCATGTTTGGAACCCATCCGCTACTTGTGACGGCGTTCCGACAAAAAGAGGGCCAATGCCGCCAATGCTGATGTGTTCTGCTACCGTGTGCTTGGTCCATTTCGACTTACCGGGCGAGAAGCGAGCGAAGCCTTCTACCGTCGACCGCACTGCATTGCTCTCGACTTGTCGCAGCTCCTCCTCGTCACCATACTTCCCCAAGTCAATCCCTGTCCAGCCGCAAAAGAGTGCTAGTGCCCCTTCCAATGATGCATACTTGCGATAGTCTGCAAGTTTCGCCTGCGCCTCCTCTTCCCATCTACCT